>CM076574.1:71869753-72469753 GCA_034641835.2 Pinus albicaulis | reverse complement strand
GTTTAAGAATTATAGTGCCAAAGGGCCATCATATTTGTAATTTTACAATTTTCTCTCTCTTCCAACTTCCATTCCCTACTCAAGGTTACTCAATTACAAAAATAATGGTTATTGAAGGTCGTCGGATAGCATCTATTCAGAGATTGAGCAGCAGTTGTTCAAAGATTGCTTGGCATTAAAAAATGCTAAAAAATGGCTATTCAATTCAAATGAACAACAGCAGTTCAAAGATCGAACAACATTTTTCCCCGAATTGAACAACAAAAATAAAAACATAGCAGTGAACAGTTGTTCAGTTCGACCGAACAGCAGTCGTCCAAGAAGAGAACAACAACTGTTCAAGAATTGAACATCAAAATTAAAAACATGAAACAGCTATTCAATTGTGGTTGAATCGGAAATTTTTCAAAGACTGAACAACAACTATCCATGAATTGAACAACACAAATAAAAACACTAAAAAATGGTTGTTCAATTCGACTAAGTAGTAGCCATTCAGAGATTGAACAGCAACTGTCCAAGAATTGAACAACAAAATTAAAAACACAGCAAAAATTTGTTCAATTTGGTTGAACCGTGGCCGTTCAAATATTGAATAATAATTGTTCTCAAATTGAACGGAAAAAATAAAAACACCAATGAACAGGTTTTCAGTTCGATTGAACAACAGTCATTCAAATACTGAATAACAGTTTCACAAATTGAACAACAAAGTAAAAAAACGTAAAAACGACTGTTCAATTTTGGTTGAATCAGTGACTGTTCAAAGACTGGACAACAAACATTCCAGAATTGAAAAATAAAAAATAAAAACACCACAGATGGCTATTCAATTGAGCAATAACCATTTAATGATTAAACGGAAATTGTCTATGAATCTAATAACAAAAAGAAAAACACAGCCAATGGCTATTCAATTCGACTGAACAGAAGCCGTTCAAATATTGAACAATAGCTTTCTGTGAATTGAATAGCAAAAATAAAAACATAGCTAATGGTTTTTCAATTCGACTGAACAAAAGTCGTTCAAATATTGAACAGCAGTTATCTGCGAATTGAATAGCAAAAATAAAATAACACAGCAAATGGACAGATGTTCAATTGAATAGAAACTATTCAAAGATAGAACAAAAGATGTTTTCGAATTGAACAACAATAAAAAAAAAATATTACAACGAAAATAAATTCCAAATGGGAAGAATGTATGAAAAGAAACAAAAATTATATTTATTATTTACAAGTGATGCTATAAAACCTCTCATGTACTTGAGTTTGTGGGGTTATCACCCCCTTGCACCACAACTTGGATGGTGGGATCATTTCGTGCATGTTGACAGAAAGATTCTTTCGTGAGAGGTTTTCAATAGAGGCGTACTCTGTGCCCATTAACTTGAAATTTTGAACCAGACGCATATATGGTGGTCAAGGTGAGGGTACCATTGCTATGTACTTCCTGAATCTCACATGGACCGAGTCACCTTGTTTGTAGTTTTCCTGGAAAGTCTTGGAATTTGGAGTCATAGAGGAGTGCCCAATCTCCTTTTTGAAATATCTTCCTCTTTGTTAGCTTGTCGTGCCACTTGGCTCACTATTGTTGAATGATCGGTGTGCGTTGCAGGGTAAGCAGTCGAATTTTATCCAGTTCATTTATTTCATGGAGTCTCTTAGATTGAGCTTTTGTTAAGTCCAATACCACTTCCTAGGCTTTTATCAGAGTTTTAATTTTGAAGTCAATAGGGAAGATAGGTTCTCTACCAAATACTAGTTGGTATGGTGAATATCCAGTGGTATTTCGCTAGGTTGTTCGATAAGCCCATAAGGCTTCTGCTAGTCTAGTGGTCCAGTCCCGGCGGTGTGCCACTACCGTCTTGGTAAGGATTTCCTCCAAGACATTGTTTGTGCTTTCAATTTTCCCATTGGCCTGTGGGTGGTAAGGAGACGTAGCTCTGTGGATGATATGGTGATTTCTTAAGGTAGATGTGATCTTATTGCTCGTGAATTGTGCCCCCCCCCATCGATTATCACTTCCCTTGGCAAGTCATATCGCATGAATAGTTCAAAGAGAAACTTAATTATAGATTCTTTCATGGCTCTTGACAAGGCCACTGCTTCTACCCATTTGGTGACATAATCCATGGCAACTAATATGCGGGCTTTATATTTTGATGGTGGGTTGAATGGCCCAACGAATTCTAATGCCCATCATTCAAATGGTTCCACCACCAATTATGTTTGTAGTGAAATTTCATCAACTTGGCCTGGGTGGCCTATTCTTTGGTAGCTATCACAGGCTTGGACATACTTCTTTGCGTCTTTGAAAATGATAGGCCAATAATAGCATAATTGCAACACTTTATGCCCTATCATTCATTCTGCGAAATGGCCACCAGAGGGCTCATCGTGACAGGCTCATAAGATTTCATATATTTCATCTTCCCTTATGCATCTTCGTATGTGCATATCAGCCTCTGTATGGAATAGGTATCCTCCAATCCAAGAGAATCTTGTGTTGCACTGTAGAACCAATTTTCGTTCTCTCACCGTTAAATGTCTGGGTATCTTCCCCATTGCCAGAAAATTCGCCACATCTTCATACCATGGTGTTTTGACCACTACAGCAAACAGGTGTTCGTCAGGTAATTGATCGTCAAATATTACAGTGTCTTCTGTCTTGGGGAATCTAGACAGGAAGTCCACGACCACATTTTCCTTCCTTGGACGGTATTTGATCGTTATATCAAATTCCTGCAACACCAGCAGCCAATGAGTTATTCTCCCATTCGTGATTGGTTTACTAACTAAATATCTAATAGCATAGTGGTCAGTATACAAGAACAGTCGATATCTGGTTATATAGTGCCTGAATTTATTGATAGCGTAAATGACAGCCAGGAATTCTTTTTCGGTCACTATATAATTTAATTCGGTAGGGGTAAGGTTTTTGTTGATATAATAAATAGCATAAGGCTTTCGGTCTTCTTCTTTCCCAAGAACTTCTCCTATTGTTGTATCAAATGCATTGGAAGATATGTGAAAGGGCAGTTTCTAGTTAGGACTTCGCAAGATTGGTGCTGTTGACACTAGCCTCTTCAAGTCTGTAAAAGCGGTGGCATTTGTCAGTCCAATGGAATTCAACATTCCCATTCAATGCATACAGAGATGTAGCTATCTGCGAGATTTTTTTTATAAATCTGCAATAATATCCCACATATCCCAGAAAACTGTGTACCTCTATTTGTGTACAAGGTGTGGCCAACAAAAGGATTACCTCTATTTTAGCTGGATCTACCTATATTCTAGCCGTAGAAATATAGTGACCTAGGATTACCCCCTTAGTCATCATCATGTGGCATTTTTCATTGCTTAGACATAGTCTAGTAGCAATACATCATTCTAACACTTTTTCTAGCGTTTCTAGAGCTTGATCAAAGTCTTCCCCATAGGGTGTAAAATCTTCCATATAGATTTCAAGTCCTTCATTTATTAAGTGAGAAAAAATGCTAATTATGTCTCTCTAAAATCTTCCTGGGGCATTAATAATCCAAATGGTAAAACTCTTTAAGAAAAAGTGCCCCATGTGCGGGTAAAGGTTTTCTTATCTTGGTCTTCAGGAGCTATTTGGATTTGATTGTATCAGTTGAATCCGTCAATAAAGGAGAAGAACTATTTCCCAGCCAATGTGTCAAGGACTTCATCAAAGAAGGGAAGTGGGAAATGGTTTTTCTGTGTTGCCTTATTTAATTCTCTGTAATCTACGCAGATTCTCCACTTCCCATTCTTTTTAGGAATGACCACCAGAGGGGAGACCCATTTTTAGTCTGAAATAGGATAAATGAAATTTACATCTAATAGTTTTTGCAGCTCCTCTTTTACAATCTCTTTTAAGTGTGGGTTTAATGTTAGTTGGGGTTGTCTCACGGGGTGCATTTCCCTATTAGTATAGATGTGGTGTGTGCACAGTTGTGGGTCCAAATGCACCTTGGTGCTTTCGGAGTTCTTTTATGAGTTTTTTCTTTTGGTTTTCATCCAAGCTGCCATTAATATTCAAAACTTTCCTTGCTCTATCTCAATAGGTTTTTTGCTACCAACAGCGATTGTGGAGATAAGTTGAGTCTCGAAGTCCGTCACAGGATCCTCTTGATCTTCATGTTCAAGGAATGTTTTCAAAATTTGACATTTCAGATTTTCAGGCTTGGGTGACTGATTCATAAAGTTATTAATCACATCACCTTCAGTTTAATCGTTGAATTCGAGAGCTTCTACTAGTGTCAGAGGTGGACAGATGTTTTGCTCCCAAAATGTATCTGGGTATTTGTGAATTTTTACCGTGGGTAGGCTTGGTTTTTCAAGTGGATAAATAATGATGTTTTTTATAGAGTCTCCTCTAGTGATATTCATACTACTAGCTTGATAGCCTATGTAAGCATCTATTGTGGCCAGCCAAGGCCACCCAAGTATCAATGGGTGCCCTTGGATCCTATTTTTTGGATTAATGACTAAAAAATTAGCTGGGTATTCCCATGAGTCCATAGAGACCATGATGTCTTACACGATACCTTTTGTTCTGATAGCAGATTTGTCAGTTAGTTCCAGAAGTGTGGGCATAGGTTCTAAATCTGATATGCCTAGTTTTTCGCAAGCTCCTATAGCTAGGATGTTAATGGCTGCCCCCAGGTCAACCAATGTGTTTGGAAATGAGTGTCCATAAATTTGCACGGTTACAATGGGGTTTCTTGGGTCTTCATATTTTATAGGTAATTCCCTACCTAAGATCAAGTCAGATAACATTCCTAACACATGAACAATGGGTGTAGCCATTGTTTTCTTAATTTTTTTTTTTCAACATAATTCTTTGATTGTCTTTGCATAGATGGGAATGTCTTAGATGGCCTGGAGAAGAGGAATTTTTATACAAAGGTTTATTAATTCCCCCAGGATTTCAAAATCTAGAGTCATTATAGGCCTGGGTAGATTTAATCTCTCAGGAAATGGAGGCAGACTCACCCTAAGTTCTTCAGGTCTTTGTTAATCAATTTTTTCCTTATCTTTACCAGTTTCTATTATATTCGTTAGGCTAGGCTCTGTGGAGGTTTAAACATGGGACTAAGATGGAGTTGTGGCCTCTATAGGTAATATGGTATGTCCTGATCTTAACCTCAATTCATTGCACTATTTCTATTCGACATTGGGTTTTGTATTTTCTATGATCTGAATTAGTTGAACCGGTTTATTATTGGGATTAGGATTGGGTTGGGCTAGCAATTGAGGGCGTATGGTAGGTTACTGGTTATGCAGAATTGGATAAGGAGCTGGAAAAGTAGGTTGATTTTGGGTCCTTGCTCCTATCAGTAGATTGGCCATTCCTGTGGGTTGCTACAAGTTCCAATTGGTGTTTTGAGTAGGAGGCTTTGGCCATTGGTTTTGATATGGGACATTCTTCCAATAAGGGGGAGAGCAAGGAAAGTTATGACAATTACTCCCTAATGGAGGTTGCGTAGGCCAAGGAACCATAGGAAACACTTGGTTTGGCCAAGTTGGGAAGGGATTTTGAGTCTTCCAAGTTGTTGCAGGGTTTTGTTGGATAAACTGCGGCAACGAAAAGTATTGAGGCAAGTCTTGTGGTATGCCAGGTTGTGCTTGCCATTGCCGACGTTGATTCATTAAATATATTGGCTCTGTTTATTCTTCTACTTCCTTTTATATGGCTTTCAGCCTGGGAAGTGAAGGACATTGGTTCGTGGTATGATCCTTAGTGCAGATAGCACAAGTCTGAACAATGTTTAAAGGACATTCCCTCTGGCTGTGATTCTTCCGACATCTTCGGCAAAATATGGCCAGGTTTTGTTCTGCTATAGCTTATTTCTGCTTGGCTTCTAAAACATCAAGTTGTGTTGTCAAAGTACCTAGGATTTCAGTTTTGAAATTTTCTAGTAGATTTCCAAATTCTTCTCTGGTTACATTGCCATTTGTCTGCTTAAGATCCTTCTTCATAGAATCACACCCAACAGGTCTATTGTGTGAGCTACCTCGAGAGCATATAATACATAAAGAAATAATCTCATCGTAATCTTTCTGGTAAGTATCTCCCTTCCCCATTATGTTAAGCATCTCAACCCATTCTTCCGCCATCCCTTTAAGCATCGTGGCTTTTAAAATGTCCTTGGATAGCGTGGTATATGGGGATATTTGTAAATTGCATTGAAATATTTCTACGTATTCCTCTAATGTTTCATTGTCTTTTGAAGACATGTTGAAGATTTCGTCTTTTAGGTCTCGGGTTCGACAATAGTCTTGGTATTTGGTAAGAAAAATATTCTTCATTTGGTCCCAATTATTTATAGTTCCCCCTCCTAATCCCATGAACCAGCGAAGTGAAATTCCTTTTAAGGTAGAGGGAAATAGTTTTATTTTCTGGGGATCGGTGGTGTAGTCATATTCTCTGCATAAGACATCAAATTCAAATAGGAATGCATCGTGATGTTCTGTGGTTAAACCATGAAAAGTGGGGATGTTGTGAAAGGGAATGGATTTCATAGGGGCATTGGCAACATGATAAAAAATATGGTATTATAATGTTGATGTCTGCCTCTAATTCTGATTTTAATTATTTTCCATCTGATCAAAGAGGTGCCAGAAATCTTCGGGAATTTCTTGATCTGGAGGAGAGATTCTAATAGGCTTGGGAGGTGAATGCGGTGGGGGTTTTATAGCACTTCCATGAACTGGGATCCTAAGTACTTCTGTTTCAATCACTTCTTTAGGGGACTTAGGTTCTGATATTTCTATGTGAATTCCTCAACTAGTTTCTCCCCCTCCTTGTAGGTTGCAAGAGCGTCCCTCTTTTGAAGGGTCAGTGCCTATATGAATGGGAGTCTGCAGGCTTTTCTTAGACCCCTTTGTTTCACAGTGAATATTGGCATAGGCTACAGATGGTGAGGTTGCTGCCTGAGGGAGTGCATCAGGAATTTGAATGGAAATAGTTATGTGTCCTATAGAGGCTTGAGATTCAACTTTCCCAATGATTTCGTCTATATATGTTTTTATTCCAAGGATCACCAGTCCTTTCGATTGTGAGGATGGTTGGGAATGATTTCGGATTGTTTCTATCTTTTTCGTCCTAGACAAAAAACAAGAGCACCTATCCTACGGTTCTTTGTACGACCTGCTAGTGAGTGGGCTAGAGGGCAAGCATGTTGCTTTCCAGTATGGAGGTTCTTACCTCTTGTTTTCAATACCCAATTATTCACAGCAATGGAGAAATATGAATAAAGGAGGTGACTCTTAACGCTCTCCCCGACAATGGCGTCAAAATGTTGGTGCTAAAAGAGGTGGCTTTTTATTGACAACTCTAGTGCTTTCTCATTTAATTATCAACCCAGGGTAAATATTTTTATTCCAAGAGTGTTGGCACAATATATGAAAGTTAGGTCATCTAACAGATGTTCCTTGTCACTTATGAGGAAGAATTTTCTAACTTTCTAAGCTTGCTTATCCTACGAGGGGTGGCTTGGATAGGTTTTTAACCTAATATTGAGCAACAAGATTTTACATCTATATAATGGAATTAAACAGTAGTTTAACTAAACCGAACAACAAGCAGCAATTGAATTGAATTCAACAATAAAATGAACAGCAATTGAATTGAATGGATCAACTTTCTAACTAAGCTAAATAGTAATGGAATCGAATTTAATCAGCAGTCTAGCTAACTAAGCAGTAATGGAACAACAGTATAACTAGCTAAGTAGTAATGGAACAATAGGATAACTAATCTGAACAGTAATGGAACAACAATATAACTGAAGCGAATTAAATAAATCATACAACAATCATATAACTAATTTTTCAATGGAGTTCTCTTTATGACTTAATTAATCAACATTGATTGATGGTTGAATGCTTCGTTATGATAGAATAAGAATGCAATTCATAAATATAGATAATATTGAAATCAACTTATTCTATGATCTTTAACTCAAATGAAATGGTATTAAAAGAATTGGAACTATATACTGATAATAAAATATTGACGTAAGTCAGAAAAGACGATTGCGATTGTCCTACTTCAAGAACGTAATTTCTAACATTCCTGAAGATAGAGAACTACATATGTATTGAATGGAAATATACTTTACAACTGCATCAGATTCTTAAGCATTGCTTCTGCAACTACACAGAGTATGAAAACTTACGTGGAACTTTCAGAGGTTGGGCCCAAACCACTAGAAGCCCTAGCGCAATAAAAACTTCAAAAGATTATTATTCAAAGCTCTATATTACATCCATTGATGTTAAAAAAACACAATTAGACAGACTATTTTTGATGTTTCTATTAGAAAATGAATTTATTGTCCTGTCTCCGACTCCCCTTCTTGTCTGGCCTTCACCCTTTTAAAGGCAATTTCAAAAATGTGAAAGTATTTCCCAAACGAAAGCCCACTGCACGTGCCTATCGTTTGAGTTCTTGGACTCGAATTCATATGTCTGCCTTTTGTCAGCTGCTGGGAGTTTCCAATATTTCATATGTTTGCGTTCGTTGGTTGGCTTTCATTCCCTATTGGTCCAGCCATTCTTCCTTCCTGCATGAAGAGATAAGAGAAGTCAATTTTCTATTACAAAAACATCCTTTTCATCATTAGTCTAATTGTTCTCGTTTAAATAATCTTTTATTCTCTTTATTGTTAATATGAAGAGGAATTCCCCCAAAATTATAACACAATTTGAAGTACTTATAGGGTGAGAACATACCTTAGTTTCAGCCCAACAGTGATCATGTCAAGATTGGAGTCTCCACATTTTGCCCATTTTTTTCCTTTAAAGCCTTACAATATGGCATTCCTAGCATTGAGAATTTAGTTATAAGTTTTGGTATTTAACATTTCCTTTGGGATATGATTTTATAGCCTAGAGTTACATTTCTTCAGTTTGTAAGATATACCATAATTAAAACCTTTAAATGAATTAGGATGAAGGCCTTTATGGCCTCATATGTATTATTCTGCCATAAATTTTTACATATATTAATATATGTATATGTAGGAGGGTCTAATGCAAGAATTTTATTTGACTAAGAGAAATCTCATATCTAGACTATTTCTCACAGATAGAGAGTTCAAAACCTTGAATTTTTATGTCTAAATTTCTTGATTCTCTTAAACCGTTTGAAAAAATCCATATACAAACCTTAGATATGTTGAATTTAGGTTTGAAATATTTCCAATGAAGCCCAAAATGCCTTATAAAATCAAGTCTTTAGGCTCTAACACCTGAGTAATTATCTTAATCTCATCCTCTTAATGCCTTTATAAAGGGAATTATAATATACTTGCAGCCTTGCGCCCATTGGTAGAAAGAAACATTATGTAGCTATTATTTTTGGTTAAGGAAAAATGTGTTGTTGGGGAAGGTATCCCTTCCCTAGCAACATGTCATTTATAGTACGTGATCTCCCATGCAATAAACTCAGATAATCGTCAGATGCCAGTTAAATGAGTAGATGGTGTTTGTTCTTTGGGAAGAATAATTGCATCACAGAGTGAGATGAGGAGAAACATTTGAGTTTCACATTGATTGTTATTGATTTATTGAAAACAATAAGGCAAGGGGGAGTGTCTGTCTTAGTTCTTCATATATAAATACTTGGGTTTCTTGATACTACCACATAAAAGATTAATCAATCACTGATTTCATAATAGGTTTTGAACCTGTCTTCATGGCCATAGACGAACCTACTTTCGAGTATCGAGACATGACTTTCACTCTTCATCATGGTTTAGAGCAGGAAGAATGAATCCCAATGAAGCTGGGTGATGATACTACTTATCCTATGAAATAACTGGGATGCATTTAATTCTAAATACCAATTTTCAAGTTGAATGATATTTTATTTAATCTTGGTTTGAAGAACACTATCTTTTTAATTTCTTCTATGATATATTTGCAGTATATAGTTTCATTTGAAGGACAAAAATGCACTATCAGTGACTATATTTTAGCAACTTCATCGACGGAATTTTGCTAGAGGTTTGTAGTATGGTGACCTTTACAAGGTTCTCGCATATCCTAGGCCACTTCAATGTACAAAAAATAACTTGGTTGGCCCTTAGGAGGATTATGTAAAGCACATATGCAGAAATTCGATGAAGATAGGTTCAAAACCTATTGTGAAATCAATCCATGAAAGCCCACAAATGCATAAGCCATACGCTAGGATTTGGTGTAAGTTAGTCCTTTCAAGGTACCCTTGTCAGGTCTCTCCTTGATGGATAAGGATAGGGGCCTTAGGAAATCTTTCATAAGGTTATGTTGTCTCATCTTCTCTTAGTAATGAGTTTCACAGATTATTTTTCAACAATTTATATATATGGCTAAGTGATCTTATTCTTAAAAAAAAACTAATGGGAAGGTACATACTTACCTTATAGGAGATAATTCACACCAACAACTACAGAAAATTAATGTAGAGATGGAGATATTGTCTCGACAAATAAAGGAGGTAGGGTATGTACTCAAGACAAAATATGAACTACGAGATGTGGAGGAGGAGCATATGAAAAATATTATCTATGTACATAGTGAGAAGTTGACAATTTTTTTTGGGTTCATCAACACTCATCATGGGAAATATATTAAGATTTTCAAGAAAATTAGAGCGTTTGGTGACTGACACTTTGCTTTTATGTTCATTTCCAATATTGTTGTGTGAGAAATTGTTCTAAGAGATAACAAGCAATTCCATAATTTCAGAGATGGGCAATTTTCTTATGGCGATTATTGGTGATACTAATTGAAACATGATATAAGGAGATTTGAGTAATAAGTTTAACCATTCGCTAAACCTTCCATTGGTAACCTACAACTATATGTTACTATTCAAACTTTAGTGTATGGAGATCCTTCATATCTCCTTTGAATCGAGATACACTAACTAGTTATACAAGCATAAGTTTAATGGAAGGGAAAAGTATATGTCTTTCAAATTACTCATTGAATGAATTATAGGAGCTTAAACTATAATATCTACCTTGTGACCCTATGGACCATATTTGATGGATTTTCAATTCTAGAATTTCGTAGGTCATGATGCTAATTTGTCCACTAAATGCTTCAATATTTTATTTTAGTTCGTAAAATACTTCTTATATTAAACATAGAGCATGAAAGGAAGAGTATGCAAAAGGAGCAACCAAATTAAAATACAATTATACACTTCTACTAGAGCCATAATCAAATCAGAATAAGTAAAATATTCTACAACCTTATCATCTCTAATAAAGAGATGATCCTTAGCCAGAAGTTGAGTACATATATCTTCTTGCTAAATATTATAGAATCACAAAACATGATTAACCTCATTGACAATAATACACTCAACATATAAATTTCTAGATAGAGAACAAAGTAGTGACCTTGACAGAGTTCCAAAGGTGCATAAAATCTAAGAGAATTAAATGTTTCAAGTCACCCAATAATGCATCCCTCTAGTGAATAACCCTTTGAAAAATAGAGGGCACTTACATCTGAACCTGATGCCAAGAGTTTTCTCTATATGGAATTCCCATAAAATTTTCTTAAGAGACACCATTTTACAACAAATTGGTCATTTGTTATTTGTGAACCACTTTTTCCCACGTGAACGTTTTTTGACTCTCCCTAGTAGATGAATAACCAAAAAAATTAATAATTTATTAGATAAAGTTTAAATAAAATTCCATATGCTGTGAAATATTTGTATCCCTATCTCCTCTAGCTGACAAGAAGAAGTCCATCTAGCATTAAATCTAGGGATGAAATATTATTTTATGCAACAAGGTAAAATATTATTTTTGTCACAATTCAATATTTCCTTGTGAAAGGATCAACACAATTCCCTCCAAATTGGGCCTTGCATCTGACTATTCTCTTAAACAAATCTTTAGAAGGATACCCGTTCGAAGGTCATTTACCTCAAGAACTGGGAAACTATTTTTCTCTCAGAATATTGGGAATTCATGCTAATAGGTTCTATGGATCAATAACATTAGATATTTTTCATGAAAAGAGCCTAGCCTCTATCTCTTTTTCACTAAATCAATTTACAACTAGCATAGATGACATTTTCTGAGAGTGCATGAATTTGACAGACTTGTTATATCTATCATTGAAATTTTTTGAATGAGAGAGAGTGAAATGGTTGCTTCTAGTTATGAATGGTGATATAAGCATGCTTAGAATATGTTTAGGATGGGAACAATTTTTCTGGTGAATCCGTAGCTATCTTTCAAGTCTTCCTTTTGTCACCTTAGACATGTCACACAAAAATTTCTCTTGAAAATTAGAAGATGAGCTTTGGAGTTGACAGACTTTGCTTGGAATATCATTCAACAATAACTTACTTGTGGGTCGGTTGTCTCCATCCATGTCTACTGCCAACAATGACTAGAGGTTGAACCTTCATAACAATTACTTACAAGTATTTATTCCTAAAGAGGTTTGAGAAATGAATAATTTAAAAAATTTATCACTTCATGTAAATAGGCTCAGGAAAAATTCCTCGTCAAAATTTTGACTATGTAAATATTTTGGTTGTTTATTTGGGAAGTAATGATTTGTCTGGCACAATTCCAAGAAATATTGGGTAGCTAGAAATGTTGGATAACCTTGAACTTTCTCATAACAAGATTTATGGTTCCATTCCAAGTGAAATATGTGCTAGATACAGTGAAATGTTACCATTACCTAATTCGAGTTTACACAAAACCACAGAATGTTAGAAAAAAAGTTTAATAGAACACATCAGGTATAAGAAATTTTGGAATTATTTGAATACACTTCAAGTAGACACTCCCTAACTAATAATTCTCACCTTATGGCATGGTCTGATAGTATATTTCAGAAAGGTGAAAATACATTAAATTCTAGCAAAATAATTACATCAAAACTAAATGAATATATAATATAATCCCAAGGGGATAGCTCAAAAAATATTCACCAATACCATTGGGCGTTTGGATAGTTTTGTGTCAGTAAGTGCCCAGTTAGAACCACTCAGGGTTAGGTGCAGTAGAATACAATGGGGGATTTACTAGGGATGACATATTACAAATGTGGAGAAGAATCACTTGTGTTTCAAAAAAAGATAAATGTACTTTTATTAATGTGCAAAAAGTGAACACAAAATTATTTCAATGACACTAAAAGGTATACCCAAAGGTAACACTGTGTGGGAGTATGAAAGTGACTCCTATATCAACAATAAAAGAGAAAGAAGAAAAAATAAGTAAAAATTAATGTCTAAGCTATCCTCTAACCAAAATATAGTATAAAACACACAAAAAACCCAGAGAAATAACTTTCTAAGTTATTAGTAATACAATGGAAAGACCAAACATTGGAGATACATGTGCTAAGAAAGAGATACGGGGATGCCAAGGTCCATTGGTACTTAAAATTCTCATAAAATACCGCATATGATGGTCAAGAGTGTTGAGAATGAAGTGAATAGGACTAATAAAATAGAAAACATGATGGGTAGAAGTTTTGGGAATGAAAATGAACAAGAATTTTTGAGTTGAGAAATTAATATAATCAATAAATCTTAAGTGAAACTGAGTTTTTTTAAAAACTAAAATCCTCTTACCTTCTTATAGTTAAGTATCAAATTTACATAGTAGACCATAATAATATTGTAAGCCTACCATTATGCAATATTGGGCTCTTGATAAATTGTACTCATGAGTCACACCTTGCATTTCTGAAATTCCAAGCTAGGGAAAAGTTGAGCTCCATTGAATTCAAGGCTCATTTTTTGATCTAAAAGTTATATGGGGTAAAAATAATTCCAAAAATTTAGTTTGGAAAATTGGTCAAAAATTCCCTCTTCACACCCCAAGGGTTGCACTGCAAATAATCAACTTTTTTCATGAGAAAATCACTGAGGAATTGTAACTATGAATATCCCATCCTATGACATAAAAGTAGAGACTACACTGGTAATGAACTTTGGTTGATAGTTTAATCCTCTTCCCACCTCACTCGTTAACCATTGCCTCATTCGAAACATAGAACAGAAACTTATAACATTCCTAGAGTGGTTTCTACCATTACTCAATATAAATATGAAACATAGCATAGAACATAAAAACTTCTAGCATAAACCACATCATAGGCATTTGGTCGTAATTAATAATTTTTTTATTAGTTCAACCCAGGTAATAAATCACTCGATTTATATAAAATTATGTGTTTGGATAAAATTAAATAACTAAAGATCTCAAACAAACATGTGGGAAATCCGAAAGCAGTGAAATGTCTACAATTATATGCTTGAAATAAAAAATGGGTTGAACGTATTAACCAAGAAAGTTAAGTTTTAAATCTTACTCCTAGGATTTGGAAGGATTTTTGGAGGTGTGGGTAATGGTATCACCTTCTGTCCCCATACTAGAAGCAACCTAAATTTTATGGAAAGCCATAGTCAAGGCTTTCTCTCTCATTGGAAATTAGCTTGCCTAAAATTTAGGGATGGAAAACATGCACACATTGGAGAGGACCCATGGGTTGGATGTAGCGATTCCTTCATAGTATCAAGAAGGTTAATTTCATTAGTCATGGAGAAAGGAATTTTCACCCTGTATCAAGTAGCAGACAATGAATCAATAGTTGGAGCTAGGAATAGCTACATGCCGGTCAAATAGGTTTTTCCAATGATCATATGTTTTTTAGTGAGCCCTAGGAGCATATTTTCAAGTTGAATCCTAGTCATATACAAAATAGGGAGGAAGAATATATAGTACATGTAGTAAAAATCCAATCAGAGGCACATACACACCCAAAATTGGGTACTACTAAACACCATGTTGAACACACAGATGGTCTATGAGGAAGAATAGATACACACACAAGAAGAAACTCAACACAATGAAGGATAAGCGTGTAGCTCATATTTTCCATTATACAAAGATGTACATTTATAGTACAATGGTGTGATTGTTGGTTTCATATTCCAAGGTCACTTGGACTCCATTGTGACTTTTCGCATTCCACACCTACCCATAGAGGATTAGGTGTTCCAACATCCCCCCTTAATCCGAAGGGGTATGTCTGAGTCCAAGAAAAGAGTTGTAATACAAATATGAAAAGTATACATGGCAGCAATTGGGCTGAATCAACTCTCTAAAATGTTGGAAAAAAGAGGTGTTTTAAGGATGACCACCAACACTGGAACAAAAAACTTGTTGCAATTCCCAGAACTCTTCCAAAACTGGCAAGAAGCTGAAGGCTTTTGCTAGAGGAATTGTCCCTCATAAAAAAGGGAGACCTTAAACCTAAAAGAAGGGATTTCTACTACCTATGATGGTTTTAGGATTACCAACAACTCTGGAATGCTTGAAGCATTTCCTGGAACTCAACCAAAGCTGGCAAGAAGCTGAAGGCTTCTGCTAGAGGAAGTGTTCCTCATATATGAAAGGGATACCATTGACCTAAAAGAAGGGAGGTCTACTACTTGTGATGGTTTTAGGTTGTCCATCAACCAAAGATAATGGTTTAATTTTGTCCACCAATCGAAGGCATGATCATGGGCATCCGTGTCTCTGGCTACATCTCTGAATTTGGAATGATGAATTGTCGATCAGGCTTGCTTGAACTACTATGTCCCTGGCTACAACTCTGAACATGGAATGAGAGATTGTGGCTCAGGCTCGCTTGATCTGTCATTGAAGCTTGTACATGACCACCATTTTCCCCCGTATCAGGGACAAGGTGAGATGATGGCGAAAACTCAACTGCAAGTTTGCTCAATATCCATGAACAAGTTCTAACATGTGTCATAAACATCTTCTTGGATGCTGATGCCCATTGGAAAGAAGCGATCCATCCAAGATGAATCTTTGTTCTTGCAGGAGGCTTGTGTCTAAAGAATTTGTCTGAAGAATGCATATGCCGACCAAAGTGCTTGCATGGATGAAGATCAAAACAATGATATTTCATATGGCCAACTCGATCACAGTGTTTGCATTTTACAATCTGTTGTTTTTGTGGAACAAGATCTGGAATAGTTGTAGGTGAACTGTCATACATGAATCTGGCACTCTGAAATATGATGGGATTTTTGTAGTCTGGAATATGAAAGGACACATCCTTGTCATATCCAAGACCAGTTTTGTGCTTGTTGTGGACAAGCTCTTCCCAAGGTCTGATTATGGGCTTGAGAAGTGCAAGTTGAGCTGCTGCATCTGCATGTACATCTGCTCTAGTAAAAGGAACTGAATGTGGATCAAATGCAACTTTATCTTCTTTCTTCTGATGAGAGTCCTTCACAATCTTCTGAACAGAAACAGGTTCAGAATGGTGACTCTTTTGCTGAATTTCATCTTGTTGGAGCTGAGATTCCAACTGCAAAAACTCAATCTTTTCATGTGCATCTTGCAAAAAACTCTAAAGTTTACAAAGAGCATCCTTGATCATTTTTATCATGTCATCAACATTGGAATGAATGAGGCTATTCAACAACTCTAATGCCTGATTTATTTTAGCCATTTTTCAACAATATTAGGCTTAAAAAATGAAAGGGTGTCGGCTACAACTGAAAATGCACCCGTTTACAATGTGATGCAACAAAAAATACAAATGACTCAAGAAAACTTCCAACTATGGAATTCTCAAAGTGAAAAATATGTTCCTCAAATGATGGAGGGAAATGAACAATCTTTCCAACAACTCAATTTTACTGGTTGAAACTATGAAGAAGAAGCAATACAATGTCAGTTCAATACAATATTCCTGCAAAAATATTTTGTAAATGTGCAACTGAAAACACTTGTGCAAGATGCCTTTAAGGCAACTGAATTTTTTCTTCAAAGAGCTATTTTGCATCAATAAGAACTCATCTTCAAATGTCAATTTCTTTACAAAATCACCCTTATGTATATGCCACAAATCATAAAATGTAAATCTGCAATTTTGTCTATGTATTCAATCCATCTGCTCCTCATATGCCATTTTCCATTTTTCTGCTGTTCATATTCTTTCTTTCCTCTCTCTCTGCTGTTTTTTTTTTTTAAAATAAATAAATTAAATTAAAATAAAATAAAATAAAAAGGGTGAAGGATAAAAATAGGAAAGGGAGGGAATTTTTAAAAAGGTGGGGGAGGAGTTATTGTATGGGGGGGGGGGGTCTATATTAAAAAAAAAATTAAAAATTTAAAAATATGTGACTTAAATTTTTTTTTAAAAATTGGGCAAGTCGTTGGGAAGGTCGAGCTGAAGGAGGAATGAGCGTATGGCCGAGAGGCCAAGGAGAGACGAGTGAGTAAATCAATAGGGGAGCGAGGGTCTTAAAAAATATTTTTAAAAAATGAAATTTTAGAAGGGGCGTAAGGAAGAGGTAGTCAGAGTGATAAGGTTGGCAGAGAGGGGGGGTGTGGATGCATGGGGAGGGAGAGCGTTGGGAGAGTTGTTGTGCAGGTGTAAGAAGAGGGGAGAGTGTGATAAGGGAGGGGGACACATGGTAGAATAGGGGTGTAGGTAGGGGACAGGTCGAGTGGTGGCGTGGATTGGTTGGTGAGTTGCAGGGTTTTGTGTAGAGGAGTGTGGATAGGAGAGAGGCATAGGGAGTAGCTTAGGGAGAGGCTGGAGTTTGGGAAGTGTGTTAGAAAAAACAGTGAGGGGAGTGGAGGAGCATATAGAGTGCAAGTCTGTGAGGTGAGGGGTCGAGACGCTGGTGAGAGATGAGTTTGAGGAGGAAGAGGGTGCGGTGAGGGGGAGGTCGTAAGGCGGAGTTGGTAGTTTGCAGGTGGTAGGGGGTAGGGAAGTTGGGTTTTGGGTAGAGTTTTAATGAAAAGGTGTGGGAATTGATAGAGGAGAGAGACGTATGGAGGGGCCGGGTAGGAGCTGCCTGGATGCATAAAGAGGGAGCATGAACTCTGTGAGGGGCGACAAGATCTGTGTAGGGTTGTGGATATGGAGTGATAAGGGGGGAGCTGTATGAAGATTTCAAAGGGAGCGGAAGGGCTGTGGGTTGTAGAGAGATTTTTTTTATTTTTTATTTATTTTTTAATATAACAACATAGTAGAGTAAAAGAGAAGAAATTTCACTAATGTAGCAGGAAAATAATATTTTTCTTTCAGCAGCAGAAAAATGCAGTCCAGAAGCTCATAATTTTTTCAATGAAAACTTAGAAATCTTTCCAGTAGCCCAGCAGCAGGAAAATGCAGAGATGATGAAATTTTCAACAAAACTCAGAATTCTTGTCCATTAAGAACCAGAAACTTCTTCATAAATTCAATTTAAACAATTTTCAGCAGCTCTTCAAAATGGTGCAGAATTTAATGGGCAGAAATTGCAGGAAGAAATCAACCTTCAGATGTGCAGTGCTACTTTTCTTCATAACCAATGCTGGAATGCTGCCAATTTCTGAATGTTGCTCCTCTTCAAAACACTTCTAAATGCGGGAAAATGTCTGTTGCAGAAACTTTGAGTGCTACAAAAATGTCAAGAATTTGTGCAGATATGCACAGGCCATAAACATAAATGGCTCACTCAATTTTGAGCAGGGCCAGCAATCGCCCACTCTGATACCATGTTAAACACCATGGCGAACACACACATGGTGTATGAGGAAGAATACACACACACACAAGAAGAAACTCAACACAATGAAGGATAAACGTGTAGCTCATATTTTCCATTATACAAAGATGTACATTTATAGTACAATGGTGTGACTCTTGGTTTCATATTCCAAGGTCACTTGGACTCCATTGTGACTTTTCGCATTCCACACCTACCCATAGAGTATTAGGTGTTCCAAAAGGTACAAGGAGTTCTTTGAATATGAAATCAATGAGGATCCTATATGGTGGTGGAGGAAGATTGAAAATACAATTTCCCATTAAAAAAATTAAAATTTACATCATTTACTTAGAAGAGAAAGGTCCTATCCTGCAATTAGCTTCAGAAGAGGACCTAAATGGCACTTTATATGAAAATATAATGTTGAAAATATCAATCACATGCTCATAAATTGGTCCTATACTACACAAAGTATGGAAGGAGCTAAATGCTTTTGTGCACTCAAGAAATGTCCAACATGGCAATACAATTGAAGGTTTTATAAATGTTTGGGATGAAAATAACATTACTAAGGAGTGATGATATTTTCCTCTCATTACTGCAAGTGGTATCATGGAAACATAGTTTATCTGATGACTCAAGGATGTATCCATTCGAGTGTGCCATGCAAGCCAATATTAAATAGCTGCCACCCTATAAAAAATCCTAGAATCATTGTAGAAGTTATCCACAAGTTTGGGGCCTGGGAACAATGTAGGAATCATTCAAATTGTGGTGTAGGTGGTGGAGTGCACTTATCATATGATCTACAGTCTGATTCATTGAGGTTCTTATGGGCACAACCATGCAATTTTTGTTCCATTGAGGCTACCAAATGGAACGAGTGTGAAGGTGGAGCCCCAAACTCTCACCCACTCTATAATCCTAAAGATTTCCCCCATGAAGAAATGTAAAAGAGGGAATTTTCTCCTTGTTGTGAAATAATATATTTAAAGTAGTGAGATCCCTGAGAGTCAAGTAGTTGGTGAACCATGATGCTATTCTTCCAAATATTGATATTTTTACCATTTCCTAAAATCTTGGTAATTTGATCAATTTTTATTGGATTGGAAGATTTCATAAGTCTCCAAATGGATGGCCATCCTCTCACTTGGAGAATATCATTTGGAGAATAACTTCTTTCCAGTATGAAATATTTTTTGTGCAACTACAAAACCTTTTTCCACCATTCTTACTTCCCTGACACTAGCTTTCATAGGAGTTTAGCAACTATTGCTCGAATCCTTGATTCCAAACCCACCATGAGATTTGGGTTCGTAGACAATAGACCAGTTAACCAAGTGAAATAATTGGAGTTGGATTTACTTCTTTACTACTGAAATCATCTGAATTCTTGAGAAAAAAAATTCTTAACAATCACCTGAGCAAGCATTGGAGAAAACTGATAGATGGGAAACATGTAAATTGGAATTTTCTCTAGTGAGAGTTTTTATCCTTGGAAAGACAAAATTGTTTATGGAACAATCTTGAGGGAAAGGAAATAATTTCCATGCCATTCTTGTTTCATGTTATGTGTCTAATATTAATATCTTTTTGGAAACACAACAAAATATTTCTTGTGAACTCCACCAAGGAATAAAACCTTTTTCATGTTCAATGCAATGTCCTATTACTTGTGACAAGAAAAAAAAAGTAGAATTAAGGCAAGGAATTCTCATATGGTAACTCAAATATTTTTGGAATCACGACCCATTAAAAATGGCTTGTGAGTTTTCATCCTTTCCTAATCAAGAATAGCGCACGGGGGCTTGATGTGATGATACAACAACTCAATTTCATTTTCTCAAGAATGAGATGCATGATTTTGAGTTAAATCTCATGATATATTATTATCACATATTATAGTATTATATTATTGAATAATATATTAGTATAAAAAATATTTTTATATATTATTTTATTATTATATTACTATTATCTAATATGGATTCCCCATTTAAGAGTTTTTTCTTGCCAGTCTCCCACACCAAGTAAATCTCACCATGCAAAGAGCTTCTGATCACCTTCAGAGCAAGTGGAAGGCATTTACATTCCTTTTTCACCTATGTCTCATGCATCAATAACCATAAGTGGAAATTATATTTTGTTGTTGAAGAACGAATCACTTGCATAAAATTACTAATGTTCATAGACAAGTTATGTTTTATGGCTCATGAATATGATGGTATGGAAAAAATGAGTCTGTTAAAGGGATATTATGTATATGTATAACATCTCTTCTACTTGAACAAATATCTATTTGTTAAAAATAGAGAAAGTATCAATGTGGAATAATGTCCCATCATGGGGATATGACACTAATGATAGTGAAAAATTGTAACTTTAGATATTTATTATGATTGAAATACTTAAATACAATCAAATCATACCATACTTTACACAAAAATATATTTCATGTGAATACCATTCCAGTAATTTAAGGAATATACCTGGTTGACTAGATGTAAATCTGCAGTTCGAGAAATTGATCAATTTCCAAAATCATCGAAGCAGAAAAGTGTCAGAGCATTGACATCATTCAGAAATGAAAATTCATATATCCAAGTATGGGTTGTTCTCAGTATGGTATATTTATCTAGGGTTGTCAAAAGTGTCTTATATCCTTCTCTTTCAAATAAAAAGTTTTTCGATATTTACCCTGGACAAGAGGTCATCCAACATCACTGAAATTGGCTTAACCTACCTCTACATCTATTGTTGCAGTGGTCTCTATGCATCCACCATGTTCTGAAATCTAGGTTTCTCTTTCGGAACTATCTTTTCGCACATAGTCTCTAAAAAATATTCCAGGTTTGGGTCTTGTGAGACTGTAATAAAAATTATGAGGCTAACAATTTTTGCATATAGTTTTATGAGAGAGAAAGGATCGGGACTAATACTTGAGGGCCCTCCTCATTCATGGGTGTTCCCTATTTTATTGAAAATAATATACCAAGAGGTAGTGGCATCCTGTCTTTTCATATTTAAACCCTTGGGTTTTTTGGGAGTAGTATTTAACCCATCAAAATCAATAAAAAAACCAATTATTCTTATTCCATCCCATTCTAGATCAAAGCATGGAATTGGATTGACTAGCATTCGTATTGCATTGTGGTTGTATTGAAAGGTGATATTTTTTTCCTTTGTAATAATGAGGATCAAGGCTCACTCATATTAAAATCTCATTGGTTTTCTCCTTGTTATTGAAGTTGTTAGGGTCCTATAACAATAGGGCTCATAAAAATTTTAATTGACTTTGATAAGTCTTGTAAATATCTACATACCTTGCATTCTGAAAGTTGTTTTCCATATTTTGAAAAAATGAAAAATAATAAAAAAGAAAAAAGAGGGTTAAAAGTCCTAAGATAATGATAAAAGGACTTAGAAAAATATAAACCCCAAAAGAAAAAAGAGAAATAAAACCTGAAAGTGAGCAAATCCAAATTCCACTACTTTTACATTTTACTGCAAAGAATAAATGATTATGTGCAGAGTGTCAATAAATGCCATAATCCATGATCATTTAAACAATTTAATCTTAACTTTTCATGTTTTCAATTTCAAGTTTTAGATACTGAATAAAGATTTGTCAAACAGTTTAAACTTCACAAATCAATAGATACGTAAAGAATAATGAGGAGCTCAATAGTTTAATCTGAGCCCTCGGATGAAATAAGGTAGATTTAGATAGTTTTATGCTTTAAATAATTTTTTTTAAGGTTGCAAGCCTAAATGCACTTGCAAAATGAAGAAAAAATGTTAGAAATGAAGTTGGTTCGGTAGAAAGTAGTGGATCAATTATGTAAATAATACATCATCAATCAAAATCACTAATGTCCCCTCCCCCATAATTGTTCAATATTCTAAGCTGTCATTCAAACAAGCTCACAGTATTTCTCTAACTTTTTTTGGGACCGGACCCAAGGTTCTATGACTGGTTAATTGAAAATATTGAATTCTTATGTTAAAAATCCTCATTTATCATCATTTACCCTTCATTCATGTACTAAAACCCCTTTTTTTCCTAACTAAAAACACACTCTTACTTAGTAAAATTGTAATCCCCACATAATTAACTCTATCCCTTCATAAGCATTCATAAAAACCCACAAAATCACATTAATTTTAAGTATTATTCAAAGAAATACAAAGATGAGAAAATGATTGATTATTTTATACTAGAGATAATGTGCATTTTGTTTTTCACTCCCCTCTCATATCAACTTTTAACATATTTTATTAAATCCCTAAGAAATACCCTTTCCTACGTTATTAATTCCATTATATCTAATAAACCCCAAAAACCCACTATCATAAGCTTTTGACCAAGGTATATTATCCCATGTGCTTAAATAAAAAATCCAAAATAAAAATGCCTTTGGTCTAAAAGATTACCCATATGCAAATATCCCACCCTATAGTTGTTTAACTATTCAAAAAAGTTTAAAAAAACTATATAAAATAACATATTATTATGTACATTTGAAAAAAACATTTTTAATAAAATTTCGCAGCATAAAACCCCACCCACTTATGTTTTATTAAAAGCATTTTAACAAATGTTTTATTAAAAACATTAAGCCCACCACCTTGTATATAAATTAAAACATTATTGCAATGTTTTAAACCATAATTAAATCCCATGATGCTAATTTATTTCATAAATATTTTAACCTGTCCACCTATGCAATAGCCCGGTCCCACCTTTCTATCCAGATGCAGCTCTCAAACTGATCTCCACCGTTCGCTTCAAAGTTGTTAATCCTACGGTCGACAAGCGATATCGCCTGAATAATATGCACGACTGCTCCAACACAATATCCACGCAAAATGGCTGGTTTTGCGTTGAACCCACCCCTCCATGTGTCTATTTTTGGTTGGATCATGTGGGTTTTGTTCAAAACAACTTACCACTCAATACCCACACGATAACCACCTGTAATATTCCTAATTAGCCCAAGCTATTAGGAATATTCAGTTTTTGTTTTGTTTCCTATTTATTGAATAAAATTGTAAAGGAGGATCAATAATAACTCCTAAATGACAAAATAAATCAATGCTCAATGTGAAACAAGCTAAATCTGAGATATCTTCATAAACACACTCAAGTGTGAAAGCGGATGGATCAATTGACTGGGTCAATAGGAACAAATCAACAACACTGTCTAGGTGCAATGTATCTCTAAAAGGCACAACGCAGTCCATGTTGGAGGCCACTCATGTGAATGAGGCTAATTCATCAAGATGGTTTAGGGTTTGGCAAGGCTCCCACATTATAAAAGAAGGATGAGGACACCAAGAAAGGGGTTGATTATTTTATATTTCAAAACGTGTTGTATGTTTATAAAATCCTCATTCTCTAGCTATTTAGCTGAGAATAGTGTTTTTAGCACTTGGGTGTTCCTGGTCGGGAATCACACCTCCTTCCTTGAGCAGCTCTTGGAGGAGACTTGTTCTATCTTGTCCACTATCAGGATTTCAGCCAAGCTTCATATTCCAACCACAATTCAGATAATGTTGAGGGTTTGATTTTTTTTTCAAGCTGTAGCAGTGGAAGCTAGATCTATTCAGATCTAGGCAAATCTAGTGCCTCTTCTCAGTGAGTGTGTCTTTTAACCTCTTGGAAGAGTGTATTAGATCATTAGAGATGCATTTTCAGATCCAGGCATTAGGCCTACTCAGTATTGAAGCTAAAAATGTAGTTTCTCTCCCATAACTGTGTTATCTACAAGAGGAAACTTGCAGGGTGTTTTGACTGCTTCTTGGAGGAGAGATCTTAGGTGATAGGATCTTCCCTTTCACTGTGGTGATTCATGGATTGTGCAACAAATCCATGTTTGCTTCAGATTTTATTTAATTATGTATTCATTTACTACATAATTCTTGAATATTGCTACATATTTGTAATTCTAGATCTCAGATCTACTCCTGTACATTCATGTTTTGATGAAAACCCCAAGGGTAATTTGTAGAGGAACTCATCTAGTGTACAGATATGATATAGATATATATTCTTGTAAAATGATATGTTCTATATCTGAAATGTAATATACATCTGTTGCAACCCATAAAATAATGCTGTCAAGCTTTGCAATCTCAATATGTTGTTGCATCACCTCAATCTTGAGGGTTTCTTCATGTAGTTCTTCTGTTTTTCTATTGTACATTGTATGAACCATAACATAGATATGGTTTACTGATTTACACACCATATTGCATCCAAATCCTTCATAAAATCACACTGTCTATGCTTTATTAAATTCTGCAGTCATCAAGTCATGGGGATTTGGCATTTTTAAGCCATATCAGGAGTGGGAGATTTGTTTAACATATCTAGAGTCATTTGTTTCTACTAAAATTTGGTATGTTAGTCCCACATGACCTAATATAAAATATCCCACCATCACTTTCCCTTATTTTTATGCTATTCTCTGAAATTAACCTTTTTAGGGCATAAATTGCTAATTTTCCCCAACTTTTGGCTCATAAAATGAAGTATAATTTGTTTTTGTAGCTTGGATTGATGGATATGTGTTTTTAAAATATCATATGAGCCTATTTAACACTTCATATCCATTACTGTGTTTATACATTACTGTTGTCCCTCATTGGGCATTTATCAAGCCATACTAGGTGTGGGAGACCTGTTTGCCCCACCTAGAAGGATTTGTTTTTGATATCCTCTTGGATTTAAGTCTTAGATACTCATATATAATGGATCCAAGTGATGGTTTCAAATCCTGTATTAGCCATTCCCTGAAAATGCGTTTTCCATTCATGCCTTGCTGACAGTTCCCATTTTGGGACATTACAGTGGTATCAAAGTAGCTTTCTTGGCTCAGCCTGTGAGTTTCAGCCAAAGAATATTAGAATGATGAAGAAGATGAGATTACTCTCATCATTTTTCATAAATAAGAAGAGCATCTCCAAAGAAGAGGAGCAAAAGGAAGAGGAAGGACCATGCACTTCTTATTCTCATGAAGAAGAAGAAGACAAGCATGAAGGATACTTGGATCATCAGATTCTAAGTAATTACCTTTTTGAGTTTAAATCTCAACATAGAGCCTTCAAGGAGACTCTAAATTTTCCACAATTCATCTAGTTTAAGGAAGAGAAGAGACCATGCAGCAAAAGAGAAATCAAAGGCAATAGATTTTTGTTGTCTATATTTGATGGGTCATCTACAGCAAGAGCTTGGGTGAGGAAGCTGGAAGCATTTTTCCTGCTACATCTTGTAGTGGAGAAAGAGGCTGTTGAGATATTAGCATTGCACCTAGAAGGTGAAGCCCACCTTTGGTGGTTCAGCCATTTGAGCCATGCAAGAGTGTCTACTCTTGCTAAGTTTTCTCAAGAGCTGATCAAGGAGTTTGACAATAGAAGAACAAAAGAGGAGGAGCCCTCACCACCACTTGAGGAGTTTTTCCTAATGCTGTCACACTCATGGAGGAGCAGCCACATGCATGAATAGTTTGGGCAGCCAACATTTAGGAGGAAGGAACTCTTGTAGCCCTACAAGAGATTCCCAAATCTCATCAAGGTATGAAGAAATTTCCACTATCTATTGTTGCAACAAATTCTTTTGGTAGTTGTGGAAGTTTTCTTTTACATGAACAAGGGTCAAATCTCATTGTTGATTTAGAGCAACATGATTGCACTGCACTATGCAAATGCTTCAAGGAGGAGATGAAACATCATCCTCATGCACCTTTGTTGAGTTGCACACAATCCTTGAGATTGGGGTGTGAACTTTTGGAGGATGAAACAAACCATGAAACTCCTATGAAAAACTATGAAACCATCCTTGAGTTGGAGTATGGCACAGTCACTACATCCTTGGAGAGATTCACAATGCTATCAAACAAAGGTGAAGAGGAGATATTACCTTCATCATATTTGGGTCCTTCTGGATTCAACATAGTCATGGGTGAGAGATCTTCTCTAAGAGATCTCCAAAGAGCTGCATTTCAAAATTTCATGAAATGCATGGAGAGATATTTGGTTTGGAAGGATGGTAGCCCTCATGAGAGGAGTAACAAGGGGAAGAAAATAAAATGACATCCACAAGTGAGTGAGTGGATGTGGTTGATGAGCAAGGAGCTGGGAAGCTACTTGCAAATATATGACACTGGGCAACAGGAGGCTTGGTTTTGCTGGCTCCTGTTGAAGGAGTTTGGCCATCACTTGGCATGTCCTCTTCCAAGGAGGATGGGGATGGAGGAGAGGTGGCAGGATGCTTGCATCATTGGGTATCAAGGAGTATGGATTCATGGTGTTGATGTGATATTCATATCATTCATTGTGTCTTCATCACATGAGTTGTATGATGGGAGCACAAGGAGGCAGCAAGCACTTTGGTTGCTTGAGTCGTACTTGAGAGAGCATGGGCAGATTTTCCCTCACTTGTTGTGTGATGTTGCAGGAGTAGAAGAGGGAAATCTCATGGTGCAAAGGGGCTACTCTTTGGCCTTGGATGATCAAGGAACACTTCCATATTGGGAGGTATTCCATGTTTGCAACAGCATTACTAGAGGAGTCTTTGACAAGGAGAATGTTAAAGAACATAACTTTGTATTGATAGGAGCCTATTTGCATGAGCTCACAACGTTGTCACTTTGGACCAGGGAGTTACGGATGGAGTGTCCCTAGGATCACTTCGCATTGGATGCAATTTGTGAACAAGGAGGAGGTGAGGATGATAGAGTAATGGATGGAGACATCCATCACTATGACATATTCTTCTTGACTTGGATTTCCAAGCATGAGAAGGATGATCTTCTTGTAGCACATGGTTCATTCCTCTTCATACCTTGCCAAAAAACTATGCAGGACTCACTCATGGATCCATGTATCATATTACTTCCGGCATATGGTAAGAAGTCTATTTTCACATTTAATGATTTGCATACTCTTACCATTACTATGCAGTGCATTGCTCCACAGGAGGGCAAGCTTTTCACATTGCTCCATGATCAATGTTGGGCCAAAATATATGATGGAGGCAGCCATCTCTTATGTGGCCTTGGGAAAAGGTTTTTTCATTACATGTATGTTAAATTGTTGCACCCAAACACTTACCATATGATGGCATACATGATTAACTATGTGACAAAAAACATTTTGCCTTGTGATTTTCTGAAGCAACAATTTGTAAAACTATGTTGTACATACTTAGGAGGCTGTGAGTACCTTCAAGCATCACATGAAGCCATCATTATTTCCTTAATTCTTGTACTGATCATGTCCTCATTTTTTGATATTGTTTATATTCTTTTTGAGAGAATTATTGGGAGATTGACACATGAGTTGGATGTTCCCTTGAGGGGAGAGGATTCCCACATGTTCTACACTACATGTTCTAATGGGAGCACGGGAGGAGATATGGCCACCACAACCACACATTTGTTCTCTTTGGGGGTGGACCATGGGTTTGATAGCCATAAATTGTATAACCATGGGAAAGTATTTGATCATGTATGGTTGACACATTCAACCATTTACTATTCATTAGTAGATGTGATGATTCTTGTATGTTACTTGCCATACTCTTTTCTGAAGTCTCAGTGGATCAGACTGTGTTGTTTCCTCTTGCGACATTGTTTGTATCATGTATCATCATGTAAAACCATCAACAAAATTCTCATTAGGATTCTCTATGATGATCATGTTCTATTCATCGTGGATGAGACATTTTGGGCCAGCTTGTTCTTCATTGTTGGAGGGGAGATCCTTGGAGGATTGTTCTTCATTTTTCCACTTGACGGAAATACTTTTGTAGCCCATGATAAACACATACTCTACACTAATCGTGAGTGGAAAGAAGGAAATCATGGGGTAGGCTATGATGCTTACCATATTCAAATTTTAAGCCCACCTTCATTTCCAGAGCTTGAGGTGGAAGGAGATTGCCATGAGTTTCCATGTTCGGAGGTGACTCATTTTGTTTGGATGATTGCTTGGCGATGGAGGATCCATTTTGGAATATTTTTTCCCAACACTTTGTAGTCTCGATGAATTGGGGGAAACTTCTCAATTCTATCATTGCATTTTCTTGAGGATAAGCAACATTTGAGAGGGGAGGACTCTAATATTCCAAAACTTCCCTACAATAAATTGGAATATTAAATTTTGCTAATTTCACTTACGAGTTGAATAATTTGGTGACGAGGCCCATGCATAATAAAAAAATGGATAAAATCCCTCTTAGTATGAAAGGGAATCATCATTAGAACTACATTTCACACCCTCATGTGTGAAAGGAGACATTTCCAAGAAGACAAGGTCAAGTTTGACCAAGTCAAACAACGTAGAGGTAGAAGGTGGAGAGCATCTTGTGGGAAAGCACAGTGAAAGAGGAAGGAAGTTTCCTTGATGGAGGAAACCCTAAAGAGTGGGACCCATGGAGAGGGGGCTCTCATTTGTTTAAAATGAGGGCAAGGAAGCCATTGTTTGACATGCATATGATTATTGATTTTGTGTCTACTTATACTATTTGCAGTCCCAAATGTCTGGCTGAGTTGCAGTGCTATTTAGCATGAGGAATTCCTGTTTAGGATTCCTTCTCCTTCTTGAGAGTCCTATTGAGTGATTTCAATTCATTTCTCCACATCCAGGCTCAAGTCCAAATCCATTCCTTCAGCTACAACGTTATTTCTTCTCGAGTGTAACGTTGTGTTGCAGGGTGTTGCAGTGGAGGTTCCACAACACCACTTTCGGGCTTGTTTTTCAGAGGAGGGGGATTTATTTCCTTTGGGAGATCAGTAAGGAAGGATTCAAAACTAATTTCAGATATTTTAACTTGGCCTACACTTTCTATTCCACTTACAGTGTAGTTTCTCTCTTAGACTGCATTATTTTCAGAGTGCATTTGCAGTGAGGGTTTGCAGTGATTGTCGGAGGTGAGATT
This sequence comes from Pinus albicaulis, assembly GCA_034641835.2. Classification (NCBI taxonomy): domain Eukaryota; kingdom Viridiplantae; phylum Streptophyta; class Pinopsida; order Pinales; family Pinaceae; genus Pinus; species Pinus albicaulis. The sequence continues at coordinate 72,440,258 of CM076574.1, read as the reverse complement.
TCCAGTGATAGGATCAGCCTTCACTTGGAGAGTCCATTGTAGGAGGTCTAATTTATATTTTTCATCATCTTCAGCCTTCTCTATTCATTTCTAGACTGCTACCTAGCAACTCTGACATTTTTCCATTTTTGTATATTCTAGCCAATCCTTCTAAGGATTGTTGTATTATTGTTTTCAGGGGTTGAGAGATTTCTCCCACTAATTTCTTGAGCCATGTATTGTCACATATTTCTATTATTATTCATTATATTGCAGTGTATCCATTAAAATACATCTTTTTAGCCTCCAGAAATCCATGTGTAGCAGTGTTTCTCTATTTTGATGTACATGTTCCATTGAGGCTCTCATTGCCTAGCTTGAGTGATTGATTCCTCAAATAATTGTACTCTTTTTCTTCTATATTATACATTTATTGGATATATATATCTTCATGTGACTAGGCTTATAAAAATAACGTTTTTTCTCCATTATATGTGATTGCATTTTCTATAGTCCCTTCATCGGGCATTTTTATAAGGTAACTAGATGTTGGAGACCTGTTTAACCCACCTAGGGGGATTTCTTTTGAGCCTCCTCTTGGATTTTGGACTCAGACACATAGATATAAGGAATCTAGGGCTTCTTTTTAAATCTGGTACTAGCCATTCCTTGAAAATGCATTTTCCAGTCATGTCTTGCTAGCAGTTCCCATTTTGGGATATTACACTGCCTATTTTTCAAAAACCTTTGCAATCCAAAACCGCCTCCTACCATGATTAACTTTCATTTAATGAAAATTAATATTGTTTAATAAAACCTTTGTATAGGCATTTTTCACCTATCTTTTGCGTTTAAGCCAATGTTTTCCCTCTCGACTCTGTATAAACCTGTGCAGAGCCCCTTGATAGCCATTTTTTGCCATTTTTACGCTCGGAACCTCTGAAATTCACCCAAGAAACTTGAATGTAACTGATAAGGTGCTATATCACTCTGGTTCAACCTTTGAAGATTCAATTTGACCAGAGGGTTGCAGAAAAACCTAGTTAAAACCAATACCTGCGTCAAAACTAGGTATTTTTCTAAAGACTTAACTTGAAAATCAAATTCAAAAACCTATTAAAGGAAAAAGAAGTAGTAAATATTAAGGAAATTAATTAAATTCAATTGCCCTAGAGTCCCAGAAATAGGAAAAACCTTGGATTTTTTTTTCAGGAATCCTAGAATTCGCTGCGCACCATTTTCCAAAGAAAATTATCATTTTTCCTCATTTTTAGGGTCAACTTGAAGCCCTGAAGCCATAAATCCTCTGCAGTTGCCCTGTATCTTCTGAAAAACATTTTTTATCAAAATTTGAGCCCAATCTGTAGCCAAGAGACTCAGAAAACCCCCGTTTTCTATGTTTGACCAATTTTAGCCTCAAAACTTCATTGGAGAAACCTAATTGAACATCAAATCCAAAGAGACTTTCTATTTTTCTGAAATTTCTTAAAAAATCCTCTATTATAGTAAAATTTCCTCTGCAAACAGTTTAAGCTTGCAGAAGCTAGTAAAGATGGCTAAAAAATAGAGTGTAAACAAATCTGAAGTTTCAAAGACTCCCAAAGCTACTCCAACCATGAATCCAAATACTACCATTGTAGTTAATCCCAGTTGTTGATATTGAGTATATTCCTCTAATAGATATCGACTACAAAATATTTGATCCTGTAGTTGAGTTTAATTTGTTATATATACATAATTAGTGTTTTGAAAAATCCCTAGATGATCAAGAAGATGTTCACATTTGGGAATCCAATTTGCCCAAATATGTAGTCCCCTTGACACATCCTTGTCAAGAACTTATGAGACTGTGTCACCAATACTACGTTCCAAAATAGAGAGCTATTGTCAATACAAACAAAGAAGTCTTATTTACTATTACATCAGAGTCTCTAAACCAAATGTTTGAGCTTTAATCAGACCCACAAGCAGTACCATTATCCATTAACGTTGTCACTAAGTTATACATTAACATAGAATTTCCTAAAAGGTTTATGAACTTCCAGAATTTCATGCCTCTAAATGTTGAAATCCATAAATTAAGCCTTCCATATTCAACTACCAAGTTCCCTAAAGGTTCAAGGCATGTTATCTCCATGATTTCCTTTAAACTTGGGTATTTCACCGATGAACATAATGATGAGTAAATATTGGGATTTTTGTCTACATTTTCTCCACGACAGTCACCCTCAATCATATTTTACTATGCTGGTTTTATAGCTAATAGCATTCACTATCAATTATCTAATTTGCAGCTAGAAGGGGTATTCAGATATACCTCTTATCTTTTACACTTGTTTCTATTCTTTCAATCAGAGAACTTTCCTATTTCACTTCAGAAATTGGATATAGAAGGGAAACCGCTATCAGTTTTATGTTGGACATCTACACTCAGGAAAGATGGGACAGAATTCAATTATTCAGAGTTTTCTGAGTTGTTTGTGCATCCATTAACCACCATTGTGACAAAAGCAGAGTAGCCCAGAATCAGGGAGGAAATGAAGAGAATTTTTTAGTTATCAGAGCAAAGCAAAGTAGGAGATTGGTATTTATATAAAGAATTCACCGAAATTAGCGTTTTTGGTTCTAACTTGTTTCCCTACAAGTTACCTAAGCATCCATCTATGAGAATATTTTCCTTAGAGTACATTAGGCAGATCCTGAATTCAGATTCAATTAATTTTATGGTAGCCAAGAAAAAGACTCAGTTTAAACTCAAAAATCAAATTGGGCCTTTTATATGTAATCAAAGAGAAGCAGAAAAGGAAGCAACAAGTCAATTATAGGAGTACAAAATAGAAGAAAGCTTCCCATGGAATTATTATGCACAAGGGAACTTAAGTAAAATAAGGGTAAAATGTGAATTGACATCCTTTATCCATGAGTCAAAGCCAGATATAGAGAAATTTGCTAATCAATTTTAGTGGGTTGAGAATACTTTAATGGAGGCTGTAAACCAAAGGAATACTAGTCACCCTTTGGAAGTTGCTAAACAGCCAGAGACACCAACTAAAAGAATCAGAGAAAAAGGAGCGTATACTACCACAGAGACAAAGTTGAAAATCATTTACAATAAGAGGCCTAAATTGGATATAGAAACTAAAGGCAAAATAAAAATTGATGTTGAGGAAACGCAGCCTTTGAAAACCAAAACTGCAGAAATAGAGACCAATGTAGCCACTGTAATCATCAGTGAGCCAAATCAAAATCAGGATAGTTGAATAATGAAGATGCATAGATAATGGAGAGGAAACAAAATATGGAGGCTTCCTCCTCACACTCAGCTGAGGAGAAGGACTTAGATATCAAGGAAAAATACAAGCAAATCAAATTAAATAATGAGGAGATCAACACTGAAATATATTCTCAGTTTTTGAAGTAGAATCTAGGTAACCAAAATAGATTATTATCAGCCTTTAATTATTCAAATCAAAAATTGATTATGTTAGTTTCACATCCCATTGTACCAGTGCCAAAGACATTGGCTAATTACAAAACGGTTGATATGGAAGGAGCCACAGATAAAATACATGAGTTGGATCAAATCGAATTCCATAGGAAAACATCAGAGATGCTCTATTCCACAGTGACCACCAAAGCTATGAGTGCTCACAAAATTCAAAATACAATCTATAATATGCAAGACCAGATGAAAATGGATAAAGCCTCACTGTATGCAAAAGAGCTAAGGATTAAGGCCTTAGAAGAGTTAATATTGTAGGTAGGATATGATCCCACAAACATAAAAGCAGCTGAAGCATTAGTCAAAAATAAAAATGAGGACATTACTGCCTTGAGGAAACAACTCAAGCTTCCTCAAGGAGAGCATCCTCAAACAAAGGAAGTTTTACAAGATTAGAAGGAGAAAGATGGAATGATGAGCTTGATACTACAACTCACAACTCAAATCAAAGAAATGGAAGTGCAAATGGACCAAGTTTTCCAAGAAAAAGATACAGTAAAATAACCAATTATTCCCACTATTATCCTCATTATAATAGCAGTAGTACCATCTACTTTAGGAGAGAAATTGGCACCTAAAGTGCCACTAGCCACTGCAGTGCCAATAACATCTACAACAACTTCAGTAACTGAGTCTTCTACAATAGTGTTGCCATCCACAGATGGAAGTAGTCAACTAATAAAGGAAAAGGAGGAAATGTCCTTGAAAACCTATGACATCAATAGATTACCAAGAAAATTGAAAATCTGGAGAAGACAAGAAAAGCAACTCAAATAGATGCCAAAATACATGAACATAATTCACAAAGGTTGAGTGAAGACGTAAAAAAGCTCCAGAAAGAATTAACTCTTAAGGATCAAGTATCATACATTAAAAATTACTTATGGAATAAAGTAATTGAAGCCATTCATGATGTTTGGCCATAAATTCAAGTAATTTTTGAGCAGAGAGAGTTAATATTGGCAGCTCAGACAGAGATCCAAAAGACACAAGAAGAATTGGCAGATAAACCAGAACAGGTTGTTAGGTTAATCAATTTCCTAAACAACAAGAAAAAACAGCAACTTGAAGAGTAAAAAATCAATGATAGGATAGCCACAATCCTAGAAATTAGGAAAGTAACCACTAAAAGAAATCTAATGAGGCAGCTTGAGGAGAAATATGAAGGAATGAACATTGTTGTCACTAGACTCATGGTTAAATTCACCAATTTGAGGCAAAAAGGACTTACAGATATTATGGTGATTAATGACAAGCTAATGCCGTAGAAAGATTATGACAAAAAGGTCAGGAATTCCCACAGGGGAAGTATTGCTAAAGATTTCTGAATATTTGTTTTATTTGCAGTATGAAATCAAACATTTTTTTGTCATAAAACCCACATTTTCTAGGTACACTGAGGCTGATGAAAATTTTAGGAAACTCAAGAATATTAGAATTCCTAAAAATGAGGAGTGGTAGGCATTGACTGATTTTCTATGAAGAAAGAAAGGAAAACACATGAAGAAAAAAAATTATGTTTGCTGATTTCACAGTAAAAATAGATTTTTACAGCAAGAAAATTATTTTACTGAAGGTAAAGAGTATCAAAATTAAAAGAGGATCAGTCATAAAGAGTATCATAATTGAAAGAGGATCAGTAATAAAGAGTACCAGTGTGAAAGAGAAGACACGGATTATTAAAGGCAACTAGATTTTGAAAAATATCTAAAAATCCAGCAGGGAAGACACATAAGTAGCCAACTGCTTCTTATCTACAAACTGTTTCTATTTATTTTGAATAAAATAGGACAACTTGCTAGTTTGTTGAGAAAGCTGTCACTATTATTGTTGTAAAAGATTTAATTTTCCTAATTTTATTCCTAGAAGTCATCTAGGATATTTTGTAAAACATTTTATATAAATACTTCACTCTTGGAAGTATTTTTGGTGTGGAATAAAATTGTTGGAGATTACTATAGATATTTTCATTTACTTGAAGGCTTTGGATTTCGATTTTGAGTACTAGATTGGATCAAATTTTTGGCATCATACTTCAGGATCCCTGTGATAAGCTATCTGGAGTGAAGTAAAGTCTTTAAACTTGTCATTGTTATCTTATTTTGTTTCATGCATACATCTCTGTTTTAATTCTAATTCTGAATGTATAACTAGGAGTATTACTAGAAGACATGTTTATTAACACCCTATTTTTAACTAGTTATCATTTCTGTGTTTTCCTTTGATTTCCGGTGTAGGGAACCCTTAATTTCTCCCTCTCCCATTTGAGCTCTATCTTCTACTTCCCTTTTCCAGATTTAAGGATTATTAAATGCCCTTTATCCCAATCATACCATCTCAAAAACCAATTTTCCAAGATCTTCAAGGGTTATCTATCTTTCCCTAAAGACATTTGACCTTTTAGGCCTTTTTCCCAGTTCTGTTAGCTTGAATTAGACTCCATAGCCCAATGGAAAAGTATATTTCCCTCTATCTATCCCTTCCAGTGAAATTTTCCCACCAAATCCAACAAAACCAAATCAAAATCTACATTTAATAACTAGCCTAATATTCAAAACTAAAACAAAGTTAAATCTTAAAGAGAGAGCCGTCTCTGAACCCTAGGAAGGCTATATCCTAGAGTTTGAAGTAGGTTTGTGGTTACCTCTAGTATTCTTTGACCTAAAAACCAAAATCCCACAACTTAAGAATTTACTGGAGTGATAACAAAAGTTAAGGAGTATAGGTTTCAAGAATAGCCTCTCATCTGTCCCAAGTGTTAACATCTTAATATTTATTCTTCCTTGAAATAAACATTCAGCCATATTTTGAGCTCAAGTGAAGTTGACTATTACATCCTTGATAATGAAATCTCCAAACCCTCCCTTTTTGAGCCAACATGGAATGCATTTCAAACTTTCTTATTTAATATTGTTAGAGTGGTACATTTAGTTATCAACACCATACTTGAGTATTTACTCATTAAACCTTGTATTCTGGGTGGATATATGATGAACAAGAGTGGCTTAATAACCATTGTTAGTATGGGTTCACTCTCACAAAAGATATTTACATATAATTATACAAATTCATGTATAAAGGGCATCCCTTTGCTACAATAATGGGTGATGGCACCCCGAATTCCCTTATTGGGAAGTATGGTTAGATATATACCTCACTATTGGTTTTTTTTAGTAGAGTGAGAGTCGAGGAGGGATGAAGTTAACAAGGTAAAAATAAGGGCATTTGGCTTGAGAGTGATTCAAATTTGTTAACAACCTTTAAGTGGGTTGATGAGTTACGTATCATTTATGTAAGGTTGAGGAAGTTGTATTGGAGAATTAATTAATGATAGTATGTTCTAAGGGAAAACATGGTACATTAGTCTTATTCATGATTAAACTACATAAATGATATTCCCTATCAATTTCAATACAATTTTTCTTCTTTTACATGGGGTTTCCCTATTATGGTTTGGGTGGTGATCATGTCAAGATTGGGGTCTCTTCATTATGCCAAACCTTGGCCTTAAAATCCTTACAATATTAAATTTCTAGAATTTGGAATTAGGCCATAAGTTTTGTTATTTAACAAGTCCTTTGGGATATTATTTTACAGCCTAGGTTTACCTTTTATTATTTGTAAGACAGGCCATAATTAAAACCTTTAAAATAAATAGGATGATGGCCTTCATGGCCTCATATGTATTATTATTCCATGCCTTTTTTCTAGTTACCTATATCAATATATGTATATGTAGGTGGGTCTAATGCATACCTTTTATTCGATTGAGAGAAAGCTCATAGCCAGACTTTATCTCTCAATGATAGAGAGTTGAAAACCTTGACTTTTCATGTGTAAATTTCTTATTTTTGTTAAACCATTTGAAAAATTCCAGGTAGAAGCCTTAGATATGGTGAAGTTAAGTTTTAAAGCCTTGCAATGATGCCCCATATTCCCTATCAAATTGAGTCTTCACGCTCTAACACCTAACTAATTAGCTTAATTTCATCCTCCCAATGCCTTTGTAAAGGGAATTATAATATTATTGCACCCATTGCGAGAAAGAAACATGTTCTATGAGGAGGGTGGAAGACCTCCATAATTAGATATTTTATTTCGATAGGGAAAATTGTGTTACTGGGGAAGATATTCCTTCCCTAGCCACATTTCATTTATAGTACATGATCTCCCATGCAATAAACACTGATAATTGTTGAGAATTAGGTAGGGCTAGGTTTAATTAAAATTATCTTCTTGATAGTTACTTGTGAACATACTTCTTTCGCTTATGTATTCCCTTTTTAGCGTATTATGTATTTCATCGAGTCAATTACCAAAAACACAAGAGACACAATTTTAGGATTTTCGAGCGAGGGCCAAAACCTCTCCCTCTTGGAAAGGAAAATACACAAGAAATTATTCTTATATACTTTCAAATGAAAATTACCATGACCATGACATAGACCCCTGACCCCTTGTATGCCTCCAATACTTTATCACCGCTTCTTCAATGACTCCTTGAGATGATCCTCCTCCTTGAGGATGGTGTTGTGAACCATCCTCCACCTTTCTGCAGCAAATATAGAGAGATTGATATCTCACCGTATTTTCTTTCTTTGGTTGTATGTGAACCTTACTGAGATCATAACATCTGGTTATGGACAGTGTTGTGCACACCTTGAGCCTTCACTCAACCTTGCTTGCTAGTCTTCCACTTATACACATTTCTTGTCTTCACAACCTTCTCCTTTTTGTCTTCCTCTTATCCATTGTTCTACACTTTTCACTTTAGAGAAACTCGGTCTCTATTTGGCCTCCAATTGTATTTTTATTTCGCTCTTCAAGAGACTCCTTTATAAAAAATTATTCTCCACCTTTGACACAGACCATCACCGAACAACACTACTATGAGACAGTCTTTTGACTTCTGTGATTGCATGGATATTATTACAGAATAGTATCCGAGATTAGAGTGAACCATTTTGCACCTTTTCCAATTAGGATATTTTCTATATAACCCTATTCTTATCAATCTTTGATATCCACTACTATTTCAGACTTCACCGAAGTTATCTTTCCAAATGAACTGCAAACCATTATTTATCTAGTGTACTTCGTTTTGAGATTTATGACGACCTATGAAACTATCTCAAGGCTGACTTGATTAGGGGTATGGGAGATGATTTGTTTAGTGCACATAGGCCGACTTGAGGAGTCATTTCAACATTGTTCTTGAGCAATATTATGAGCCATGTCTTCAAGGATTATATGACAAGGTATTCAAACATACTTCTTTGAATTGACTATTCATATACATGACTCTTAATTATTACATTCATGAGAAGATGATAAATCCCTAAAATACATCAAGACGAAGTCTTTTAACCTATAATAAAAACCTTGCTCATGAAACCCATGAAGAAAGCATAACAAAAATATATTCTACTATCTTTGTCTTCTTCATTACATAAATACATAATTACATATTCAATATGAAGACTGAACCTAGTTACAAATCCCACCAAGAATAATCAAATGCTATTGAAATGAGTAGGTAGAGTTTGTTCTGTTGGAAGAATAATTTCATTAGAGAGTGAGATGAGGAGGAAGACTTGAGTTTCTCATTCATTTTTGTTGATTTCTTGAAAATAATATACCAAGGCATATTGTCATTCTTAGTTATTCATATGTAATAACTTGGGTTTGTTGGGAGTAACACAATACCCATCAATAAATCACTGATTCGACAATAGTTTTTGAACCTATCTTGATGGGCATATAAGAACCTAGTTTTGGGTAATGACAATGACTTTCACTCTTCAACATAGTTTAAGAGAATAAAAAATGAACCCAAGTGAAGTTGGGTGATGATACTACATATCCAATGAAAGAAGTCGGCCCCATTAAATTATAGAGACCAACTATTGAGTTTGACAATCGTTTATTTAATCTTGATTCGAAGAAAAATCCCTTTTTAGTTTTTTCTATGATATATTTTTAGTATATAGTTGCATTTTAAGGACACAAATGCACTATCAATGATTGCATTCTAGTAACTCCATGGACTTTGGCTAGAGGTGTGCAGGATGGTGACCTTTATAAGGTTTTTGTTGATCTTATGCCACTTCTATGTACAAAAAAGAACTAGGTTAGCCTTTAGGATGATTATGAAAAGCATGTATGAAGAAATTCCATGAAGATAGGTTTTGGGCCCAAATTAAGGTATGTTCTCACCCCGTAATTACTTCAAATTATGTTACAATTTTGGGGGAATTCCCCTTAATATTAACAATAAATAGAGAAAATATTATGAAAACTAGATCAATTAGGCTAATGATAAAAATGATGTTTTTATAAAAGAAAATTGACTTCTCTTATCTCTGCATGTAGGAAGGTAGAGTGGCTAGACCAGTAGAAAAAGAAAGCTAACCAATGAGCGCAAATGTGTGAAATATCGATAACTCCCAGTGGCCGACAGAAGGAAGACAGAAGAATTCGAGCCCAAGAGCTCAAAGAACATCCACGTGCAGTAGGTTGTTGTTTGGGAAATACTTTCTCATTTTTTTTAAATCACCTTTAAAAGGACGAAGGATGAACGAGAAGGAGAGTAGGAAAAGAATTGGAAATTCATTCTGAAATCGACGCATAAGAACCAACTTGTCTAATTGTATTTTTGTACTATCACTGGATGTAATATAGAGCTTTGAACAATAATATTTTGAAGTTTTTACTGCGCTAGAGCTTTTGGTGGCCTGGGCCCAACCCTTGGAAGTTCCTCACAAATTGTCATACTTTGTGTAGTCGCAGAACCAATGCCTAAGTATTTGATGCAATTCTAAAGTATATTTCCATTCAATAAAGTTACAATTTCTCTTTCTTCGGGATTGTTAGCAATCATGTTTTTGAATTAGGATAATCGCAATCGTATTTTCCGGCTTATAAAAATGCTTCATCACTAGTAGATGGTTCCAGTTCTTCTATTATCATTGCAATTTATTTACAGATCGTAGAATAAGTTGATTTCGATGTTATCTATCTTTATGGATTGCATTACCCTTTCAACACAATGAAGCGTCCAATTGTCGATCAATTTCTATTAGTTAGTTCATAAAGAGAATTCCATTGCAAAATTACATAAGTAATTGTTGTACAAATTCATTTAGATTGCTTCAATTAGACCGTTGTTCAATTCAATTCCATTATTGTTCAGTTTAGTTAGACTGTTGTTCAATTCAATTCCATTACTGTTCATTTTAGTTAGACTATTGTTCAATTCAATTCGATTGCTATTCAATTTAGTTAGGCTACTGTTGAATTCAATTCAATTGTTGTTCGATTCATCTAGATTTCTATTCAGTTCATTTAGACTATTGTTTAATTAAATTAGATAGTTGTTCAATACTGTTGTTCAATCTTAGGTTAAGAATCAATCCAAGCTACCCCTTGTTAGGATAATTGAACTTAGGAGGCTAGCTAATTCTTCCTCATAAGCAACATAGAGTAACTATTATATAATCTCACTCACCTGTATTGTGCCAACACTCTTGAAATAAGAGGACTTACCCCGCATTGATAATTAAATGAAAAAGCACTAGAGTTGTCTATAATAAGCCATCTCTGTGAGACCAACATTTTGGCGTTGTTGCTGGGGAGAGTGTTAAGAGTCATATCCTTCATTTATCTTTCTCCATTGCTGTGAATAATTGGGTATTGAACACAAGAGGTAAGAACCTACGTACCGGCAAGCAACATGCTTTCCCTCTAGCCCGCTTCCCAGCAAGTCATGCAAATACCCATAAGATAGGTGCTATTGTTTTATGTCTAGGAATAAAAATATAGAAACAATTCAAAATCATTTGCAAACATCCTCACAATACAAAGTACCGGTGATCCTTGGAAGAACAACTTATATAGATGAAATCATTAAGAAATCTAAATCTCAGGCATATATAGGACCCATAACTGTTTCCATTGAAAGTCCTAACACACTCCCTCAAGTGTAAACCTCACCATATGTAGCCTATGCTAATATTCAATGCAAGACAGAGGCATCTAAGCAAAGCCTGCAGAATACTGATCATATAGGCACTGACCCTTCAAAAGAGGGAGGTTCTTGCAACCTACAAGAAGGGGGGGGGGGGAGAAACTAGTGGAGGAATTCACATAGAAATATCATAACCTAAGTCCCCTGAAGGAGTGATTGAAACAGAAGTACTCAGGATCCTAGATTAGGGAACTGTTTTAAAACCCCCACCACATTCGCCTCCCAAGTCCATTACAATTACTCCTCCAGATCAAGAAATTCCCAAAGATTTCTGGCACCTATTTGATCAAATGGAAAATAATAAAAATCAGAATCGGAGGTAGACATCAACACTATAATACCCTATTGTTGATCATGTTTCCAATGCCCCTATGAAAGAAATTCCCTTGCATAACATTCCCACCTTTCATGTATTAACCACAGAAGATCCGGATGCATTCCTATTTGAATTTGATGTCTTATGCAAAGGATATGACTACACCATCGATCCCCAGAAACTAAAACTATTTCCCTCTAGCTTAAAAGGAACTGTGCTACGCTAGTTCATGAGATTAGGTGGGGGAACTATAAATAACTGGGACCAAATGAAGAACATTTTTCTTACCAAATACCAATACTATTGCCGAACCGGATATCTAAAAGATGAAATCTTCAAAATGTCTGCAAAAGACAATGAAACATTAGAAGAATACGTAGAAAGATTTCAATACAATTTACAAAGATCCCCATATACCATGCTATCCACGGACATTGTAAAAGCCATGATGCTTAAAGGGATGAAGGAAGAATGGGTTGAGATGCTTAACATAATTGGGAAGGGAGATATTTACCAGGAAGAATACGATGAGATTATTTCCCTATGTATTGGATTCTCTCAGGGTAGTACACACAATAGGCCAGTTGGGCATGAATATATGAAAAACAACGTTAAGTATACCAATGGTAATGTAACCAAAGCAGAATTTGGAAATCTTTTAGAAAATTTCAAAACTGACATCTTGGGTACCTTGACAATATAGCTTGACGTTTTACAATCCAAATAGAAACAAGCTATATCAGAACCACAACCTGGCCATATTTTTCCCAGGATGTCTGAAGAAGCATAGCAAAAGGGAATGTCCTTTAGACATGGTTCAGACTTGTGTTATCTGCACTAAGGATCATACCACGGACCAGTGTCCTTCACTTCCCGGGCTGAAATCCGTCTACAAGGAAGCATAGGAAGAGATAAAACTAGTCTATTTAATGAATCAACATCGGCAATGGCAAGAATGAATTGGCATTCCACAAGACTTGCCTCAATTATTTTCTTTGCCACAGTTTAGCCATCAAAACCCTGCAACAACTTGGAAAACTAAAAACCTCTTCTCTACTTGGCCAAACCAGGCATTTGCTATGCCACCCTGGCCTACATAAGCTTCATCAGGGAATAATTGGCTGAAATTTCCTTGCTCTCCACCTTATTGGAGAAATGTCCCATATTAAAGCTAGTGGCCAAACCCCCCTACTCAAAACACCAATTGGAATTGGAACTAACCGATGGGAATGGCCAATATGCCAATAAGATCAAGGGCCCAAAATCAACCTACGTTGCCAGCTCCCTACCTAGTTCAGCATAACCAGTAGCCTGCCATACGCCCTCAATTGCCAGCTCAACCAAATCCTAATCCCAACAATAGGCTGGTTGAACTAATTCATATCATATAAAATCCAAATTTCGATGCCGAACATAAACAATGCAACGAATTGAGTCTAAGGTCAGGATGTACCATCTTGCCTATAGAAGCCACGACTCCACCTTAGTCCCGAATTGAAACCCCAACCGAACCTAGCATAATGAACATAACAGAAATAGGTAAAGATAAGGAAACATTTGATCAAAAAAGACATGAAAAAATTAGGGTGACTCTGCCTCGATTTCCTGAAAGATTAACTCTGCCCAGGCCTATAATCACTCTATATTTTGACATCCTGGGGGAATTAAGAAATTTTTTTATCAAAATTCCTCTTCTCCAGGCCATCCAAGACGTTCCCATTTATGCAAGGAAAATCAAAGAATTATGTGGAAAAAAACAAGTCAAGAAAACAAAGGCTGCACCCACCGTTCATGTGGTAGGAATGCTATCTGACTTGTTGTTAGGTAGGGAATCACCTGTGAAATATGAGGACTTGGGAAACCCCATTGTAGCTGTAAAAATCTCTGGCCACTCGTTTCCAAACACATTGGTTGACCTGGGGGCAACCATTAACATCCTAACTACTGGGGCTTGAAAAAAACAGGGCATATCAGCTTTAGGGCCTATGGCCACACTTCTGGAGCTGGCTGAGAAGTCCGTTATCAGCTCGGAAGGAATATTTCAGGACATCATGGTCTCTGTGGACTCATGGGAATACCCAGCTGATTTTTTAGTCATTAATCCAAAAAACAGGATGGAAGGGCACCCATTGACTCTTGGGCGACCTTGGCTGGCCACAATAGATACTTACATAGGATGTTGAGCATCTACCATCACTATCACTAGAGGAGATTCTATAAAAAATTTCATTATCTATCTGCCTGCCAAACCAAGCTTACCCACAGTAAAAATTCACAAACATCCATATACATATTGGGAGCAAAACATCCGTCCACCTGTGACACTAGTAGAAGCTCTCGAATTCAAGGATCAAACTGAATATGATGTAATCAATAATTTTATGAATCAGTCACCCACACCTAGAAATCTAAAATGCCAAATGTTGAAAACGGTCCTCGAAAACAAATATCAATAGGATCCTGTGACAAACATCGAGAATCAACATATATCCACAACCATTGTTCATAACGACATACCTATTGAGATTGAGCCAGGAAAGGTTCTGAATATTAATGGAAATTTGGATGATGACCAAAAACAAAAACTCATAACAGTCCTTTGGAAGCACCAAGGGGCGTTTCTGTGGGACTACCAAGACATGAAGGGTTTAGAACCAAAACTATGCACACACCAAATCTATACCAATAAGGAAACACACCCTGTTAGACAACCTCAACAAAGAATAAACCCACACTTAAAAGATATTGAAAAAGAGGAGCTAAAAAAGTTGTTAGATGTAAATTTCATTTATCCTATTTCAAATAAAAAATGGGTCTCCCCTCCAGTAGTTGTCCCTAAAAAGAATGGGAAGTGGAGAATCTGCGTAGATTACACAGAATTAAATAAGGAAACACAGAAAGACCATTTCCCCCTCCCCTTAATTGATCAAGTCCTTGATACATTGGCTGGGAAAAAGTTCTTCTCCTTTCTTGACAGATTCAACGGCTACAATCAAATCCAAATACTTCCGAACACCAGGATAAGAAAACCTTTACCTACCCAGGGGGCCCTTTTTCTTATAGAGTTTTACCATTTGGTTTATGTCATTCCCCAACAACATTTCAGAGAGCCATAATTAGCATTGTTTCACACCCTATGGAGAAGCCTTTGATCAAGCTCTAGAAATGCTAGAAAAAGTGTTAGAATGATGTATTGCTACTATATTATGTCTAAGAAATGAAAAATGCCACATGATGATGACTGAGGGGGTAATCCTAGGTCACTAAATTTCTGCATTTGGAATTCAGGTAGATCCGGCTAATATAGAGGTAATCCCTCTGTTAGCCACACCTTGTACACAGACAGACGTGCACAGTTTTATGGGATATGCAGGATATTATTGGAGATTTATAAAAAATTTCTCACAAATAGTTGCACCTTTGTATGCATTAACTGGAAATGTTGAATTCCACTGGAATGACAAATGTGACACTGCTTTTACATATTTGAAGAGATTGGTCTCAACAGCAGAAATCTTGCGAGGTCCTAACTAGAAACTTCCCTTTCACATCTCTTTGAATGCATCTGATACAGAAATAGGAGAATTCCTTGGCCAAGAAGAAGAAAAAAAACCTTATGCTATTTATTATATCAACAAAAACCTCACTGCTGCCAAATTAAATTATATCGTGACCGAAAAGGACTTCCTGGCTGTCATTTATGCTATCAATAAATTTAGGCACTATATAACTGGTTATCAAGTGTTCCTGTATACTGACCACTCTGTTATTATATATTTAGCTAATAAACCAATCACAAATGGGAGAATAACTTGTTGGTTATTGTTGTTGCAGGAATTCGATATAGAAATCAAAGATCATCTAGGGAAGGAAAAAGTGCTCACGGACATCCTGTGTAGGGTCCCCAAGATAGACGACACGCTAGCAGTTGATGATCAGTTCCCTGACGAACATCTGTTTGATGTAGTGGTAGAAATACCATGGTATGCGGATGTGGCAAATTATCTGGAAGTAGGGAAGCTACCTAGACACTTAACATCAAGATAATAGAAATTGATTGCACATCGCAGTGCAAGATTCTCTTGGATTGGGTGATACCTCTTCCATACAGGGGCTGACATGCACATACGTAGATGTATAATAGAATACAAAATATATGACATCTTACGAGCCTGTCACGATGAACCTTGTGGTGGCCATTTCGCAGAATGTAGGACAGGGCATAAAGTGTTGCAATTAGGCTATTATTGGCCTACGATTTTCAAAGACACAAAGAATTATGTCCAGGCCTGCGATAGCTACCAAAGAATGGGCCGCCTAGGATAAGCTAATGAAATTCCACTACAACCACAACTGGTGGTGGAACCATTCGAACGATGGGTGTTGGACTTCATTGGGCCATTCAACCGACCATCAAACCAGAAAGCCTACATATTATTTTCCACAGATTATCTAAAAAAATGGGTAGAAGCAGTGGCCTTTTCAAGAGCCACAGAAGAATCAGTAATTAAGTTTCTCTTTGAATTATTCATACGATACAACTTGCCAAGGGAAGTGATAACTGATGGAGGGGCACAATTCACATGCAATACATCCACCTTAAGAAATCACCATATCATCCATAAAGTTATGTCTTCTTACCACCTGTAGGCCAATGGGCAAGTCGAAAGCACCAACAAAGTCCTAGAGGAAATCCGTACCAAAACGGTAGCAGAACATCGCTGGGATTGGACCACTAGACTACCAGAAGCCTTATGGGCTTATCGTACAACCTGGAAAAATACCACTGGATATTCACCATATCAGCTAGTATTTGGGAGACAAACTATCTTCCCTATTGAATTCGAAATAAAAATTCTGAGAATAGCCCAGGAAGTGGGTTTGGACTTAACAGAAGCTCAAGCTATAAGACTCCAACAAATAAATGAGCTAGACAAAATATGACTGCTAGCCTTGCAATGCACGATGATCATCCAAAAAAAGTGAGCCAAGTGGCACGACAACCTGATAAAGAAGAAGGTATTTAAAAAATGAGATTGGGCACTCCTCTATGACTCCAGATTCCAAGATTTTCCAGGAAAAATACAAACAAGGTGGCTCATTCCATATGAGATTCAGGAAGTACATAGCAATGGTACCCTCACCTTGACCACCATAGATGGGCCTGGTTCAACATTTCGATTTAACAGACACAGAGTACACATCTATCACAAACCTCTCATGAAATAATCTTTTTGTCAATAGGTATGAAACGATCCCACCATCCAATTTGTGGTGCAGGGGGGTGACAACCCCACAAACTCAAGCACATGAGAGGTTTGCTAGAATCACTTGTAAACAATGTATATAAATGTCCTGTCTTATTGTACATTCTTCACATTTGAAATTTATTTTCCTTGTAAGTTGTGTTTTTATTGTTTCTATTCAATTCATTGACAACTGTTGTTCAATATTTGAATGGCTGTTGTTCAGTTGAATTGAACAGTCATTCGTTGGCGTTTTTATTTCTGTTGTTCAATTCATCGACAACTACTATTCTATCTTTGAATGGATGTTGTTCAATCAAATTGAAAAACCGTTTACTGTGTTTATATTTTTGTTGTTCAATTTGTGGACAACTACTGTTTAATCTTTGAATGACTGTTTTTCAACCAAAATTGAACTGTTTTTGCGTTTTTATTGTTGCTGTTAAATTCATGGACATTTGTTGTTCAACCTTTGAACAACTTCTATTCATTCGAATTGAACAGTCGTTCATTGGAATTTTTTTGTTTATTCAATTCATGGACTGCCACTGTTCAATCTTTGAACGGCTATTGTTCAGTCGAATGGAATAGCCGTTTCATTTGTTTTATTTTTGTTGTTCAATTTGTGAACAACTGCTGTTCAATATTTGAATGACTGCGGTTCAATAAAATTGAACAGTCATTTTTCGTGTTTTTATTTTTTCTGTTCAATTCAGGGATAACTGCTATTCGATCTTTGAACAGCTGCTGATCAGTCGAATTGAACAACTGGTTTTTTTGGGCATCTTTAATTGTGCTGAGAAATCTATGAACATCTACTACTTAATCTTTGAACAACTCATGTTCAACCAAATTAAATAGCCATTATTTTTTCATTTTTTTTTAAATTGAATAACCTTGAGTATGGAATGGCAGCGAAAAAAGAGAGGGAAAATGGTAAAATTACCAATATGATGACTCTTTGGAACTATAATCCTTAAACAGGAAGATGACATTATACACACATGAAATGAAAGGCTAAGTCACCCCTAGTTCAAATATGTTATCATACATTACATGACTTTATGATGATATATCTTTCTTCACTATTCGAGTAATATGTCCCTCCAACATGAAGGAATGGAAAAAGGGGTATTAATGGTATTGGAATTTTTTTCCGCTTCTTTCACCATCCCTAACTCTTAAGGAGTTAATGTGCCTCCCTCTATGTATAAAAAGAATTTATTATGTGTTCATGCAAATATTTAAGAGGATATGGGGTCTCATTACGAGCCAACCTACCATGATCATAGGGATTTAACAAGTGACATTCTCACAATGGCTACCACACCAAGGTAATGACTTTCTAATCTACTTGAAGGATAGGAGGTCTCATCATGAGCTGGCCTGATCACTCTGTTACAACCCTAGTGAATGGCATTGTGACTATCTGGCTACCACACCAGCACAATGACCTCCTTATAAATCAAGATGTTACAATTCAAAAGGAAGTACTACGTTTACATGCAGATTTTAAGAGAGTATAGGGGGTCTCATCATGATCCAGCCTACCACATTCATAAAGTTGTAGTAAGTGACATGCCCACAATGGCCACCCATAATATCCCATTTCAGGGATATCTCTAAAAGACGGCAAAATCCAACCAGAGATAGACTGGGAGGACATTTATCGGATATTTCGCCTCTGAAAATAGGATGAGATCTGGAGGCTACCTATCCCTTTCCAGACTCTATCTTTAGAGCTTCTTGAATAATCCCACTCAAAAGCTCTGATACCACTGTAATATACCAAAAATGGATTTCTCAGCAAATCATGCCTGAAAAACATATTATTCATGAATTTGTGCTTCAAATATCATAAAAATTGTTTAAAAACATTCATCAATGCACTCCAAATACTGCAGAAACCTTTACTCATTTTTTATGGGCAAAACGGTGGGGAAAAGTGAGGATTTTGGCCCTAAAATGAGTGTATAATAAAATATGCATAAAATTAAGGGTCAAGGTTCTGGAATATGTTATATTATGTCATAGGGATATTTATGTCAAATTTCAGCAAAAACAAAGGCTTTTTAATAAGTTAAAAAGTTCCTTCTTCCCGACTAGTCAAGAAAGACCCTGATTTCCCATGACTTTGAGTATGCAGAAATTTAATGAAGCAAAGGCAGCATATTTTCTAAAGGTATGAAATGTAAAAAAGTATGAAAAATTAAAGAACAATTTTAGTAACATGGCATAGGAATTAAGCAAGGTTAAACAACAATTTTACATAGAAAATCCCTCAAGATTGAGGTGCTGCAAGACAAGAGAATGAACCAAAGTAGGACTGCAGAAAATAATGCAGTATAATACAAATATGCATTAGAAATGACTGAATATGAAAATATTAGCTCAGATAAATTAGGGGAGAAAATATCTAACCCTTATAAGCATAAATACATCAATCCTCCAAAGGATTGGCTAAAACATACAAAGTGGAAAAAATGTCAGAGTTGCTAGGCAGCTGCTGCAACTCAAATCTGGAACTAAATAGAGAAGGCTAAAGGTGATGAAAAAACTGAGGTAGGCCTCCTACAATGGATCTCTTAAGTGGAAGGCTGATCCTTACACTTGAGATCCCACCCTCCAATCAATCTGCAAAACTCCGCAGCAAATGCACTATAAAAATAACATAGCTATTGGAGAAAACTGCGCAGTAGGGGAAAGAATATGTGTTAGACTGATTCCAAGCTCTGAAAATAAGCTCTAAATCTTCCAAAATGATCCTCCAAAGGCAAGAAAGACTCCCCCTCTGAAAAACAGGTAATGGAAGTGGTGTTGTGGAGTCTCCACGACAACACCCTACAACACAGTATTATGCTACTGCAGCAATAAAGCTCTCTTGGAGGATGATGCTTTGGTCTCAAACCAAAATAATGATGGGAAAACCTCACCCGAGCAGGCACTCGAAGTCCCCCAGGGCTGAGGGTGAGATCTTCGAACGAAGACACTCGGTGCACTAAACAGTGCTGCAAACTAGTTAAACAACCAGCGTGCTCAAGAAGTCGAAATGACCAACTCAATATCATAAACATATGCATGAATGGAAATAGCTCTCCTCCCCTCCATTTATATAGCAACTGGAGACTCCTCATGGGCCCTTCCTCTATAAGCTTCCCTTCCTCTAGAATCTTCCCTCCTACATTGTCATGTAGTGTTTTCCAACTCATACCCTACGTTGGTTGACTTGGTCAAACCTCTTTGCAAATATCTCCTTTCACACATGAGGGTGTGAAATCTGGTTCCATGGCTGATCCCTTTTCATACTAGAGGGATTTTATTTATGTTTTCATTATCTTTTGGCCTCTTTACCCAATTATTCATCTCCTAAATGAGTTTAGACAAAAGTTAATGTTCCAATTTATAAAAGAAAAATTTGGAACATTACAGTCCTCCCCTCCCAAATGTTGCTTGTCCCCAAGCAACTGAAAGGATAGAACTGAAGAATCTCCACTCAAGGCATGGAGTCTAGAATATAATTAGGAACATCTCCCTCATGTGGATCCTCCATCCTCAAGCAATCATCCAAACAAAATGAGCCACCTCCCAACAAGGCAACTCCTGAAAATCTCCTTCCACCTCAAGCTCCAGTAATGAAGGTGGGCTAAAAATCTGAACTTGGCAAGCATCATAGCTTACCCCATGCTGTCCTCCTCTCCACTCATGAAAAGTGTAGAGTGTATGCTGATCCTGGGCTACAAAGTTATTGCCCTCCAATGGAAAAGTGAAGAAAAATCCTCCAAAGAAGGCTCCTCCAACAATGAAGAACAAGCTGGCCCAAAACAATCCATCCATGAAGAATAGGACATGGTCATCATGTAACATCCTAATGAGAGGTTTGCTGAAGGTTTTACATGATGATACATAATGCAAACAATTTCTCACAAGGATACAACGCAGTCTCATCCACTGCAACTTCAGAAAATTACATGGCAAGCAATGTCTATGATTCATCACATGTACTAAAGGATAGTAAATGGCTGAATGTAACAACAATAATACGTGATCAAGAACTTGCCCATGGCTGTAATATCAATGAATATCAATGTTATGGCCCACCTCAAAAGAGAACAAATATTTGGCTATGGTGGCCATATCTCCTCTCATGCTCCCATTAGAACATGTAGTGTAGAAATTGTGAGAATTTTTCCCACTCACGGACACATCCAGCTCATCTGTCTCCCTCATAATCAAGCCTCCCATAAAAATCTGATCTATATCAGCAAATGGAGACATGATCAGCAGTAAAAGGAAGAAAATTTTGAAGGTTATAAGTGATGCAAGAAGGTACCAATAGATTTCCCTGTAGTGACAGCGCAATTTTTCTAGTTGCTGCTTGATAAAAGTACATGGCAAAATGTTTCCTTTTACATCGTTAATCATGCATATTTTTATATGATACATGATATAGTGCAGCAAATGAACATACATGTAGTGATAAAACATTTTCCCAAGGCCAAAAAAGAGATGGCTGCCTCCATCATGTAGATTGGCCCAATACAATTCATGGAGCAATTTGATGAGCTCACCCTCTTGTGAAGCAATGCACCGCATAAGAATGGTAAGAGTGTGCAAATCAATGAATGTATAAATAAGATTCTCACCATATGTTGGAAGTAAGATGGTACATGGGTCCATACATGAGTCCTCCATAGTGTTTTGGCATGCTGTGAATGAACCATGTGCTGCAAGAAGATAATCCTCCTCATGCTTGGAAATCCAAGTTAAGAAGAATATGCCATAGATGTCTCTATCATCATTACCTACTCTTTCTTCATCAAGTGAAAAAAATATGAAGTGATCCTGGGACCTATGGATTATGGATCCACCATAACTCTGTTGGGCAAACTTTATCCATAAGTCTTTACTCCAAGGTGACAACACTCTGAGCTTGTGCAAATAAGCTCCTGTCAATACACAACTATGTTCCTTGACATGCTCCTTGTCAAAGATTCTTCCAATAATGTTGCAAAAAATGTGGAATACTTCCGAAGATGGAAGTGCTTCCCAATCATCATCAAATACCAAGGAGATAATTCCATCCCCTCCTCCTGCAACATCATACAAAGTGTGAGAGAAAATTTGCCCTTGCTCTCCCAAGCAAAGCAACAAAGTATTTTGCTACCTCCTCATACTTCCATCATACAAATCATGTGATGAAGAAACATCAACATCATGAATCCATTCTCTATGCTGATCAATGATTCAAGTATCCTGCCATCTTTCCCCCATCCTCCTACTCTTAGGAAGAGTGTTTTCCAAGTGATGGCCAAACTCTTTCAAGAGTAACTAGCGCAGCCAAGTCTCCTGTTTCCCGGTATCATAGATCTGCAAGTAGCCTCCTAGCTCCTTTCTCATCAACCACATCGACTCAGTCACTTGTGGATGCCTCCTTCTTCTCCTCATCCTGGTAATCCTCCCATGAGGGCTACCATCCTCCCAAATCAAATTCCTATCTTTGCACTTTATGGGATTTTGAAATGTAAGCTTCTCAAGGGTCAATGAGACCCTATCAAGAATCAAATAGGTGGTAGGAAAAAACCTCCCATCATGATATGTATGGCTCAAGGGATGTCCAAAACAAGCATGAGAGATGTTATCCATCCTAAGATGTCCTCCATATTCTATCTGCTCTTGTGAGAAGGGAAGAAAGGCATTGCATTCCATGGTGTGTCGAAGTGCATCTCCAATGAGATCTCTCCTTGAGATCTCCCTTTCATCCATAGTCTTCCAAAACCAATGAGGTCTTGGATATGAAAGTAGAAGTTCCTCTTTGAGTTGAGAGGAGCTCATTAAGAAAGTGTCATCTTGAAGGGAGAAAATATTTCTTACTCCAAGATTTCTACCATCAATCTCGAAGGCTTCAAACCCCAACCTCCAATGTGATGTACAATCCAACAATGGTTCATGAGAATGATGGTTTGATTCCTTCTTGAGTGTTTCCATGTTGCACAACATAGTGCAACCAGGCTGCTCTATAGTAGCAATGAGATTTGACTCTTGGTCATGAAAAATTAAATCTCTACATTGATCAAAATAATTTGTTCCAACAATGGAATGTGGAATTATTTTCATACCTTGATGTGCATTTGGAAATTCTTGTAGGGTTGCAAGAGTCCCTTCCTCAAAAGTGTTGGCTGCCCCAACTGTTGATGCATGTGGCTGCTCCTCCATGAGTGGGACAACGTTATCACAAGCCTCCTCAAGAGGTGATGTGATCTGTTCTTCCTTTTCTCTTTCTCCATCAAAGGTTTGGATCAACCCTTGAGTGAACTCTGCAAAAGTATCCACCCTTGCATGGCTCAAGTGGCTGCACCACCAATCATAGGCTTCACCCTCCAAATGTAGCACTGAGATTTCAACAGCTTCTTTCCCTGCTACAGGATGTAGTAGGAAAAATGCCTCCAACTTTCTCACCCAAGTTCTTGCATTAGATGACCCATCAAAGGTAGGCAACAAAAATCTATTTCCTTTGATTTATTTTCTGCTACATGGCCTCTTCTATTCCTTCAGCTGGATGAAATGAGAAAAATATAGAGTCTCCCTGAAGGCTCTAGGTTGAGATCTATACTCAACAAGGTAATCACTGAGAATTTGATGATCCAAATATCTTCCATGCTCAATATCTTCTTCTTGATGAGAGTAGGAAGTGCATGGTACTTCCTCTTCTTTTTCTTCAATCTTCTTGACCTTCTAAAAGGTGGATGCATTTCCTCTGGATCTGAAAATAGATGAGAATAAACTCATATTTTTCAATGTTATGATCTTCTTGGACTTAGACTCACAGGGATCAGTGGATCCCTCATACATGGGAAAATGTGACCTCGCAGTGGTATGCTGCAACTTTGAACTCGGCATGCTAGATCCCCCATTATTCCATTCACTTTCATCCTGCCTGAGCTGACAATAATCTTTGAAAGGAAAATCTGCTCTAAAGTCTTCCCCCATGGACTGCCATTTATGGAAATATTCTCCAAAGGGTATAGGATCATGCTGCATCCCTTTCTCACTTAGCACCAGAGGCAATAATGTAGGCATTGTGATCCTGGTTGGCCTACTGAAGGCTGGTGAACGTTGGTCACACTGTTGTGAGATCCCCATATTTGTCACCTCTACGGCCTCAGGTGGTTAAGGTTCTGCCTACCCTCTTTTTTCATAGAAAATTTCCCCACAGTTTCTCTTTTGGTGTCTTAGATGACTAGCTCCACAGGTTCAGCCATAACTATGCTCTGATACCACTGTAATATCTCGTTTCGGGGATATCTCTAAAACATGGCAAACTCCAACCAGAGATAGACTGGAAGGGAATTTACCAGATATTTTTCCTCCAAAAATAGGATAATATCTGAAGGCTACCTGTCCCTTTATATACTCTGTCTATAGAGCTACTTGAAGAATCCCACTCAAAAGCTCTAATACCACTATAATATCTCGAAAATGGATTTCTCATCAAATCATGCCTGAAAAACGAATTATTCAGGAATTTTTGCTTTATATATCATAAAAATTGTTTAAAAACACTTCTAAACCCACTCCAAATACTGCAGAAACCTTTACTCAGCTTTTATGGGAAAAACGGTGGGGAAAAGTGAGGATTTTGGACCTAAAATGAATGTGTAAGAAAATATGCGTAAAATTAAGGGTCAAGGTTCTATAATATTTTATATTAGGTCAATAGGGATATGCATGTAAAATTTCAGAAAAAAAAAATGCGTTTTACTAAGTTAAACAGTTCCTCCTTCCCGACTAGTCAAGAAAAACCCCGATTTCCCATGACTTTGAGTATGCAGAAATTTACTGAAGCAAGGGCAGCATATTTTCTAAAAGTATGAAATTTAAAACAGTATTAAAAATCACAAAATTAATTTAGGAATGTGGCATAGGAATTTAGAAAGGTTCAACAACGATTTTACATAGAAAATCCCTCAAGATTGAGGTGCTGCAAGACAAGAGAATGACCCAAATTAGGACTGCAGAAAATAACATAGTATACTGAAAATATGAATTATAAATGAATGAATATGAAAATATTAGCTCAGATAAATTAGGAGAGAAAATCTCTAACCCTTATAAGAAGAAATACATCAATCATCCAAAGGATTTGCTAAAACATACAAAATGGAAAAAATGCCGGAGTTGCTGGGCAGCTGCTGCAACTAAAATCTGGAACTCAATAGAGAAGGCTGAAGATGATGAAAAAACTGAATTAGGCCTCCTCCAATGGATCTCCTAAGTGGAAGACTGATCCTTACACTTGAGATCTCACCCTCCAATCAATCTGCAAAACCACGCAACAAATGCACTATAAAAATAACGCAACTATTGGAGCAAACTGTGCAGTAGAGGAAAGAATATGTGTTGGCCTGATGCCAAGATCTGAAAATACCTCTCAAGCTTCCAAACTGATCCTCCAATGGCAAGAAAGACTGCCCCTCTGAAAAAAAGTAATTGAAGTGGTGTTGTGGAGTGTCCACGGCAATGCCCTACAACACAGTATTATGCTGCTGTAGCAATAAAGTTGTCCTGGAGGATGATGCTTCGGTCTCGAACCAAAATAATAATGGGACAACCTCACCCAAGCAGGCACTCGAAGTCCCCCGGGGCTGAGGGTGAGATCTCCAAATGGAGACACTTGGTGCACTAAACAGTGCCGTAGACTAGTTAAACAACCAGCGTGCTGAAGAAGTCGAAATGACCAACTCAATATCATTAAAATATGCATGAATGGAAATAGCTCTCCTCCCCTCCATTTATATAGCAATTGGAAAATCCTCATGGGCCCTTCCTCTAGAAGCTTCCCTCCTACGTTGTCATGTAGTGCTTTCCAGCTCATACCCTGCGCTGGTTGACTTGGTCAAACCTCTTTGAAAATATCTCCTTTCACACATGAGGGTGTGAAATCTAGTTCCATGGCTGATCCCTTTTCATGCTAGAGGGATTTTATTTATGTTTTCATTATCTTTGGGCCTCTTTACCCAATTAATCATCTCCTAAATGAGTTTAGAAAAAAATTAATGTTTCAATTTATTGAAGAGAAATTTGGAACATTACACCACCACACAAGGGTAATGAACTTATTAACTACTTGAAGGACATAATGTCTCATCATGAGCTAGCTTGATCACTTTGCTACAACTCTAGTGAGTGGCACCATGGTTATCTGGCCACCGTACTAGCATGGTGATCTCTCCATAAAATTGGCAGAATAACTATTTTTACATAAGGATCTTGGCTCATTTTTCGGGTTAAAATAACAACCCTATCGTGGCTATGAACACCTGTTGGAAGTAGTGGCTCTGCTTATGGTATGAAAGCATTATCCTTCAATAGACAATTTCTTTTATATACACCTTATCTTCCATTCTTTGTCAATAAGCTATTATTCGAATTAGTGATAATTATGACCTACCACAAGAATAAATAACAGAGATATGCTTACATATTTGAACCTTGGGATGATGACACCAATCATTACTTGACCCAGTATTTCTTCTATCATAAATTTTCATTTGAAGAAGGACATCATATCTTAATAATGGTTATACAATTTCCTCTCACTTTCCGGTCACTTCAGCACAAGATGTAGTTATGAAAATTTCTAAATTTGACTTTTATACTGTGTATGTTACTAATTACTCAACCACCTGCTCCTTCACACATAGATTATCATTACCAAATTCTGACATTCCCCTATCTGCATTCATGAGTAGCCAAATCTCTCCTGTACTTGAGGGCATAGACACACTTTCTTCGAGGGAGGGGGTGTAATTGGTCTTAATTTGGCAAGCATGTGAAACCCCTGCACAAATATTGTTAGATGCATCAATAAGACCAGAGGAAGACTACAATTAAGGCATGAAGATTATCTACACAGAGCCACAATCTCTCTTTTTCTTGCATACAAAATTCAGTCGAAACAACAGAGCCAAGAAGAGATACAATCAGAGGAAAAGAGCATGTCAGCTATGGGTGGAAATTCCCTTCAAATCGAGCCTGCAAACTTTCCATATTCAGAGGCAGCGAGTGCCATTCTTCAGCAAGCCGGTTGGTTGAAATATGTACCCCGACTACAGGGATTTGACACAGGAATTTCAATCGAGTTTCTGCAAAATCTGCAGGAAGGGAAAACCAGAGTCAAAGGTTGAATTATACCAGTTACAGAGGGAATTATTGTGGAAGTCTGCAGAATACTAGCGTAAGGATAAAGACGGGCACAGAAGCATCTCCTCTTGCGAGAAGCAGTAGCAGCATACAAAGACCCGAAGGAACCATTGGAATGAAAAAACAAAGGGATTAACCCTACCTCTCTACACCAGCCATGGCAGGAACTGGTGGCATTCATCCAAAAGTTTATTACATGCAAAAGATGTCGGGACGTGGTAAAAACTTGACAGCTTAAACTTTTAGTTGTACTTAAGCAAAATATTTCAATTAATCTGTGTGCCTTCTTGAATTCCATATTGCATGATACTGTTGTTCGATTGAGGAAAGCCAAAAATCTCGAAGAAGTGGTTAATCACTAGGTGTTAATCAAACTAATCATCATTCATGAGCTGAATAGGAAGCAGATAGCCTGGGACAATTTCGTTAACCCTGAGGCACAAGAACCAGAAATAAACCCCGACCAAACCAAAATTAAGCCCCCGAGGGTAAATACACCAAGAAGAAAAAGGACTCGAACCACAAATTTAGAACCAAGTAGGGAAAAAAGGTCCAAGACACTCCAAGAAGCCTCGAACCTCATGGAGGAGGCAGGACCATCCCATGCACCCTTGCAAGATTTTGAGAAAGAAATGGCTTGAGTCCTAGGATAAATAAGGGCAGACTACGAATCTAGAAACCCATCGGGAACAGAAGAGCAAGAGGAAATTTTTGATAAATATGCCACCCCAAGTAGTTTTGGTCACAGTGACGTCCTACCTGACCAAAAGGAACCACGAGATGATGAGGCTCTATCCCCTCTTGATAACTATGAGGTGTATAGTGACAAGTAGACAGAAGAGAAAATGGAATCACAAGATCAGTTAGGTGACTCTGTCCTTATGGAGCAAATCACAAACACAGAGACAACCCCTTTGACACGAAGAGGTAGCACTGATCCTCCTAGTCAGGACCCTCACATTGAAGTAAATTATGAAGATGTAATCAGAAACACCATTTTAGAAAACCTTGAGGATGGCAACACCATTCATGAAAAGGGGAATTCTGCTCCCCCACTAGCTGCTGAAATCAATACATGTGGAGATTCAGATGAAAAGAGAAGTAATAAACTAAGCAGGAACTGCAAGAGATTAAAGAAATTGGTAAAATATCTGAGAAAACAACTAAAGAATGAAAGAAGGGCCCGGAAGCCAAAGAAATAAACCTCCATTGCAGTAACTCAAACAGAACTAGTAAATGCTATCGAAGGTGAGATGTAAACTGACTTAGCCAACATCGTTGAGACTGGAATGCAAACTAACTTGATAACTACTACAGAAGCTGAGGTACATACCAACTTAGCAGACACTACTAAGGCTGAAATGCAGACAGAACTGGAAAGCACCATCGAAGCCTCTACTCAAACTGAGCATAAGGTTACAGAAGAAAAGGGGACCCAAAAAGAGGAAGCCCTTGCCCATGCCCATCTAGTAGAGAAATTTGTCAACCATAAATTACGCAATGAAATAGTGCAAACATAGCATGAGCTAACACAGTGTAGGAAGGAGGTGGTGCCATTACAATAATATCAAGCACTACTAAAAAAATTCACTAACCTCTCCTCCACAGAAGACGAAACATTTGCCCAACTCAGAGGAGAATAGGCAAAGGTAAAACTGGCACAAGAACAGGTGGAGCAAGTTAAGAAATAAATCTCTACAATTTTCTCTCTATATAATGATGCGCTACCATGCAGAGCTTCGACGACCAACTATGCCTTGTTCCTAACAGAACGGTATTTACTCCTGAAAGTTAAAGTTGTCAGGGCAGCAAAATCCACTACTTTCAGGACTATAGAAGAATTTTTCCACTATTATAATGATGAAGATGAGCAGGTCCAGCGCCTCCTATGTGAAATTTACATGCATAACTTATTTTTAGAAGAATACACTAACAAAAACCCTAGTCCCTTTATAGGGGATATTTAGCTACAAGCCTTCCTTTCATTTTCTAAAAACTAGATCAGGTGGGCCAAAGCCCACGGGATCTTCTAAAAAAGAGAGCATGGCCTAGATTTAGGGGTCAGAGGGGAACCTACAAAAAACCTACAATTGATCATCCAACACAAAAACTTCATGAGAAGGCGAGGTGTGAGGACTAGGTTGGGGCCCATCCATAAGGACATCATAGAAAATGGACGAGAATACTTCGGGGACATTCGTGAAGCAGCCTTAGTAGAAACTAAGAAAATATGGATGGCCTCCACGAACAACGTGAAGAACAGGGATCCATTTAGTTACAGGAATTTCAAGGCTGCTGCCTCCAGATTCCTCTCATACAATAGCCTGGTATACAACATGGGGCCCACCTGGTTATGATATAGATACAAAATCCCTCTCCTCTCATATCCTCCCAAGGATTATAATCACAATTAAGAATTACTAGAAGGATCCACAGGCGCTGCCTTTGCAATCATGAAACAAAAACAAGGCTTCAGAGCATACAATGAAAAGGTATACCCTACCTACTCCTTAATGCAATTACATCTCAACCATCTGTTTGCATGAGGACATGTGATTAGGTAAGAAGGGGAGTATCTTGGGCCAAAATTAAGGTATGTTCTCACCCCATAATTACTTCAAATTATGTTACAATTTTTGGGGAATTCTGCTTCATGTTAACAATAA
Organism: Pinus albicaulis; assembly: GCA_034641835.2. Taxonomy (NCBI): domain Eukaryota; kingdom Viridiplantae; phylum Streptophyta; class Pinopsida; order Pinales; family Pinaceae; genus Pinus; species Pinus albicaulis. Next base: position 72,410,323 of record CM076574.1, on the reverse strand, counting down.
AGAGAGAAAAGATTATGAAAACTAGAACAACTAGGCTACTGGTAAAAGGGATGTTTTTATAACAAAAAATTGAGTTCTCTTATCTCCACATGGAGGAAGGTAGAGTGGCTGGACCAGCAGAAAAGAGAAGCTAACCAACAAGCACAACGTGTGAGATCTCGGTAACTCCCAGCAGCCGGCAGAAGGCAGACAGATGAATTCGAGCCCAAGAACTCAAGTGACAGGGTGGCTGTCGTTTGGAAATACTTTCTCATTTTTTTGAAATTGTCTTTAAAACGAAGAAGGACGAACAAGAAGGAGTGTCAGAAAGAATAGGAAATTCATTCTGTAATTGACACATCAGAACCAAATTGTCTAATTATATTTTTGTACTATCACTGGATGTAATATAAATCTTTGAACAATGATATTTTGAATTTTTTACTGCACTAGGGCTTCTGGTGATCTGGGCCCAACCCCTGTAAGTTCCTCATAAATTCTAATACTCTATGTAGTCGCAGAACCAATGCCTAAGTATCTGATGCAGTTGTAAAGTATATTTCCTTTCAATAAAGTTACAATTTCTCTTTCTTGAGGATTTTTAGCAATCGTGTTCTTGAATTAGGGTAATCACAATCGTATTTTCCGGCTTATAGCAATGCTTCATCACCAGTAGATGGTTCTAGTTCTTCCAATATGATCGCAATTGATATACATATCATAGAATAAGTTGATTTTGATGTTATCTGTCTTTATGGACTGCATTACTCTTTCAGCGCAGTGAAGCGTTCAATCATCAATCAATGCCGATTAATTAGTTCATAAAGAGAATTCCATTGAAAAATTACATAAGTAATTGTTGTACAAATTCATTTAGATTGCTTCAATTAGACTGTTGTTCAATTCAATTCCATTTTTGTTCAGTTTAGTTAGACTGTTGTTCAATTCAATTCCATTACTTTTCAGTGTAGTTAGAATATTGTTAAATTCAATTCCATTGTTGTTCAGTTTAGTTAGACTGTTGCTCAATTCAATTCAATTGATGCTCGATTCATATAGATTTTTGTTCAGTTAATTTAGACTGTTGTTTAATTCAATTAGATAGTTGTTCAATCCTATTGTTCAATCTTAGGTTAAGAATCAATCCAAGCTACCCCTTGTTAGGATAATTGAACTTAGCAGGCTAGCTAATTCTTCCTTAGAAGCAACACAGAGTAACTATTATACAATATCACTCGCATATATTGTGCCAACACTCTTGAAATGGGAAGACTTACCTCGGGTTGATAATTAAATGAAAAAGCACTACAGTTGTCTATAATAAGTCATATCTGTTGGACCAAAAATAGGTTCAAAACCTATTGTGAAATCAGTCCATGAAAGCCAACAAATGCATAAGCCATATTCCAAGATTCGGTGTAAGTTAGTTATGAGTAATTCTTCATCTCTAATTAGTAAAATTTAATATGTTTGGGAATCAAGCTAGAAAAATTGTACTAGGAAGACACCGCTTAAACATTTGAAGTTTCTTCAACATAATAATGTTTATTTATTGTACTTCAATCCCTAGAACAATTGATGGGTAATTGGACAAAAAATCATACGAGGTTCGGTTGAATTTGGAAGTTTTGTTCCTTGGTGGCACTTTTGTTAGTGAAAATTATGCAGAAGTGTGGATGTTTCCCTGTTTGTTTGTGTACATTCGAATTCTTGGTTTCTTTAGAGACCATACAAACCACAATTTAAACTCTACATTTCTGGTTGGAAATCTTGCAATGTTTCATCATGTGTAGTGTTTGTAGTTATAACCTTATGCTCTGTAGCTTTGCAATTTTTATGTCTCCGATGATTTTTTTTTCAAATTTTCTTGTCCTTTGGTATATATGATTGAATTCACATAATGAGCATTCAATTCATATTGTAACAAATTTATGGTTGTTTATAGTTATTAGTTGTTATAAAAAATGGAGTGTCACAAATTTACAGTTGTTTATATTTGCACTGGATTGTCAAATATAATTTATAGTTGTTTATCAAGCTTCAGCCAAAAGCTTATCATTTTTTGACTGATTAGTAATTTATGGACTTGTAATTTCCACCTATTTCTGTTTCTCAGAGTTTTTGTGCTAACTAGTTTGAAGTAATTGAGGATCAAACATTGGAAGTATTGTTTGAATATGTTAAGTTATTGTTTGTATTGAATTGAGTAATTGTTGTAAAAGATCAAACGATGTGTTATATCTTGGAAATTACAAGTATGATAAAAATGGGAAAACTATTGGTGCTTTGCATATAAATCTGCAAATGAAATTAAAAAATACTCTTATTTTATCTTTTCACTATAAATATCATTAATGTTTTGAGTTTGAGTGATTGAGTGTACCCACGGGTATTCCTTAAAATTGGAAGTTTGATGTTGGAATTCTGTGTGTATTTTCCATTCAAAAATCATATAGCAACTAGAATTTGAAGGTTACATTAAAAATAATCCGATTTGGGGGATCACCAGTGGTGATTGCTACACATTTTTTATGTTGTAAATTTTCTGCAAATCACAACTAATATATTGTACCACAGGTCAGGAATACAAGGGAAAGGGAATTGTCTTTGAAATTTATCCACTTATACTGTAGTGATCCAAAAATATAAGAAAAACATTAATACTTTGATGTAGACTAGTTGGCTTATTCCTATGTGATAATAGACTAAAATAATCATTCTTATCTGAATAAATGATCATCTGAATCGGGCATTTTTGACATCATTGACATCTAGGCTTGGAATTATTCACTTATCCCTCTACATTATATGGTTATATACATATATATAGGGATATCCTATCTTTGTGCATTTTTACTTCATTTCATTTTATTGTAGACTTAGCTTTCGTATTTTATAGGAGTTTTGTTTGCACTCTGACATTGTATAAGTAATCTACAAATTGAGCTTTTTAGCATGTAACTTAGTTGGCATGATTGTGCCTAAGTTTTTTTTAAAGTTTGAATACTAAAATCACTAAAGTGTTATTTTATATCGTGAGATTTTATTTTATTTTTTTATACAGGTCATCTAATTACTGTTACCCAACAAAAGAAAACCTGTTCAAATTTCTTACTTTTATGGGGAAAAATAACATTGGAAATATTGTTGATGTTGAGGTATATATCATATAAATCATTTATATAATACTTTATTTTATATTATAGTGTTCATCTTTCATGTCTTATAGTTTGCATTGTATCTTCTTTCTTTTTGAGAAAAGAAACTCATTATTGATGGTCAGAAGAAGGAATTGAAGAAATTAGAGAAAAATAACATTGGAGCGAAAAAATGTAAATTAAAGAAAGAGATAAGAGAATTGGTCTAGTCATACTTGTAGAGCCAATATCTCAAATAAGACACACAAAAAGACTAATGTTTATGTCTCCAGAGTTCGTGAATTCACCTACAATGCCTTGGAAACACAATGATTGTGTTTTGAAGTATTGAAATAATATTTCATGTGTAAATAGCACTCCAACAAATATTAAGTTGGAAATTCATATTTTAATACTTGAAATTTTATATAATATAATTCTTTTGGTTGAAATTATTTATAGGTGCACTTGATATTATTTAGTATTATAATTAACATTTTTATCTTTCCATTCTCATATTAGATAAACATGTACATTATATAACATTTTTTTTAAAATTTAGTTGCAAAATCATACTAATAAATTTAGGTTGATTAGTACCGAACACATAAAATGAATCTAAAACTAATAAATTAGTAGTTTATGTTGATTAATGATGAACATAAATAAAATGAGATTAGTTTCTTATAATAGTTAATGAAATTAAATGAAATAATGATAAACTGCTAAAGTAGTGATTTATATAATGAATATGAAACTACCAAAAAAAGATAAATCACTACTGCAGATGATCAATTTGGTATTACAAATGATGACTAAATTTTGCATATATACGACTATTAGTAGCTAATTTACAATATCTTATAACACGGCAAAAATTTATTCATATTTCTTTTGTCATTAACTGGTTTCAAACATTGACTAAAATTTGCATATATATGACTATTAGTAGCTAATTTACAGTATATTATAACAAGACCAACGTTTTGGTCATATTTCTTTGGTCATTAATTGGTTTCAAACAATGAATAAAATTTTCATATATATGACTATTAGTAGCTAATTTACAGTCTGTTAGAACATGTCCAATATTTTGGTCACATTTATTTAGACATTAATTGGTTTTCTCTAGTGATCATTAAGTAATATATTTTGTGGCAATTAATGACTAAATCAATGACTAAATATACTACTAGATAATAAAATTTAGATAACCAACTAATGATTAAGCGAAAAACGAATAAACATTGGTCACGTTATAAGATACTGTAAATTAACTATTATTGGTCACCAGCAAAAAATAAATCGTTTATATGAATTTTTTTTTCATTTTGTACTAGTGCAGTGACTGCTTGGCATGAAACTCACTTGTGTTGTGAATGGAGTTCGTATGGAACTCACACCATTTTCCTATGTCCTTATTTGTCTTCACAATGTTGTTCTTTGCCTTCTCATTTGGCGGGTTATCCTAGGCCGCCCCACCTTGGATTTTTCTTTTGTTATATGGTTTGGGGGCACCTTTCCCTTCTTTTGATTCACTGATCCAAAGTATCGTTTCTTCTATTTGAACTTCTACTCAATATTCTCAGCATGCTGGTATGATGGACCAAGCGAGGAGATGTCGAGGAACTCCATTTCCTCCTGATTCTAGCTGTGAATAAAACTACGCTACTTCATCACAAAATGTTTCTCCGAATGTTTGATACCCAATTTTGTGCACAGGGTATAGAATAGATTCATAAGCTCATGCACATCTTGATCCCTTTGCTACTGCAGTGTAGCCCATTGGATGTACTTGTCCTCATAGCTCTCCATGGGATAATATTGCTCCTTGATGGCATCTCAAAGAGAATCCTAAGTGGGTGCGGCAGAAAAAAAAGAGGTTTCCCTCTTGTCCTTTTTATCAAAATAGGTTTCCCACCATTCATTGACATGAGGGGCAGCTTTGAGGAGTGCAAAAGTAATTTTTTCCCAATTGCAAAAGTCATGACCAAGAAATACCCTTGAAATAGATTCAACCCTCTATCTACAACGTTTGCATTTATTTGGCCCTAAAATATGGGAATGCCAAAGCTTACTTGTATATTAAAATTATTTGTGCCTCTATAGTGGCTATTGGATGTAGACACATTGCCCGTGAGCATTTTTCGGAGGATCTAGGCAAATTTATCCATCATTGTATTCCATTAGAGAACTTTTGAGGTCTAAAATGGGCCTCCTAAGACAAATGTACAACCAAAATAACTTTATAAGAAATAATATGATTCAAGATGATGATGTCAACCATGGGGAATGATTCACCATTTTTGGGGTGAAAAAGTAAAAATATTAAAAAATAATAGAGTAATAAACTACTTTTTTAACTTGTGTTTTCAACTTATCTCCCGAATGTTTTAATTAAATTTCGAGTGGGAGTACTCATTGGATGAAAAATTTAATTCATCATCCAAGGAGTACCCATGTTGCATACTTTTGATGGACCCTATTGTGGCTCATTTTCATTTACTTTTGAAATATTTCTCAAAACACCAAAAAACACATATATGTTAGAAAATGTATAAAAAAATTGTATTCCGAAAAATTATTTTTGATTTATATGTTGTTTTATTAACATTATGTGCAGAGATTTGAAGGTGGGTCTCTTGGTAGCACCCCTTATCGCAATCGGAGATCGTGAAAAATGTTTTCCATATTCAGTTGTTACCACTCCCTACCGCCGATGTGATATTAAATGGGACCCTCCCCACCACATCACCTCTCCTCCACATATATCACAACTTCAAAATTCCATTGTTGATCTTCAATCCCTAATATGTTATGAACTCCGATATTTGATTTACCATAATTTTTATATCACCAATTTTGATTTGTGATCGGTCTCACCTCCACTTGTCACTTCATCCATACCTTTATTGCATATCGCACAAGGAACATCACAATCTCAGGAGGAATGGCACTCATGAACCATGTTGGAATGCCAAAATGTGAAGTGGGACAAGGGGCGGACGCAATGCAAGTCAGAACTGTGATTTAATATACTCCATATCACACATCACACATCGAAAGCTCAGGAGGAATGGTGCTCATGAAACATGTTGGAGTTCCAAAATACAAAGTGTGATAAAGGGACAGACGTGATAGTTTTCAAAGGAAAATTTGAATTTATTTAAAGTCGAGGATTATGTGCAGTTGTGTTGTTTTATGAATAAACTTCAACATGAGCAGTAGACTTGGGCAACACCTGACCATGTGAAAAATAATGTTGTATGCCTTGCATATTATAAATAAACAGAAGCTTTAATACAACGGTGGTGGATTCACCTAAGTGACACAACACACAACAAAGGAGAAGAGAAAACGCAACAGCTGGGTCAACTTGGGAAAGATGCGTTATTGCAGAACTGTTTGAATACCACATCAGAAACAAAAAAGACATGAAATCAAGAAGAAAAGACAAATATTGAACTCTAGATGAAATGCAGGGCATGGATGTCCAATCTATCAGGAAGACACATCGGCACTTTAGGGAGGCACATCAGCAACAAATAAGATTCAAGAAAAAGAATAATATTTAAATTTAATTTTTATTTATGTATTTGTTAAGATCAAAGCTATAGTTATGTCCTAAACTACAATGTAATAAGTTTTTTTAACAGTTTAGGTAGTCAAAGTAGTTTCAAGAATTTATAGCAGTTACAAAAATTTTTTTATTTATTTAAGAAAGATAGAAAGAAAGAAGAGGGGTTCTGAGTTTTGGACTTATGGAAGACTAAAACTTGGGTACTTCTTTTTCTGATGGGTGATTGAAAGAAGTAGCAAGCTTCCTGCAACTCTTGATGATGATTCATGTTTCTTGTGTCATTTTATGTTGTTTGTTCCTTGAATAAAGTGAAGTAAAGAAGCAAGTGGTCTTTGATTTAAATTTGTAAGTAAGAGTTAAATAGCCTTAGTAAATGCTCCTTCACTCCAAATCCTCTCTCTTCAAAAATTATCTCTGGAACATAAAAGTAATAGATTATGCGTTTACATCATATTATTTTTATTTTCCTCTCTCTCCATGAATTCTCTTCGAAACTTAAAAGTAATAGATTTTGTGTTTACAACATATTACTTTGAGTTTCCTCTACAATTCTTCTTTTCCATTCAGATATCATGAATTAATGGCATTGTAGATTCTTTCATTATATCATATTATTAAGGGTTTAAAAGAATTATTTTGTAAAGGGGCTGAACATAGACCACCTGATATAATTACTTTTTGACACTTTTTTAAAAAATTTCTTAAGCACTGATTCCTTTCCACAGCCAAGGAATTGTCTCTTAAGATAGAACATTTTCTCGCGTCTATGCAGGGGATGAAGAGAGAACGTTTATTTTCCCTAGGTTTTTCACATTATTTCCTCTGGTTGTTCAGTGGGGAGGAAATATTTGGTTGTGTTTATTATTCTCAAATTTCTAGCTCACAAAAGGCCTCACACGAGGTCAAATACCTCACAGCAGAAGGTCCCTGCTTTGTCAGACCCTGAAAGATTGGTTTCTAAAAGAGTTCAGAAACCCAAAACCCCCTGAGCACCTAGTCCTACACTGTCGGCTCGTGACAATAGTTCTAGTAATCCTTTGTTTGAAGATATCTCTAAAGTGCTTCCTTTCTTGGAACAAGATTTACTTTTGACACCAATTTATTTTCAAGAACATAAGTTGGAAGAAAAATCCTTTGAGTCTATTTCTTTTACTTTTACTCAAGCTAAAAAAATTTCAGTTGTTGTTCTCTCTGCCATTGTCCATCAACCCACTCCCATATGAGTTTTACCTCCACCTCTGTTAATTTTTACAGTAGGTTCATCTACTGCATATAACCAAGGAACAATCAATGAAGGTGAAAACGTGGCAACACCAGGCTTTTTTTTTGAACAAATATGCTCCACTTAACCTTCCACAACCAATGAATGTGATGCCTCAAGAGTATCTTATATTACTCCCATGTTTTACAGGAGAATATGAAATAAATGCATAAAAACACTTGCCCGTGTTTCATAATTTTGCTAAAAATCTGATTGTATAACATCTTGATGTTGTAATGAGGTTTTTTGTTTAGTCTCTATATGGATAGGCTAGAAAGTGGTTTAAGGGATTGCCAAATAATTATATTAATACATGGGAAGAACTAGAAAATTGATTCACTCAGAGATGGGGTGAAAAAAGGGATCATGGATATTCACTAACATAATTCAACGCAATCAAATGAAAACCATATGAGAATATATCAAATTTTATCAAAATATTCAATAATTTTTTTAATAGTTTGCCTGTAGAAATGAAGACCCCTCTTTTTGGAGAAAGGTGGTTTTTTCTAGGGCTTTTGAAGCTGATTTTAGTTTCACACTTAGAGAAAGGATATCCCCTAATCTAGAGCAGATAAATATAGCTTTGCTTTATAAATTGAAGCTAATATGACTGTAGCTAGGAAGGTGAAAGGGAAACATCCAGTCCAAGAGAAGGGGAAAGTGAAAGAAGGATCATCATAAGATCAAATAATTAAATATATGACAAAGGTGATAAAAAATTGTTAAATAAGTTAGTTAAGATGGAATTGGAAAGTAAAAATTCCCAATGAAAAGTACAACAAAAACGAGGAGGATTTAACCCTCAATTCAGAAGACAACCCCTACAAATTCTGTAAAGTGAAAGAAAATATCAAGACCAGGTTCAAGGACCATTGTATATAGAAGAAACACCCAGAGAGACATAAGAAGATGAACAAAAGGAGGCTTAAGGTCAAATATCTGCTATGTATATAATAGAAGAGGACGAAGAGAAATATTGTGAAGGAGAATATACTAAAGCTGAACTATCTTTTGTTGAAGATGAGATGAAAGAATATTGTAAACAATTTGCAAATTTTATGCAGGATGAGTTGTACAAGAAGTATAATTTGAGATCAAGGAAAGGATCAATGCTACAAGACACTGAGTATAAAAACCAAGACCCTAGCCCTCGTCCAATGGATACTTCACATCAAAAGGTCCTTGTAAAACAAGTCAGTAATGGGAAGCAACCTATAAATTCAGTTAATAGAATAGATGTGCATTAGGGTGAACCTTCCTAGAGAAAATCAGTTGATACTAATATTTTGGAGAGAGTTGTTCCTGTACCCAAAAAAGTGAAAAATTACAGAAAGAGTGAAGAAGAACTTGAAAATAATGTTAAAAAAACTCATGCTTTCAGTTTCAAAAAAGAGTTCGAGAAGGAAAAAATTCATGTACCTCTTCTAGAATTACCTAAAATACTAGTCTACAAGAAAGAAATTTCAGAATTTATTAATCTCACACAAATTGAATATATAAGTGACACTATAAACTTACAAGAAGAGAAGCTAGTGGTCACCTTTGGTCCTCATGTATAAGAAGAATATCCTTTTGTTCCACTATTCTATATTTGTTTGTTACTTCTGATTTTACTCTCCATAATTGTATGCCCGACTCAGGATCATCCCATAATCTCATGCCATTGTCTGTTATGAAGGAAATAAACTTGCAGATTACCAAAAAATACAAGGATCTGTATTTATTTGATTCCAAAAGGATGAAATTCGTTGGATTAATTAAATATGCAGTAGTTTATTTGGCACAAATTCTAGTAAAGAGTATAGTCATGGATGTAGTTGTTGCTGACATTCCAGCCAGGTTTGGAATGCTCCTGTCAAGATATTGGGAAGAAAAGTTGGGAGGTGTTCTAAAATTAGATTTAACTTATGCTATCATTCTTGATTTCAATGGGGAAAAAAAGATATTGTACAAGGAAACAAGGTTCGTGAAGACCACTACCAAGAAAGATGCAAGAAATTCCCCTATTTATAGTCAAGAAAAAAATATCTTCCATGTTTCATGATGCACGAAGATGCATAATTTGCTGAAGACACAAGAAAGGAGCTCTCTTTAGCAATTGTAAATAAATAAATACATTCAAATAATATTTGGAAATTCTATTTTTATATTTCCTACTACAAGGATGGCACAAGAGCCAGATTCTTGTTGATATCAGCAGAAGGTAACCTCATGCCTTTTTCTTTTAAATTAGAATTTGATTCAACAAAGAACACGACTCAGTATGAGGCCTTAATTTTAAGCCTTCAAGTTGCTAAATAGATGGGATTTCTGTTTATTTCAATTTTCTCTGATAGAATTGATAATAAGACAGATCACAAATAATTGTCATACCGAGCATATGAGATTAAGATCATACATAAATAAATTTTGGGATCTGATAGAGAACTATTTTGAAGCCTGGCCTATTCAATTCATTCCGAGGGAGGAGAATAGGTTGGAATATTCATTAGCAGTTGCAAATAGTACCTTCAAGCCACTAATGAATGCAAGTTTAAGGTATGATATTGAAATTAGACATACACCCTCTATTCTTGACAATTTGAAACATTTTCAGGTGTTTGAAGATGATTAGTAGATAAATCATTTCTTGACAATGATTGGAAACATTGAAGATGTTGAGATAGATCAAGAAGAAGAACATACATAGCAGAAATTAGAGATAAGAAACTTTAAGCGGTCAATAGGTGAGGAGAAGATTATCTAATTGAAAGATAATATACTCCCTAAAGGATTAGTTCCCCTAGAAATACTATTTGATTCTAATGATGTTTTTGTTAATTCAAATAAAATAAATCAAGAGGAAGAGATCGAAGACTGTAATTTGGGAACTTAGCAGGAGCCAAAAATGGTGAAATTATTCAAGGGTGTTCCAAAAAATTATAAAGAAAGATACATTGATCTTTTTAAGAAGTATATGGATGTATTTTTTGGTCATATGAAGACTTGAAAATGTATGATCAAAACATAATACAACATATGATCCCATTGAAAGAAGGAATTAAACCACACAGAAAAAATCTTAGACAGATTAATCCATTACTATTAGCTCCAATTGAAAAGGAAGTGAAGAAATTGCTGCAAGAAAAAATCATAGTTCCTCTGAGATATTTAGGTTGGGTTTCTAATCTAGTTCCTATGAGGAAGAAAAATGGAGAGATAATATTGTGTGTAGACTTTAGGAATTTGAATAGAGCATCTATTAAGGATAATTATCCTTTACCTAAGATGGATTATTTCTTACAAAATGTGACAGGAGCTTACATTATGTCAGTGATTGACGGATTCTCTGGGTATAATCAGGTGCCAGTGGATAAGGTTGGTCAGAAAAGGACAACTTCCACAACCCCCTGGGGTACTTTTAGTTATGCAAGAATTCTATTTGGTCTTATGAATACAGGTGTGTATTTTCAGAGGACCATGGACATGGCGTTTGTCAGTGACAATTATATGGTTATATATCTAGATGATGTAACGATTTTCTCAGGGTCAGAAGATGAACACCTGGAACATATTCAAATTTTTTTTTGAAAATGCAGGAAGTTTGGTCTGTCACTAAATCCCAAGAAATATTTGTTTTCCTTAGAAGAACATAAAAAATTGGGTCACATAGTTTCAAAATAAGGAGTGAAGATTGATCCAACAAGGATAGATGAAATTCAAACAATTCCTTTACCTAGAAGCAAGAAAGATATTCAAATATTTTTGGGAAAAATAAAAATTTTGAGAAGATTTGTACCAAACTATTTGACATCGTGAGAAATATAATTGACATGTTGAAGAATAATGCAGAAGTGAGATGGGATAAAAAATCAAGAGAATAATTTGCCATAATAAAATAAGCACTCCAGGAAGCTCTTGTTCTAATAACTCCTATTTATCAAAAGTTATTTCAAATATTTCATTTGCTTTTCCCACTACTATTTCTTCTGTGTTATTGCAGAAAAATGAGGATAATAAGGAGCAGCCAGTGGCATTCTTCAGCATAGTTCTCGAAGATCCTGAGCTCAAATATAAAATTTTGGACAATCAAGTGTATGCATTGATCAAAGCACTCAAAGCCTTTGGGACTTATGTGTTATAATCCCAAATAACCACTTATGGACCTAATTCTTTGGTTAAGGACTTTTTGGTTCAAAGTGATGTTGAAGGAAAAAGACGAAAATCGATAGCTAAAACCCAAGATTACGACTTGGACATTTAACCCACCAAGTTAACTAAAGGACACGGTTTAAAAAAGTTGCTAACAGAAACAAATTTTCAAGCATTGGGAATTAACCTCCTAGCACCAGTAGATGGAGCTGAGAATGAAGAAGGTCAGGATAAGCCCAAAACAGGTATTAAATACAATTTTTTATGTCCATATTGGTATAAATATGTTGTTCATTACTTGTGATTATTTTCTTATCGATATTCACTAAATAGAACCAAATATAAATCTCTCAAGCTTAAATATTATTCATATGTCATAGTAGAAGAAATGTTGTAGTGGAAAAATCATGCTGGTATTTTTCATGTTGTGTTTAACTGAACGTGAATCCATTGAGGTTATTAAGTAATATAATAACAATATCTGTGGAGGACATTATATTTGGAAGGTCACAACACATAAAATCCTCAAGTCATGTATTTATTGGCCTACATTGTTCGCTGATGTGTACAGAATTGTTAGAAGTTGTCACAAGAGTCAATTGTTTGCAAAAAATAAGAGACTTTCTCTGTTACCTCTCATTCCTGTATTCATAGAAGAGCCTTTCAGGTAGTGGGTACTGGACTTTATTGGCGAGATAAATTGACCATCAAGTGGGTAGTTCAAATGTATTCTAAATTTTGCTAATTACCTCACAAACTAGGTTGAAGAAACACCCACCAAGAAAGAAAATGACCAAGTGGTGATGAAGTTTCTACAGGAGAAGATCTTCAATATGTTTGGTTTTCGAGTCAAGACTGTAACTAATAATGCTCAAGTATTTAATTCTGCTTGATTCATTAATTTTTATCAAACATATAATCTATTTTTGTCACATTGCACAACCTACCATCCATGAGGGAATGGATTGGCAGAGTATTCAAACAAGACATTGGCCAGGATTCTGAAGAAAACAAGCATTGAAAATAAAAAAGGTTGGCACTAAAATGGATATTTTCTCTTTGGTTAGTTTGAGTAACTACTAGGAGGTCTAGTGGAAAATCACCTTTTGAGCTAGTATATGGAACTCAGGAATTGTTTCCTAGTCAACTGGCCAAACCAGTGATTGCTTTCCTTCAAGAAGCCCAGGAAGAACCTAATGCTCTTTTAAGAAGAATGAATAAGGTGATTGATTAAAATGAAACCAGAGATAAAGTGAGAGATAATTTTATTACTTATCAAGAAAAAATGAAGTCTATTTTTGATATGAAGGCGAAAGAAATCCTCTTTCATGCATGAGATTTAGTACTGAGATGGGACACTAGGAGGAAGGATAAAGGAAAGCATGGTAAGTTTGACCCTCTCTGGTATGGTCTGTTCATAATTTCTGAAGCCATATCAAACAATAATTTCATCTTAGAAGATTTGGATGGAGAATCGTTGCAGCTACCTATGAATGGGTAGTATTTGAAGAATTATTTTGAGCCTTAAAAGTCAGCATTCCACAATTGAAAATACCGGATTGCTCATTATTCATATGTCACCAAGAAATATTTTACTCCATGCCCAATGTCTATGGTTCTTAGCGCTTTCATGGAAAAAAGCACTATCCCCAGGTTGAGTCTGATGTTGTGGCTCATTTGCATTTACTTTTGAAATATTTCTCAAAACACCAAAAAAAGCATATATGTTAGAATATGTAAAAAAAAATTGGATGCCAAAAATTAATTTTTGATTTATATGTTGGTGTATTAACATTATCTGTGGAGTTGTAAAGGCATGTACCTTGGTAGGAACCTTTATTTTTCATATTCACTTGTTACCACTCCCGACCGCTGATGTGATATTAAATGGGACCCTCGCCGCCACATCACCTCTTCTCCCCATATATCGTAGCTTAAAAATTCCATTGCTGATCTCCAATCACCAATATCTTATGAACGTTGATATGCGATTTGAGATAAGTTTTATATCGCCGATTGCAATTTGTGATCAGCCCCACCACTTTTCACGTCATCCATACCTTTATCACATATCACACATCGCACATTACAAGCTCAGAAGGAATGGAGCTTATGAACCATGTTGGAATGTTGAAATGCGAAGTGCAACAAGGGGCAGACATGACGTAGGTCAGAACTATGATTTAATGTATTCCATATCGCACAATGCACATCGTAAGCTCAGGAGGAATGTTGCTAATGAAACATGTAGGAATGCCAAAATGGGAAGTGCGATAAAGGGACGAGCATGATAGTTTTCAAAGGAAAACTTGAATTTATTTAAAGTGAAGGATTATGTGCCATTTCGTTGTTTTATGAAGAAACGTGAATGCGACCAGTAGAGTCGAGTAACACGCGGCCACACGAAAATTAATGTTGTATGCCTTGCGCCTTATAAATAAATGGAATCTTGAACACAACAATGGTGGACTCAGCTAAGTGACCCAACACATAGAAAAGAATAAGAGAAAACACAACAGCTGGGTCAAGTCAGGCAAAGATGTGTTATTGGAGAATTGTTCAAATATCACATCAGAAAGATAAAAGACATGACAGCAAACAAAGAACAAAAATATTGAACTTTTTTTGAAATGCAGGCAAGGATATCTGATCTGTTAGGGAGACACATCAGTACTTCAAGGAGAAACATCATCAACAAATTAGATTCAACAAAAGGAATAATATTTAAAGTTTTAATTCTTTTTCTTTATTTGTTAAGATCGAAGCTACAGTGATGTCCTCAATTGCAATGTAATAAGTAGTTTTAATAGTTTAGGTAGTCGAAGTAGTTTCAAGAAGTTCTAGAAATTATGAACCATTTCTAATGTATTTAAGAAAGATAGAAAGAAAGAAGAGGGGTTCTGAGTTTTGGACCGCTGGAAGACTAAAACATTGGTACTTCCTTTTCTGATGGGTGAATGAAAGAAACAACAAGTTTCCTGCAATGGCTGATGGTGATTTGTGTTTCTTGTGTCATTTTATGTTGTTTCTTCCTTGAATGAAGTGAAGTAAAGAAGTATTTGGTCTTTGATTTACGTTTTTAATTAAGAGTTAAATAGCCTTAATAAGTGCTCCTTCACTCCAATTCTTCTCCCTTCACAAATTTTCTCTGGAACTTAAATGTAATAGATTTTGTGTTTACAACATATTATTTTGAGTTTCTTCTCTCTCGATGAATTATATTTGAAACTTAAAAGTAACATATTTTGTGTTTACAACATATTACTTTGAGTTTCCTCTATAGTTCTTCTTTTCCATTTATATATCAATATTTAATGGCATTGTAGAGTCTTTCATTATACCATTTTATTAAAGGTTTAAAAGAATTAGTTTCTAAATGGATTGAACGAAGACCACCTGATATAATTACTTTCGTGACATATTTTTAAAAAATGTCTTAAGCATTGATTCCTTTCCACAACCAACGAATTTTCTCTTAAGATACAATAGACCCTACTACATGAAAAATGATAAATACATGAAAAAATGATATTACAATAATGTTTTTCATGTGTTTTTCATTTTTCATGTAGAAGGTTCCATCAAAAGTATAAAACATGGATACTCCTTTGATGAGAAATCAAATTCTCCATCCAACGAGTGTTCCCACTCAAAATTTGAGTAAAACCATAGGGATATTAGTTTAAAATATGAGTTGAAAAAGTAGTTTTTTTTCCCTCTTAAATTTGATGATGTAATCTAATTTTATTTTATTATTTCCACTATTATTTTATAATTTCCTTAGGAGGCCCATTTTAGAACTCAGAATTCCCTGATGCTTTGTTTTTTGAGAGCCTCCTCGTGCAATATTTTGATAGGATATTCTACTACCTCGTCTTTCTTTTCATACCCCATGGGCAGTTGTCGAGGTTTGCGAGGCTCATCTTGCAAAGGTTAAAACATATTAAGACATAACTCCTTATGCCCTAACCTCGTTTTCGACATGCAAAGAAGGATCGAGAAAGAATAGATCGCGCTAACACCACTGATCCAGACTTATCCAGGAATGAAATAAAATATTGAAATACACACAAATGTAGAGATGAAGTAGAAATAAGACTTCATTCCATTAATATCACATAACTAAAATATTCTTATAGACAAAATAAAAATAAACTAGCTAAGGTGTTGGTATCTTATCTCTAAGAAGAGATGTGGTGGGTACAAGCCTCTGAACTATGTTAAATGAGGGCCAAATTCCTATTTATAATCTAGAAACAATGGAAAAACATAAACATCCAAAACCTAACCCTAGGAGATGAAACACAACAGAATGGGCCCCGTTGGTGTAAAATGGTACATCAATTTCTCAGGGTCATAACTTTGGCATACAATCTCCGTTTGATGCACATTATACCTTGTTATAAAAATCTATCCAACGAATACAAATAATGACATCAATTGTTGAGTTTGAAACTAACATTTGTCGACAGTGATTTTCCAAAAGACGTCGTTTAGGGCCTCAAAACGACTTAGGAAGTTTAGGACTCAAAAAACTATAAAAAATAGTAAATTGTGCAACAATTAAGAAAAATAAAAGGCTAAAAGAAACAATGGTGCCAGTCCAAGTGAGATCGGTGAGTGGCAACCAATATACACATGGATCAAGTAAGTTACATAACCATTAACAACCACTATTGTCACATATTGACATAAACTTTCCAATGTAACCTTGCATCATATTCATGATCTCTTTAACTATATTACTTAATCACGCACTTGATATTATAAAAATATGCTCATCCAAGGAATCCACCACATAAAAGTAGCACAACAGACAACCACATCATTAGACATTGATATACCCTAGAAACCCCGTGGGGTGAAAACCAACAAACGCTTAATTTTATTATTAAAAACTCATGGGGGTTTTCACCCCTCACTCAATTAATTATAAGGGATTTCATCCCTTAATCATTTTCATAAAATATTACAAATAAATTTAATTTAAATAAAAAATATATATCTTAAAACTATTACAATCATCATAATATAGTTTACCCACAAATATTCAATCTTTATATTGATGTGGCCTCATCATTCCTTCATTATACCATCTTGTATCTCGCACTCATCTGCATCGACCATTAATTCTTTACCTACCACCATGTTAAACACAATTATATCCTTTCCATAAGTCACCATCCTTTCCTGCCATTCCTAGCATCAACATACGTTGATATCATGATTTCATAATGTATTTCCAACTAATCGATAAATATATACTAGTGATGCTTCACCATTTATTCATGTACATTCATGAATTGCAAGAAAAATATCCTCATATGCTTCCTTTAACAACAATGCATATGTGTTAGTTATTATCATGTAATCATCAAAGAACGTCTATAAAATAAATACCACATTAACTAATACTTCCCTCACGTAACCCTTCATCTATTACTTTTGGTGCATGCAAATACATAAAGAAATATATTGCATTGGATGTTGTTCCTACACATGCAAATTCATATTGTTTCCAAAATAATATTCCCAAAAGAATGCTTAACAAAATAGAGAATAAAAAAAATGTTTCCTTTTCAATGAAATATAGCATAATAGGACATGCAAAACTTATGTTTTCTTTTCCATATAACTAATGCAATAAAACATACAAATACTTGTCTTTTTTTCCAATTATTATACCAACGTTACCCATATATTTTCCAAGGAAACCAACAAATCACTATGGTTTTTGCATATGTAATTCATCTTGTCTCCCAAGGAATATTTTCCAATGTAGGCTAATGCAAAATGATATAATTTCCCAAATACAAATGTATATTCTTTCCACAAAAGCTAATAAAAATATTTCATGCATAAATATGATCTTATCGCAAAAGAATCTAATATAATAGTTATTATAGCATAAAATTAATCACATATATTGTTTTCTAAATAAACATAGCTCAATAGTTCTTCTATCCGTGCAGAGAACATATCTCTATAACAAAATGGATATTCTTTGTGCATGCAATAACATATCATAATAACTCTTCCTTAATGCACATAATAGATATTCTATTCTCTATAATTATACCATCATTAACTATTATTTTCATGTATCAAATACATACTTCTTTTTCAAAAAGAAGTTAATATAAGCTTGTTTTTTCTGTATTTCTACATGCAATTATCTCATGCTTCCTTCTTCAAGAAATTACCATAGATAACCATATTTAATGCATAAAACCCAGGAAACAATAACAAGGTTGACTTAAATTTTTTTGCACCTAGATCATGAAATCAATAAAATTCATCTAGCCACACAATATTTTTAAGACATTATTCCTTAAAAAAAATTAACATGATAAATTTCTTTACCTAAACACAAAAACATATTTTATATATTGCAATGACTGCCCGTTTATGCATGCAACATGTTTTTTTTTAATAGGAAAATGACTCTTACCTCAATGCACATAATTGTTTCAAGAAACAAGCATGCAATCTTGCTCTTGTATGAAAAAGGTTCATATGCATCTTTTACGAAAACAAACCTTATTTTTCATCAATTCATGTAAAAAAAAGCATATGCAAGTATTTTTAAACTCAGATCCTTGTAGTATTTAAATAAACAATCTGGGTAATATATCCATACAAATTCATGAAAACCATTCCAAGAAATTTAATCTAATTAACTTTTGTCTTTTCCAAGAATCTGATAATGTATGGAACCAAGACATTTCACTTTAAGATTTTGTTTTAAAGAATTTATTTCAATAATTCCAATATAATGGATATTATTATCATGCACATATTTCTATTAAGAGTCTATAAGATCCATGCTACAACCTACAAGGTAATCAATACTCTAATTTTCTCTCATAAGTGTTTTCTTTAATGAAATAAATTATTTTCTCTCTTTTCATAAGTAAAGCTAACATAAATCATTTCATGAAAAATATCATGATTTTTTTAATATTTTTTTATGAGGTTTCACATGTCTTTTATTTCTAAGAAATATAAAGTGGAAGTTGTTTCTTATTTACATGCAAGTGCATATTTCTTCTATGAGAAAATATAACACAGTAAGTATAACACAATAACTTTTATTTTCATGGAAATAAGTGTTTCTTTCTCAAGAAAACTTGGCAAAATAATTATTAACATTGTGAATTAAACATGTATTCCTTTTTAAAAAAAAGTATTAGAAAAAAAATCACATTATTTTCAAGAAGCTTGAGTACTTGTCCTTTCATGCACATGATCCTCATTTAATATTTTTCATGAACTAACAGAATTATCTTTATTTCCATATGTAAAGTTTTTTCCTTTCTAAGCCATCCTTATGCATAAAAAAAGACGCTCAAATTTTTTAAGACAACAACTAGGTTGACTAAACTTCTAGTCAAATAAATCATGCAATTTCACATGATTAATTTAGCTATGCAATATTTTAAGAATTAAATGCATATAACAGTTATCTTTTGTTTTAATAATATTTCCTTTTTTTTCATTGTCTTCCACCTCCGTATTGAATTCTTTTCTCCCAGTTTCTCTGCAAATTAATTTGCATGTTTTATCCTCAATACACGGTTGTTTTTTCCTTCGTGAAACTCCACTTCCGTTCCCATTTTCTGATACCTTCCTTACATTAATTTTTAAGAGTGTTAAATGTATATTGTAACTAATTCTTGTTATTTCCCAGGAAGAATCGAGTATTTTAAACCATCCCACCATAAACACCAATGATGTTAGGGAACTGACTAAGTAGTTCCTTTTGGTAGTTACAACCAAGTCCACCTTAACTAAATCTTAATGAAAATGATATTCATATATTACACTAATAATATATTTATTTTATAAATATATGAATTTATGAGGGTTTGTATTGTATGGATATCACATATTCCCACCCTTTAAGTGAACACCGTCCTCGATATTCATCTCTCACTGAGACTTTAACTTTGACTCGTGATATAAAAATGTAAACCAACCAAAAGGGGATCTTTCCCCTTTTAAAATGAAGGATTTTATTCTAAGAAATTCCAATAAGAAAAAAAAAAAAATTTATTGCATAATGAGATTAAATACTCATAAGCATTTATAGGTGCGAAAACACGCAAATTCAGCTTTCCATCACTTTCTGATTATTAAAATTCATAGAAGAAAAAAATAATCTCTATACCAACTTATTGTTACTTACCAATTAGTCTTACAAGTCATGTTCACTTTTATGCAAGTGCTCCAAGGGTTTGAAAACCCATCAATGATCCTTGGAAAGCACCCTGTAATGTATGAATAGAAAATGCAACATAATCAGATTAGTCACAACATTTTCAATAAAATAAATAATTTTAACTTTCATTATATTATGCAATATCGACTGATATTTAACCACAATACTTCCACAAGTAACCAGACAGAACCAACCTTGTAATAATCAAAATTATAAATCACTCCACCACATGCATATCTGTCTTAGCTCCCACTAATGACATCCACACAATACTTATAAAAGTAATTAGAGAGAACCTAACACTCTATAATCATCAAAATCATCAATAAATACTCCAAGTGCATATTATATTAGCCCCTACTATAATACACTAAAGGAACTTATACTTCTAGTAATTCCTTTTCAAGTACTAGGCTCCTTTCTTGTCAATATGTACATAAAATATTTACAAAATCATATAGAGAAATAATTTTAATACAAAAAATAATTTATTAGTTAACTTGTTCCACTATTAGAACCACAACGGGCAACAAAATACTCCTCCCAAAAAATGGGAGCTGATTTCGACAACGAGATCGAGTCATTTTTACATCCAGACAGTTCTCTGATAGAGACCCTACCAGGTCCTGTCTTGAATTCATCTCCAAATCTAGCTCAATAATTCCAATGACCACACAGGGTCCAATACATGATTCCTCTCGGTAGCATCCTGCCAATTCCTCTGAAAATGTACCTTCTATGAGGAACTTTCGGCCTCCTTCAACAAGATCCAAAACAACTGAGTTACCTTAGAATTTTTCTGCTCTTACCATATCGGCCAGCTCTTTTCTTTTATTGAGATCACACTATCTCAAGGAAGAGGAAATGCAAGTAGGAAAGTGCCATCAATGCTTCGGGTAGGAAATTTCCAACAACCCAAGGCCGCATTTCCTTTCAAAATTATCCACATATGTCTAGAATCTAAACTATATTTTAGCACTCTTTCCCATAGCAATTTACATAACGAAGCATATGCATACTATCATTTAAATAGAAGAAAAAATCATGTACACAGTAGATTTATACTTGACCCTCAACGTGGGTCCAGAATATCTAGATTGGAAGGAAACATAAATCACATATAGGTTGTATACTTTTTGATTTTCTAAATAACACAATCATGCACATCATAACATTATACTCTCATTTACTGTGCATTTTATCTTCACATGTTTTCTTGTTTACATTAATCTACCGTTGCTTAATATCATCAACAACGTTAGCCATAAATAAGTATTCACTTTCACAATCATTTTAGTTTCATGCATACAATATTGACATTCATACAAGTATATACAAATATTTGTTAACGTGTAAATTTCAACAACAGTTAGGGTAATTTTCCAACATTTCCAATTTCCCACAGTGTATTGTTACCAACAAACTAGCACATGAAGTGCTACTATAATCACTTGTTTATAGATTACAATAAGCTTTAATAAAAAAAAGAATCATGGATATAATTTTTAATAGTTAGTCATGCAACACTAACTAATAAATTCTACCAACCATCGTAATTCAACCATGACAAGACTTAATAAAAAAATAGCTATTATAGTGAAGTATCACTTCTTGACATCTATCATCCTCTAAAATGAAATTCCCCATATTTTAGATTCATACATTCACTCATTAAATTTATCATTAATAGTTTCATATATACAAAGGCTGATAGTTGATTCTCACTTTCCTTAGTGAGTATTCAATATTTTTCATAGGTGTAATAGAGGTTTTATTATTCTTTATCCTCTTCGATATGCAATGTCATGAAAATAGTTTTGTAGAAGAATTTACCTACTACACTCAATGAAGTTATAAACATGAATCACACATCTCATGTTAAAAGTAGTCTACTGCATATATAATTATATATATTGTTAAACTCATGCATGATTTCATGCCCATTAGTATAATACCTTGATTTCATTTCCACTTAACAATTCCTAAAGGCAACGGTGCTGCAACCTTCAAATTTTATACCACTTGTAGCATACCCTCATAACCTTGCATGAAAATGCATGGAGTTATAATTCCTTTTACACAATTTACCCACATGCAACTACCAAAAATAATAATCCAGATTCCTCATTAACCATTATATAGTGTTGGACATAATTGTGAGTTACCGATAAAACACGCTTCCCTAGATAGGTGCTAATCTAGAACAATAGGTTAAAGACTATACAAATACTTTTCCTAACTAAGAAAAAACACACATAATGGATTAGATGCTTAATCGGAATCCAAGTGCTTCCAAATTTTTCCTTCCTTCGCTTCCATTGTAGCTTCAGATTCTAGTCGATTGTGCAAAATATTTCCCGTAAGAATGAACACTAAACAATAGAAGATAGAAATAATATAGATATCTATTCAAGTTAGTTTGCTAAATCAGTCAAGCATAAACCATATACATCAACTAAGATCTTACAATATGGAAAATCAAAGCCAAAACATATGCAGATAGGGAAAAGTAAGCTATATTCTTTATTAATGATAGAAGGGGAGGTTACAACCAAATGACTGATTTAGTGTCACCATCTCTAGCAACATTCCAACCTCATCACAATGAAGATATCTCCAGCAAATTGTCACTCAAATCAATCTCATCAATGAAAAATCCACCAACATTTCTCTAGACCAATTCTTCCCTATCAAAGACTAATATCTATGCTCAATTTATAGAGTAGCTGAGGTAGTTTTACAATCAATGAATTTCCAATAATAGGCAAGACATGTTCCCAATATTGTAGATGTCAAATGGACACATGGATTCAAATTTTGACACATGTGAACTCTTCTAGAAGGCACTGACCAAGTGGAGATTCCATAACAATGAGAATCTCAATCCCAATGTGACCAACGCACCCATAGATGTTGGGAAGTGCTTTACAGAGCAGCCTTGCATGGGGCTACCTCCATATGCAATGCACTTAGTCCCTTTAGAGGCAGCGTTGGTGAGCTCTCATATAATATATTATAAACTTCAAACCTTGGAAACCTTTGCAGATGAAAGTATTTGATTGATTTGTCTTGTTATTTGTCTTAGGGAATATGGAAATTGAAATGTTATGGGATGATAGACCCTATACATTGGTCCTGGAGATGATGCCTACTTAATCAGGTCATTGGGAATGATGCCCAAATTGACCTATAACAATTTCCCCCTAAAGCATGAAGTCATAATAATAACAAAAATATTTTGATTGATATGCTTTACACTATGATGAGTTGGAGATGATGTGGAGTGGTGACCTACATCAATCTTACAATACATTACATCATGATATATCCTCTTGATCATAATTGCTGAGGGTAGGTAGTCCCATGTTCAGCACATAAACAATCTAATAACATGTACATAATTCAAAAAGTCGTCTACATTGGAATGTTGCCCAATGTAGACATGCCTACATATATAGCTCCATGTTTGGATGACGATCTGTATGTAAGGTCACCATATAGATGATGTGTACAAAAATCCTAGAATCACAACGTGAATGGCCGAAACTAGATCCGAGGTCTTGTTATCTCATTCACTGAGTCATTCAAGTACAATTCTAGCCATGCGAATATATGATTTTTCATTGAGCATGGAAATACATCGTTTGATTACCAGCCAATGATGTGAGCTATTAAAAAATGTGATAGAACCACCAAAAATGAAAATGGCCCTCAAGGTACTGCAACACATTTCGTAAGGCGTGAATAGATGATTTGATGTTGAATGCCAAAAAAAATATTTAGGTCAAAGGTCTTGAAGTGAGGATGCTTTCGATGCTGTAACAAGCCTCATGGTACTAGAATCTGATGTTTGTAAGTGAACTTCCTGCATAATGATTTGTCGTCGATAGGAAGTTACCTTATTGTGAACTGAGAGTTACTGATTTCGGAGACAAGGGTATGACTTGATATTGAAAATTTCAGGGATAATGGTCATGAGAATAAGGGTTTACAAGCATTGTAGAAGGATGAGTTTATTCACTTGATGACTTCTCTTGACCATATCGGTAACACTTTGATGAATTAGCAGCATTGACCCAAAACCGAAGTGAAGGTATGATGAACCATATGTATGAATGAACCATCAATATGATTACCCAACCCAAACAGTCATGGACATGGAGTGAAGGAAGTTTCATGTTCAAGAGCGACTTGCTACCATAAAGAATTTTTCTCACTTTTCCCAAATTTTTCCTGGTCATTTGTCAATTAGTACCTCTTTATTTTTTAACAATATTAAGGAGGATAACATTTTCTTTATCTATAATTCAACCCTTCGGGCGAATCAAGTATCGTTATTTAATAATTTAATGAGTATTGCAATGAATGAAACTCGATTCTTGCCATGATCGACAAGCATGTCGCTATTTTATGTTTTAACGAGCTTAAGGACAGTGATAGCCCGATCCTTTTTCATATTTGAAGAGTTTGAAAAAGAGGACAAAAGAAAACTCCATAAGTAATTTTCGTAAATTTGTCACTTAGATCTGGAAAAGAGTAAAATAATATCTGAGAGAACCTCTTTGGTCATGTTTAACCAAGGTATTCATTTTTCGTATATAATCTATCTCAGTCCGGAAAAGGGTTAAACTTATACTGACTAGATATCAGTTCATTTACTTTTACAAGCTCGAAAAGACAAGTGCTCGACAATCTTTCCACATTATCAGAGTCTGAAAAGAGCTGAAAGAAGACTCCAAGGGTTCCTTTTTCACTATTATAGAAGATCTAAAAAGAGATAAGAGTGTGCTTCAAATCATTTTTCATTTTTAACAAAGCTTGGAAAATAAAGAGAAAAAATATGCTTTGTGGTGAGGTCATTCTTTGAAATAAATCTACACGACTAATCGGTTCATTAGTTGTATATCCTATTTAGAAAAACATCAAATGGATTAAAAATACCTATTTCATGATAAAAAAAAATAATAAAACTATAGTCATAGCAATAAATTTAACTTTCAAATAATTATATGACTATTAAAAGTAGTTTCACTATTCATTTTTACCATTCCATAGTTACCATTTGCATTTTGGAGCTTTGAACCTGATATTTCCCCTGAACTTCACCTGCTAATTGTGATTGTTTTTGTGGACGATTTTCATTGCCGTTTCATCCATGTTAGTGATATGAACCTCCTCTTTCCTTTAGTATTCATTTCATTTCCAATTTTTACAAATTTTTAGGGTTTTAAGGCCCCTAGGGTAAATTTTGCCCAGAAAGAGGGCAATGCAGCCTTGAATGTCGAAACCTATGTTGCATAGCAGGTACAATGAAGGGTACTTGCATATGCAAAGCACTGTCTCTTGCTAGGGAGTGTGTTGGGCGCAATATAAGTTTTTAATTTTCACATTATGCCGAAAATTTTCCTAGTTTTTTGCAATGAATGGAATCTAATGGATGTTATGGTTATATTTCAGGTTTCCATCAGATTACAATGACGATTACATGGAGGGAAAGAGAACATGAAGAACAGGATATGACTCCTTAACTGATCCAGGTATAGTAAGAGCCCTAAGAGATTGTGGACTGCTTAAGTACTTCAAATTTTCTGGGATGAGGTAACAAATAGAACTATTGGAGTTCTTAGTTTGAGCATGGGATGTAGCTATAGAGGCATTTCATATTAAGAACCGAGTGGTTCCTATAATAGTCAAGGATGTGTACTTTCTTACAGGTTTTTTGAGGAGAGGTTTTCCCATTTCGCTATTAGGGTTTGTTGTTGGAGGAGTGACAATGAGAGATTATGTTTTGCAACATTTTTATCTAGGGTCAAAGCTAAGCAAAGATGGAAAGATAAACATCTGAGATTTTAGATATTTTCCCTTGAGAACTATCCTTTTCATGATCGCAAAACCTTTCAGCACCGTTACACAACATGTAGCGAATAGATCGTATATGGAGTATGTGCTAGAGTTTATGGAGCCAATAGTCTTCAATTGGTTTGAAGCTGTTCTATCTTAGATAAAGGAAAAACTGAATAAAGCAAAGGGAGGAAGGAAGAAAAATTCTAGTTATCATTCTATCCTTATATCCTTCGCCTTGGAATGGATTCCCCTGATGCAGCCACAGCATGTGACACTGGATATAGCTAGTCCTAGAGATCCTTAGATGCAGAGATGGGTGGAACCCATGAGTCAGCATGTAGGCCAATCTACCATTGTGTTCTTGACTGCATTCTTTGCCTAGTTTTGGTGACAGATTGTCACCATTCAAACAATATTCATACGCTGGCATTGATCTCCGATGGGGACAATATTTAGCATTACCAGAAGGTGGTCGATGGGGTGCAATAGGTAAGAATGTTTTTGACCATGTTTTTTATTTTCCTAAGGTTTATACAATGTTTCTGTATTTTATGTTTTCCCAAGACTAAACTGAATGTTTGATGTAATGTACATGTTGGTCGTGTTGAACCTGTAGTGGAACCAGAGCCCAAAGCAGATGTGCCAGGAGAGAGGGATGTCGGGAGAGCAGTCCTTCAGGAACTTGATATGGCTAAGACTTTGAATGAGCTTCAGCAACACATAGAGGGTTTTACCTTTGAGATTCTGGATTGCCAGATCGAAGAGCTTCCTATGCGACAGCAGCAACACACTATTTGGGTTCCTAACCGCTGGATGTGGTTACTTAGTAGGATAGCTATATCTATAGCATGTTGCCACTAGCACCACTAGTTTACTTATGACATTTTGCATACATTTTGAGGTCAGATGACCAATGTGTCTTGGGCACAAATTTTTGTAAAAACCTATAACTATCTATCTATATGATTTCAGAGTTTTCCTATGTTTATTGTGCAATCTTATTCAATGATGTGAATGTTTTGTTTACATATGTTGCAAATTTCTGTCTAAAGCTTGATTAGCTAATGAATCAGTAAATGTGCTCAAATTTTTGGAAATGTGTTGATATTGAATAAAATCAAGGCGTCTTTCCAAAATTTGAACTCTAAGGAAGAATCTTTGCAATGTTGGATTTCTAACAGTATAAACACTAGAAAGTTGTAATACCACAAGTTGTGATTCTAACCTTATGATTGTATGCTTAATACCAAATGAAATGGCATCGAAGGGAAGTTAGATCAATGCACTATACTCAGCGATATTGTTTGTCGATCTACTAATACAAATCCCTTGAAAACTCACTAACTCGTTGTTTGAAGTGAAAATGGGCCACGTTGCAGAGGATAGATTCTGTGTACTATGATTAGCACCATCAGAATATCCAACAAAAGGTTCCAAAGATTTAGACATCTGCGATGAAATGTAAAGTGGATTACTAACGTTAATAAAAATCTAAAAACAAATTAAGATAGTGAATTCAAATTGGGAGCATATATATACAATATAATACAAAAAACTACTACGCTCATGGTTAAGCATAGTAATGTTTCAAATAAAACCCATTTCTAGGTTGTGCCAATGGAATTCCATCGTAATCAACCAACTCATAGGCACCCTTAGCAAGAACTGTTTTGACAATATAGGGGCCATGCCATAATGGCTCAAACATTCCTGTACCTATTACATCAACTTCTTGATCGTAAAGAAGGACCAAGTCGCCCTATGAGAAAATGTGAGGCTAGACATTTTTGTCATATTGCGCCTTTATACGTCTCTTATGTGCTTCGTTGGCCAATTTGGATTCACGACACATTTCATCAAGATGGATGAGGTTAAGGAGACAAGATTTTTGAGGTGTCAGGTAACAAGTCAATCGTGAGTTTTAACGACGATATTTCACATTGGATTGGTAAGATAGCTTCCAGACCATACACCAATTGAAAAATGAGTAAATCCAGTTGCATTTCTCACCGAGGTTCGATACGCCTACAAGGTGGAGTACATGATCAAATGCCAATTTATTTTATGAACTCCTATCATTTGTTTAAGCATACGTTTAAGA
Source organism: Pinus albicaulis (assembly GCA_034641835.2). Lineage (NCBI taxonomy): Eukaryota > Viridiplantae > Streptophyta > Pinopsida > Pinales > Pinaceae > Pinus > Pinus albicaulis. The sequence goes on along the minus strand of CM076574.1, from coordinate 72,382,066 downwards.
ATTTTTTTGATAGCCTCAACTTGTCCATTTGATTGTGGATAATAAGGAGTAGAATTATCATGTGACAATCCTAGCTTGGCAGCTAATTCAGCCATCATGTCATTGCGAAAATTCTTCCCATGATCTGTACCTATAGCCTGTGGGACCCCAAAATGTGCAATAACATGATTAAAGAAAAAAAGCGCAGTTGTTTGTCCCATGTTTTTTAATGTAGGAATTTCTTTGGCCCAATTAGTAAAATAGTCGGCTGCGACAATAATATAAATGTGCCCCCAAATGAACGAGGGTTACAGGTCATGAAGTCAATACCCCATTTCGAAAATGGTCCCACAGATACAACAAGATGCATTGGCGCTGGTGGTTTGAATATTTTATGATAAAAAATTTGGCATGCATGACAACTTCTGACCGCGAGGATGCAGTCTCGAAAAATAGTAGGCTAAAAGTAACTGGCAAGGAGTATCTTCTGTGCAGTAGCATAAACAGATAAATTTCCACCACATGCCCCAGCATGGAAATCATTTAATAGTTTTTTGGCCTCCTCATGAGTGAGGCACCTCCTTAAAATGGTATCTACACCACGATGATAAAGTGTTCACAGATGATTAGATAATCTTTGGCTCGGTATAGAATACGTTGTTGCTCAAAGCGAGAGGTATTAGGTCAAAATGTTTGGTTTTGGAGATAAATGACAAAATCCCCATACCAAGGATCAGATGATCCGATCAGAAACATAGACTTGTTAGGAATTCATGGTTTCGATGTAGTTGCAGTACTATCAGAGGGAAGGTCACAGAGAAGCTCAGCCAGAACTAAGGACTTATTTGACTTGGATTTGATGAATTCCAAATCAAATTCCTACAAAATGAAAATCCATTTTGAATATTCCCCCCCAGCAATTGACGTGATAAGATATAAGTCATGGGGTTGCAATCCAAAACTATAGTGGTTTTTCAGAGTAGGATATAATGGCGAAATATTTAGACAACTTGAACAACTGCCAAGGCAAGATTTTCTACATATGAATACTTAACTTCTGTATAATTGATATTACGACTCAAATAATAGATCTGATGTTCAATTCCATTTTCTACTTGGACCAATACCATAGCAATAGTCGTTTCATCCTTGACGATTTATAGGAAATAATCATTTTGATAATTAAGGGGATACATTAATGACGCTCGGACAAGTGTGTCCTTGAAAACATCAAAAGAAGCTTGCGCAACTTGATCCCAATGAAATGGAACCCCCTTTTTCAGTAGTCGAGTAAATCCTTTAGCCATTTCAGCATAGTTTGGAATTAACCTTCTTAGGAAGTTAGCCTTTCCTTGAAGTTTCTGTATCTAAAGTAAGTTTGAAAACATGGGAAAATAAATAATGGCTTGAACATTCAATGGGTTGATTCAAATTCCTTCTTTTGAGACTACGAATCCAAGAAAACTACCAAAACCAACAAAAAACACACATTTATGTGGTTTGAGGCATATTTTGTACTGTCAGCATCGTAAGAAAATGACTCTCAGATTCATCGGGTGATGAATTTGATTTCTTGAATGCACTGGTAAATCATCTAGATACAGTTAAACAATGTGCTTGATGTCATTGAAAGCATAGTTCATTTCTCTCTAAAAAGTTGTCCAAACATTATTTAATCCAAACGGTATTTTACTATAAGAAAATATGCCCCGGGCACAGATGAATGTTGTCTTATGTTGATCCCATAAGTGGATATTGATTTGATTGTAGCCGAAAAATCCATCCATGAATGAAAAAATTTCACATCCAGCACAATCGTCAATAATCTAGTCAATAAAGGGGGTAGGATAGTTGTCTTTCGGAAAAGAAATATTGACATCCCGATAATCAACGCACACTCTAACGGTTCTTTTATTTTTCATGACTGGAAAAATATTGGAAACCCACTCAGTTAGCGGAACATGGCATATGAAACTAGCACGAAAAAGTTTTTCAACTTCTGCTTTGATGGTAGCGACTTTCTTTGGATGAACAGGACGAAGTCGTTGATGCACCAATTTGACATCAGGATACATATTAATAGTGTGTTCAACTATACTAGTAACTATGTGTGGCATTTGTGTGTAAGACTAAGAAAATACATCACAAAATTCATGATATAAAGAGCGATATGATTCGAGTTCTGATTGAGAACAAGATACATCAACATGAATATTTTATAAAATTCCAGGTTTGGTCAAAATATTGATAGAAATGGTTTCTTCAATATTTGATAGATTTCACTCGGAATTGATTGCATTGATGGGAAAAGAATTTGAAAAGAAATTTTTGATGGATGGGTGATATATTTCACTAAGATTATGTTCTTCATAATCAAGAATATTGGAATGATGATGATAATCTTCCCATGGTTCTCCTTCTGGCATCATGGCTTCCAAAATATTCTCATTTTCAAGAATATTGAGGAAAATGGATCAAATGGATTACCAAAATCTAAGGAATGATTAACCCAAACACGCGGCGACTCTAATTTTGTATTTTCCGCCCAAGCCAGATAGATTGATTGTTACACCATCTCAATAGGACTGGGCCGTAGAAACTCATCCAACTTAGAAATATCAAAATCAACCATACTCTCCCTTAAGTCAGATAGAGTGGAAGAGATCATGTAGCAGCTCTCTATACTTGCAATTTTTTCCAACGTTGCAGGCGGTGGTAATGTAAAGGTTCCCATGTGAGTGGAATCCTTTAAGAGTCCTACACCAATGTTCTGAAGTTCTAGTTGGGGTATGTGAATGAACGAAATGCTTCCAGTTACCTGCAAAGCAAAGGAAAATAAGGATAGTTGATTATGACTGTGATAGTACCATTATGTGGAAAGGCAGTCATTCTAAAATATGTAGAAACAATTGCAGTCATTGCATATACCCATGGCCTTCCAAGTAAAATATTATAGTCAAGGGGTCCGTCAACAACCTCAACATCAATATTCATTTTTTTCCCCCTAGTTCAACATGCAGGTTATTAATAATACCACAAGGTTTGTATGTGCGTCCATCAAATTCCTTCAACATTGTTGATGATTGTGATAAGCACGGTGAGCCAAGTGACTACAAAAAATATAGAGACATAATGCATGTAGATGCTCCCTCATCAATAATAATATGATGAACAAGGTGGTTGAGAACATTTACTTGTATGGAGAATTCCAATTTTTCTGGTAGTTGCGACATAGAGCCCGTATGATTAAAGATGATAAGATTAGAATCAGTTGGATCAATTCCACCAATAGCAGACAATAAAGCCTATTTTTGGGACAATTTTGTCATACCTCAAGAGAAGACATAGTTGAAGGGGATTGAGCCAAATATTCAACTATATTTTAATTTTGTGTAGCTCCTGCTCGAAGATTATATGTCAATTTATCAATTACTCCCTTTGGTGGCTTGATTTTCAGTTCAGGAATAGTAGTAGGTGGTACTGATTTCGTAGACGGATTTGTTGTCAAGGTAGTAGGTTGATCAGTGGTCTGACTACCATAATATTTATTATGCATTGACACCAAAATATATGTTGATGGTTTTATAATAGATAACATTAACACTTGGGAACTAGGAGCTGGATTCGTAGCAACCATGTTTGTGTCTGGATTTGGAAATGGGTCTATCAACACAACTGACGCGTGGGAAGTCTTGATGATTTTTGAGACTTTAGTGCGGTGAGGAAAATCCCTAACAAAGTGTTCCTCATTACAGATTATGCATGGATAATGAGGTTTCCTAGGTCCAAATGGTTGATCAGATGATCTTTCATGCAGGTTAGAAGTTTGATTTTTCTTAGATTCCCCCTTTTTATTACTTCCAGGTTGCTTGTCACTTTTACCTTTATCAAATTACACAACTTTAATTTTGGAAGCAGTATCAGGATCAGATGTAGTAGTGTGATGTGTTCTAGCAATGCCTATCAAGATGTCTCTGGAATGAGAGTCCTTTAATTTAGGAGGAACATTGAAATTAGATCTCGATGAGTTAGGAATTTTTTCATAGAGCGTGCCAGACTGATTATAAATCAAATATAAATATTGAGCACAAGCGATAACTTGCTCTTGTATGACGATGGCAGCCTTAGCCACATCCTTAGCTATGGATGGTAACATAGACTTAATGAACCATTCAGCAAGGAGCTCATCTGGAACAAATGTCTTAGCCATTCAATGATGACAACGACATCATGAATATGATCAGAGATGTGAGTAGCATTAGTCTCTTTGAAATTGGTCAAGAGTTCCATTCCAATTTCATATCTGATGGGTAACTAGAAATGAGTCAAAAACATAGTATTTAGGGCTGTGAAATTATAAAAAGAAGCTCTAGGTAATTGAATGTACCATTTTGGAGCCAAATCTATGAGTGTACGCTGGAAAATACGTAGTCGAACATAATCATCATTCAGGGAGTTTGATGAAGACCATAAATGATAAGTCATAACATGAGTCGACAGATCTTCTCCAGGGTTTCCATTGAACTTAGGAATATCCGAGAGTAATTTATGAGGTATCACCGGCCACCAAGGAGCATAATTAATTGGATCATTAGTTAGCCGATTTAAATCTTGTAACTCTAAAGTTGCAACAAAGGGAAACTATCTATTAAGGTCATTTTGAGCATAGCCAGGGTAAGATGGAATTTCTTGAGCAACAGGCCTCTGAGCACCAGCATAAGGAATTTGTTGCTGGTAACCTAGATAGGGGTTATTTTGAACATCAAACGCTTGAGGATTCTGTTGACCAAAACCTAGATATGATACTTATGGAAATGAAGTTTCAGGCATTTTCACCTGTGGCTGCCAAGGGGTCTAACCACCAATATTATAACCCAAATTAGGATAACTTAGATAGAGTCGATAGGTATAACCAGTTTGTGGTTGTGACATCCCATAAACTGGTATAACAGCTTGTGAATAGATGATTCCGGATACATGTTGTTTTAAATTAACCAAAGGATTTCGAGTCTGTGGACCCAAAATTTGAGGATATTGAGTTGAAGGACCCATTTGATAAGGTTGTTAAACATTTTTATTCTATAACAAGGGAAAATATGTATTAACAAGTGGTAATGACGTGGGTGAAATAGATTGAACTGGTTGATATGATCTTATAACTATTTGTGGTTGAATAGAGAGAGTGGGCTACCATTGACAAACATGAATTTCGACATTAGGTTGACCAAAAAGTGACAGAGTACTATCATATTGGGTGACCAAAGGTTTCCGCCTAGCATGAGGAGGATAATAAGATGTAAAATATTTCTCTCCAAATGTTGGGAGTCCAGTTGATATGATACTTGAAGGAATAGACCCAGAAGGACTGGCTTGATATTTCCCTAAAGATATGTATAATGAAACAAGTTGTTTAGTACTTACTATAGGATTACCAGTTAAAATACCGAATCATGACATTCGTAAAGTCGATGGGTTTGAAGATGAACTAGAGAAAATTCCAGATAATGATTTGTAACCTAATGTGACCAAAGGGCCGCCATGAACATATAACTCTGGTGAAGTTGTAAACATCAACGGGGTAGCTAGGGCAGGAGCTGATGTAATTGGAACAGGTGGCCCAACCGAAGATGTTGGTTTAGTCATGGTTACTTGACCAAATGTATACCCTTTTGAATTGACAGGAGTTTGAAAAGGAACATGATCAATAAAAGTAGAGGGTGTCAATTGAGAAAAATACTCGTATAGGTAAAGGTCCTTGCCAAAATAGGTTGGATTTAAAGGTGTCTCGTCTTGTGGGATTCCTTCAATCACAATTAAACCAGGGGGAAGTATTTCACCATTAGGCCCAAATTATATTTCAGGTGGTTGACTGTGTGATATGGGAGATTCAATAGCTACAGAAATTTGTGGAATGACCAAGGTAGGAACAAATTCTGGTTGTACAACTTCAGAATTCAGATGTTCTGCTCAAGAAGAGACAGGATCTAGATCAATTTCAGGTTGAACAACGTTGGGTCCAAGAGGTATGGTCTCACTGATTGGATGGATTGTGACCATGGGTAGCTGTGAAGAATCTGTTTCCAAAATAGTAGATGAACCAGGATGTGTAGAAACAACTTGAACTAACTATGGATTATGGGAAAATGATGTCTTACCAGAGGTACAAATTTTACTTGATTCAACAGATCATGATTTCCTTCGCCTACCAGAAATAAATTATGTTCGTAAAGGTGGTTTTAATGCTAGTATACGAGAAAAATGGGGGAAAGGATTTTGTTCTTCCATGATTAATGATTTATTTTAACCAAAAATAAATAAACAAATTAAAAGGGTAATGCTAGGCAAAAGGGTCTACCAAGAAACTGTGAACTGCAAAATACCTCTTGGCGAACCAAGAAGTACGGGCAAGTAATCTCCATGAATGTTGTGTTCAGTGTATCACAATTTACAAGGTGACCAACTCAGTTTGCTATGTGGATAGCACCTAAAACTTGTCCTCCCAAATATACCCGAAGGTACATGGAGGCCCAAGTCCGTATTAGTGTTGTCTGATGTGAAATCGCATAGTGAGAGCACCACTTTATACTTATCGTATTGTAACACCCCTCGATATACCCAAAATTACGTGGACGAGCTATGATATACTTACGTACGTGGAGTGAGGTATCACACTCGGAATGTATCGCAGAAAATTTAACGACAACTCCTATGTTTTACGATGCCAGAACATGTCTCTAGCCTAGGCCTTCTAAATTTTATCGTTATGGTTTCAATGCTTTTTTAGGTAAATTGAGATTAATTTTATGTTTATCTTGCTTAACAATTGGCCTTTCAAAGGTTCACCGCGATGATGTATTGGAAAATTCCTAAAAGGCAACTAAGAATGATAAGCAATCTTTCACTTTTAGTTTTTCAATGAAAATCCTAGCTACTAGACGGAAAGAGCAATCAATTTGTGAGCAAACAAATTAGAGAACACAAACTAAATGAATATTTCCTAATTGTTCCTTTTTACAAAACACACAAACCACTACATGCAAATACAAATTTTTCTTTTCAGTTCCTTTAATGTTATGAATGAAGAAAAGAAATTAAGTGCACTAAATCAATAAAATCAAATGCATTTTACTTTTGAGAAATGAGGAATGAGACAACAATTTCTCCTATTAGGAAACAAATAATTTACGATAATTTCCTTTTTCAAAAGAAAATGGATCTAAGCCGACAATAAAAATACTTTGAAATTAACTTGCCAATCATAAAGAAAAATGCTTTAAACAAACATTGAACAAATTTTCTTTCAAAGGAGGAAGAGGTAGATGAATTCACTAGTCAATATGAGGCTCAGGCTTTTCAAAACACATCAACAAACAAAATGAAACAAACTACAAAGAAAAATTCAAGGGAATTTGGATGGCTTCAGGAGGCAACGCAGTCTCTAAAGAGAGACAGTGCTTTGCAATGCAGGCCCGAAAAGGAGGCAATGCAAAATTCTAGCCGGCTATGAGAAATATTTCCTGTAAGAATGAACAATAAAAAATAGAAGATAGAAATAATACAGATGTATATTCAAGTTAGTTTTCTAAATCAATAAAGCATAAACCATATACATCAACTAAGATCTTGCAATATGGAAAATCAAGGCTAATAAAAATGCATATAGAGAAAAGTAAGTTGTATTCTTTATTAATGGTAGAAGGGGAGGTTACAACCAAATGAATGATTTAGTGTCACCATCTCCAGCAACATCCCAACCTCATCATAATGTATATATCTCTAGCAAATTGTCACTCAAATCAATCTCTTCAATGAAAAATCCACCAGCATTTCTCTACACCAATTCTTCCCTATCAAACACTAAGATCTGTGCTCAATTTATAGAAGAGTTGAGGTAGTTTTACAATCAATGAATTTATAATAATAGGAAATACATGTTCCCAATATTTTATATATCAAATGGACACATGGATTCGAATTTTGACACATGTGAACTCTTCTAGGAGGCACTGGCCAAGTGGAGTTTCTGGAACAATGAGAATTTCTCTCCCAATGTGACCAATGCACCCATAGATGTCGAGAAGTGCTTTGCAGAGCAGCCTTGCATGGGGCTACCTATATATGCAATGGACTTAGTCCCTTTAGAGGCAGCGTTTGTGAGCTCTCATATGATATATTATAAACTTCAAGCCTTGGAAACCTTTGCAGATGAAAGTCTTTGATTGATCTATCTTGTTCTTTGTCTTAGGGCATATAGCAGTTGAAATGTTAGGGGATGATAGACCCTATACAATGGTCCTGGAGATGATGCCGAGTTAACCAGGTCATTTGGAATGATGCCCAAAATGACCTATAACATATAGAATCCCCATCATTACATAAATAAACTTTAGTAGAGGAATAGTCAGTTAGATAACCATTAATAATCACTATTGTCACATATTGATGTAAACTTTCTGATATAACTTTGCATCATTTTCATGCTTCCTTTAACTAGATTAGTTAATCAGAAACTTCATATTCTAAACATTCTCTCATGCAAGGAATCCACAAAATAAAAGTAACACAGCATACAACCACATCATTAGACACCTATATACCCTAGAAATCCCATAGGGTGAAAACCATCAAAAATTTAATTTTATTATAAAATTCTCATGAGTTTGTTCACCCCTCACTCAATGGCATATAAGGGAGTCCATCCCTTAAACATTGTCATAAAATATTACAATGAATTTTCATTAAAATAAAAAATATCTATCTTAAAACTATTACAATCATGATGATATCATTTACCTACAAATATTCAATCTTTATATTTTTTGGCCACGTTGTTCCTGCGGTGGACCATCCTTTGGCTCACATTCATCTGAATTGGCCATTAATTCTTTGCCTACCACCATGTAGAACACAATTCTATCCTTTGCACATGTCACCATCATTCCCTACCATTGTTGTCGTCAACATATGTTGATATCATGATTTCATAAACTATTAATAAACCAATCCATAAATCTATACTAATGATGCTTCATCATCTATTCATGCACATTCATGAATTGCAAGCCAAATCTCGCAACATGCTTCTTTTAAAAACATTGCATATGTGTTGGTTATAAGAATGTAACCATCAAAGCATGTATATAAAATGAATACCACATTAAGTAATATTTCCCTCAGACAACACTTCAGTTATTAGTTTTGGTGTATGCAAATACTTTAAGAAAATTATCACAACGAATGTTGTTCCTCTGCATGAAAATGCATATATTTTCCAAAACAGTCTTCCCAAAAGAATGCTTAACACAATGGAGCATGCAAACACATGTTTCATTTTCAAGGAAATACATCATAGTAGGGAATTCAAAATCATGTTTTCTTTTCCATAAAACTAATGCAATAAACCATAAAAAAACATGTATTATTTTCCAAATATTATATCAACATTACCCATATATATATATTCCAAGGAAAACAACACATTACTATGGTTTTTGTGTATGTAATTCATCTTGTTTCCCAAGATTTTTTTTCAATGTAGGATAACACAACATGCTGTTGTTGCTCACATACAAATTTATATTCTTTCAATCAAAAGATAATACAAATATTGCATGCATATACATGATATTATTCCAAAATAAACTAACATAATAGTTATGATAGCATTAAAGTAATTACATTTTTTTTAAAATAAATATATCTCAATAGTTATTTTATCCATGTAAATAGCATATCTCTATAACACAATGAATATTGTTTGGACATGCAATAGCTTATCATAAGAGTTGTTCTCTAATGTACGCAACATATATTCTCTTCTCTAGAATTATACCATCATTAATGATTATTTTCATGTAACAAATACATGCTTCTTTTTCAAAAAGAAGTTAATATAACCTCGTTTTTCTATATTTCTACATGTAAACATCTTTTATGTATAAAAGCCACGCAACAATGACAAGGTTAACTTAACCTTTTTTGCACCTAAATCTAGAAATTAAAACAATTCATGTAATCGAGAAATTTCTTAAGAGATTATTCATTTCAAGAAAATTGTCATAATAATTTCTTTATATAGAGATCATATGTGATTATTACAAATATGAACATAACACTTATCTTTATTTGAGATTCCGCTTCTATATCTAATTCTTTTCTCGCAGTGTATGTACAAATTCATTTGCAAGTGTTATCCTCCATACAAGGTTTTTTTTTTCCTCTCCAAACTCTAATTTTGTTCCTTTTTCTCACACCTTAACTAATTCTTGATGTTTCAAAAAAAAAATAGAGTATTTTAAACCATCATACCTTAAATACCAATACTATTAGGGAACTTACTAGATAATTCCTTTTAGTAGTTACAACAAGATTCACTTTAACAAAATCTTTATAAAAATATTAGTCATATATTATATTAATAATATATTTATTTTATAAATATTTGAATTTACAGAAATTATATTATAGAAATATTACATACACATTATCCAAAGTTATATATAGATTATAATAATCTACGAACTCACATATATTCTCCTTCATTAATGGCATGGGGAGAGGGCTAACCATTTATCCCTAATTTTTTCTCGATGGGAGCGTGGCCATGACTTCACCCGCTTGTCCCTACCTTTATTACATTTTATTCTATTTTACTATAGTTTTTTATTATTCTTATTCTAATAATTATTCTTATTATTCTTCTTCAAATTTTACTATTGTTTTATGTTATCTTTACAATTTATGTTTTACTTACATGGTTGTTGAAATTTTGGGTTTCACTAACTTATAAGGTTTTTAAAAATATATTATTTTGAAAATTAACTTGTGGAAATTGGTGGGAAGCACATATCATAAAATTAATATTGATATAGACTTTGTGTGCTAAAATATTGTATACTAAAAGGTAGGTCAACATATTAAGTTAGGATAAAAAGCAAAAAATAAAATGTCATATGTGTGTTTGCATTTTTTTTAATTTAAATTTACTTATATTTATATTTCATTATTTTATTCTTCTTTGCATTTTTCTAGTTTCCTCTTATATATTTTCCTATTATTTTCCCATTTTCTTTGATTGGTTCCACACTCTCTTTTTCTTTTTCTTTTTTTTCTTTTTTTTTATACTCAAATTTTTACTTTTCAGCACAGTGAATAGTCTACTTTTATCCTTATATCATTTATTAATATTTCTCCATCTTTTTATGTTTTTTTTAAATCCTTTAATCATAAAATTATACCTTATAGTTATTGTCAAATTTTTTTATATTTTATATTATTATTTTTATTCTCCATACTTCACTTTCTTCTTACAATTGACACTTTAATATTTATATGACTATAAAATATTTTAATATTTGAAATGAAATGTTTCAATAACTTATTATGGCAGTCCAAGCCTAGGGACCACAAAAACTAAGGGAACATAAGGAGAGTGAGATTATTGATCTTTTATAATACTTCAAATTAAATCTAACCATATAGGTATATTATTTTTATTTTTTAGTAAAAGTAACATGTCTCTAAATAAAACATTACAATCATTAATATTACTATGGTAAAAAATAGAAAAATAAAAGTTATATATGTAAACATGGTAAATATGTTATTTCATATAAAGTTCCTATACATATATACTATGGTTATATTTGATAATGTAGGAATTTATAGGGTTAGTTCCTTAGATCAAGAACCAAAGGTCACCGCTCACAAACGGATCGCAAATCAATACACCAGTATAATCACATGGTTAAAACCCTCAAAGAGGGAAACAGTTCACAGCCTGAGCCAATGCGACCACTTCAGGAAATTTATTAATATAAAAAGAAAAGTTACATATGTTTCTCTCATAAACGGTTACCAGAAAAATTACCCTCGATGCTCTTTAAATAGAGATCATGGACCAATCGGGTGTTAAGCCATGGATCAAGTGTCGTTAATACCGAGGTGAGAGATAACCATCAGATCACTACAGATCATGACTGTCGGAGTATAAGTTACAAATGTACATGGTAAAGAAACACACTTTACCTAACTCTACACTAGGCTAAGTTATTCTTAACTATTTCCTATGTGTCGGAATATCCTCACACCCCCTGTTAAGAACAACTTGGGATAGGATTGAAGGATTTAAAAAGGTGACACAAAAGGAGCCTATTTCCTTTGTGTCAAAATATCCTAACATCCCCCCTTAAGAAAAAATTGGGATAGGATTGAAGGATTTACAAAAGTTACACAATAGGAGAAGGAAGGAGGCATTAGAGCCTATACCTCCTTAATGACAACTTTCCTGAACTCCAAGCATGGATAAAAGTTTGGTAAAATTTGCTTGTATGAGAGCCTTTGTAAAGGTATCGGCTACTTGATCATTCGTTGGACAGTACTGCACTTCAATAAAATGATCATGAATGAGCTTTATGAGGAAGTGTATGTGGATTTCAGTGTGTTTCATACAGTGATTCTGAACTAGATCTTTACATAGCTAAATGGCACTCTAATTATCACACCAAAGTGTAGTTGGATGCTGCTAATGAAGACCAAATTTAGATAGAATCTAACGAAGCCACATGGCTTCCTTGCTGGCTTCAACTACACCACAATACTCTACTTCTGTTGAAGAAAGAGAGATGGCACTTTGTTTCTTACAAGACCAGTAATAGGTCCTGAACCAAGAGCGAATACATATCCTGTAGTAGACTTTCGATCATCAGGGTCACCAGCCCAATCAGAATTAGTGAAACCAATCAACAATGGAGATGCTCCTGCGCTGTAATGAATCTTGAACTGAACTATACCTCAAATATATCGAAGTATTATTTTAGCTTCTTTCGAGTGACTTTCATGAGGTTGGTGCAGAAATGGAGAAACAAGACCAATGGAAAAGGAAAGGTTAGGATGGGTGTGGGTTAGATACAGAAGTTTACCAACAAGTTGGTGATATAAGGTAGCATCAACTTCAGGGGTAGTACAAGTGACTGAAAGCTTGAATCTAGACTGAAAGGGAGAAGAGGCTAGCTTACAGTCTTCCATGTGAAAGTGGTGTAGAAGATCATAGACATACTTGGACTGAGAGAGGGTAATGGCTTCCTTGGATTGCAAGACTTGAAGACCAAGGAAATAATGCAAGTGTCCTAAGTCTGTCATTTCAAACTTCTTTTTGAGGCTAGAATTCACATGGTTTATATGGTTTGGATCACTACCAGTGAGGATACGATAATCAACATAAAGAACAAGGATCGTGAAGGACTTACCCACTTTCTTGGTGTAGACAGTGTTGTCAGAATGACACCTAGAAAAGACATTATCTAATAGAAATCTATCCATTTTGGCATACCAAGCCCAGGGAGCTTGTTTGAGACTATAGAGAGACTTCCTAAGGCGAAAAACAAGGCTAGAGTAATTTTGGATAAATACAGGGGGTTATTCCATGTATATTTCTTCATGTAAATCTCCATGTAAGAAGGCATATTTAACGTCCATCTGATGGACTTCCCATTTAAAAGAAGCAGCAAGGGAAATAACAAGGCAGATATAATTCATTTTGGCAACAAGGGAGAAGGCTTCAATATATTCAATGCCTTCAACTTGTGAAAATCCTTTAGTGACAAGACGATCTTTATGTCTATCCACTTTTCCATATAGTCCAAACTTTGTTTTGTAAACCCATCCAGATCTGAAAATTTTTCTTCCTTTTGGAAGAGGAACAAGATCACAAGTATCATTCGCCAATAAGGAACGATATTCTTCATTCATAGCTTCATCCCAAGATGGATGACCAGAGGCTTCTTCAAAGGTTTCTGGATCAGGATTTTCTGGAACTTGAGCTAATAAGGAAGAAGCTCTTTCGAATTGAGAACGTGTATGTCATCGATCAGTAGGGTCACCTGCAAGATAACCTGCTCCATCCCAAGTAGAGCAGACCCATATTGGAAGCAGTGGAGTATAAGGAACAATTTAAAGAGGTGGAGGAGGATTTTCATCCTTGCTATCATCATCTAAAATAGAAGGAATACTATTAAAAATAGAAGAGAGAGAGAGAGAGTTGCACATATGCCAAATCAGGCTCGCAGGCCAAAGGTGGCATACCCGCCGAACTAGGCTTGTAGGTCGATATATTTTCATCAAACTTTACATCTCTTCTAATGATTACATTTTTTGATTTTGGTTGAAGAAGTCTATATCCTTTGACATCTCCAGAATATCCAACAAAAACACATTTTTCACTCTTAGGTTCTAAGGCTTTATGTTTCACATTTGGAATATCGACCCAAACATCACTTCCAAAAGCATGAAAGTGACTTACATATGGTTTGATTGACCTGAAAGCTTATTCAGGAGTTATATTCTTTAAAACCTTAGTAGGAGTGCGATTTACTATTTCATTTGCACAATTAATGGCTTCTGACCAAAAATTGAGACCAAGTCCTTTAGATTGAAGAATACAATTAGCCATTTCTTTTAAGGTGAGATTCTTCCTTTCAGCTACACAATTTTTTTGTGGAGTATATGGAACAGTATGTTGCAATTGAATGCCATGCTCAGTGCAAAATTTGATAAATTTGTTGTTAACATATTCTCTGCCATTGTCTGATCTTAACTTAAGAATTTGATGTCCAGATTGTTTCTCAACAAAGGCCTTAAAGGCCAAGAACATGTTAAAAACTTCACTCTTGAGTTTTAAGAAATATACCCAAGTGCATCTGGAAAAATCAGCAATGAAAGTTAAGAAGTACTTGCAACCAGAGAAAGAAACAATAGGAAATGGACCACATAAAACACTATGCACAAGCTGCAAAGGGGCTGAAGCGTGCCGAGAGGCACGTTTTTCAAAACTATCTCGATGATTTTTTCCGAGTACACATCCGGAGAAAACACCATCTTGACAAGATACCATAGGAAGGCTTGTCACCATATTTTCCTTACATGGAGTTTGAAGAAAGAGATATTTTAAGTGAACAAATTTCTCATGCCAAATTTTGCTCACAACATCATTATGAGCAACAAAAATAGATGGAAGACATGATGACCCAAAGTTGTCAAACTTATACAACCTTGTGGACTCATCAACAATGCCAGTAGCTAAAATATTTTTAATATCTTTGATGTCCTTGATTACAACATCATGAGGTGAGAATTCTACTATTTTCCCTTCACTTCAATGAGTTATCTGATAGATAGATAGAAGGTTGCATGAAAAGGTGGGAACACATATTACATCATTAAACTGACATTTTAGATGAATGGTTCCAGGTCCTACAACACTAAGAGATCTATCATAACCAACATAAATATGCTTGGTGTTACAATCATTTAAAGAATAAAACATGGATTTGTTTTTAGCCATGTGGTAAGAAGCTCCAGAATCAATGAGCCATTCATGAGGATGATAAGAAGAAGATACATTTAATGCATAACCAAATCTTGATGCTTGACAATCACAAGCAAAAAAATCTATGCCTGAAGATGAAGGTGAAGAGTGCTCCAAATTGATGTTGTGCTTCTTCATTACTGCTTCTAAGGCTTCCATCTCCTTAAAAAATTTGGACTCTATATGACCATCCTGATTGCAAAAGTTGCAATGTATATCTTTCTTCTTCCCTTTGTTTTGATTTGACTTATTATTTTGGTGATTTTATTTTTCGGTTTTAGGCTCAAATTGTTAGGGCCCTTGTTCAGTTTAGGATGATATTTTTTAGGATACTTCTTCTTGGGATCCTTTTGATATTGTTGTTGTTCAGCTACTAAGGGTTTCTTAGAAGCATTTCCAGCAATGATAAGACCAGGGTGTAAAAATTTTTCTTGTTCTCTTATCAAAGAATCACAAAAGGAATCAAAAGAGGGATTCTTGTAGGTGGTTCCTGAAGAAATGATGGATTCTCTAGTGGAATGGAAGGAGGAAACAAATACAGAGTATGCAGGGCCAATCTTAGCAAGAATGCAATAGATGAGGCTACCATCGACTTTTTTGATCTTACAACCTTCTAAAATAATTCTGAGGGTCTTAAATTTGGACAAAAAATCTTCAGTGGAGGAGAAATTAGTGGGGTCCAAAGTAAGAAACTCGTTTTGAAGCTGGTGGTCCCTGATTTGATTTTGAATGCCAAAAATAGTTTTTAGGTTTTCTAGGGCTTCATCAGGGGTGTTAATGTGAAGTATATGAAATCAAAGATCTTGAGTAATAGACATTCCTATCAACCCTCGTGCTTGATCTTGTTTATCTTCCCATTTAGTAGCTTTATCATCATCGGAAGGTTTATTTTCTTGTCTTGTGGCTATTCTATAAATCCCTTTACTTCTAAGTATATCTACCATGTGAGGTATCCATTGGAAATAATTGGTACTGTTAAGAATAATTGGGCATTCACTTTCCATTTTTTTTTTTTTTAAATGAAGCTGAGAAAAGCTGAAACTAACTGCTCCAATGGAAATCTCTCGAAAAATTAGGTCGTTTAAAAAAAAACGGCTTGAAAAAGGGCTTCCGAATGAAGAAGTTATGCCTTTTGAAAAATCTGAGTTGTACATGCTAAATAGTTATGGGAACAGGATGAAGTGCGGCTTTTAAAAAAAATCTCTGCCCCTTTTAACAAAAACGTTTTACAAAAGAAGCTTGAGAAGGAGACTAGAACCCAAGACCTCTATTGTCATAAACTAACCCCTCACCAAATGAGATAGTAAAAGGATCACATTATTGTATGAAAGGTGGAGGGTTTTTTTTTTTTTTTTAATCATCGGTGTGCGTGGCTTTTAGTGCACAAAAAAAGCACAAAAATCTAGCAAAAAAAAAAAGAAATACAAATCCTTATGGTAGAATGTTAGCTTTTTGGTTAGCCTTATCGACAACTATGTTAGGTCCCTATATTACTAGTATAGTCCCTTATTGTTGTTAGTGTAACCCCCATATTGTTATTATTATACCCCTGTAAGCACCATATTGTTATTATTGCACCCTTAAATTATTATTGTTAGGTTGGCTAGGATTACATTATGGCCCCATGGACTCCTATATATAGAAAGGAGGTTTTTTAATTTGTGTCGTCCAAGAATTTTTCATTCATGTAATGTATTGGAGGTTGCCCCCTCAAAGTTGCTTATTTATAAGGTGTTGATATCTCTTTTCTTCTATTTTTGGAGCTGGTTTCACAACATTTGGTATTAGAGCTTTGGATTCAAAGGTTTCGCTACTCCAAACACGTAATCGTGGAATTTTTTCTATAACATATTTTCTACAAAGGTTCAGAAGCTGAACGTTTCAGTGTGCGAAGAAAAAATCCCAAGGAACATTGTTACAAAATTTAAGAGCTTAGTTCGCAATATTTTCGGAGATATAATCTATGAAAGTTAGGTCTTTTTCACGCTTCTGAATTTCATCTGAAAGAGGTGAACGTGGAAAAATATTCATATATCTCTCTCTGAGCATCAGATTGGAATGCTGTAAAAAGTGATGGCAAGTACATGGACTACAATTTTTTGTCTATCAATTTCAGAGCTAAAGGAGGAAACGGTGACATGTGACAAGTCGTACAAGTTCACGCTATGGAACCCATCCATAATTGGGTCATTGTGGGAGATTAGAAATAACTTTTCCTTGAAGAATCCAAATCATACCGAACCTATGGCATTTGAAATAAGATTTAGAGGGCTACTACATGGCTGAATTTTGGATATTGAGAATCCGTAATTATAGATATAATTCAATTTCAATATCAAGCTCCTTAAAAGTAAGTAAAAGGTGTGTATTTTGTTTTCTAAATTGCATAAGTCTTGTTTGAAGAATCAAGTTGAATTGATTCCAAGGACATATTGTAGAATATATATCAGTATTGGATTCTAAAATGGCCCCTAAAAAAAATTCAACACCCATTAAGCCTTTATAAGGCTCTACTATGACTCATGAAGATGAAGAATGGCAACATGACATATCAAAATTACAAGAGCAAGTGCAAAAAATTTCGCTCTCACAAAGAGAAAAAAAAATGAAATGGAATTTTTGAAGAAAGACATGGAAACTAAGATGGATGGTTTGACGAAAGGCGTGGAAGCTAAGATGAATGTCATAGAAGTGGGCATGGAAGCTAATATGCATGACATGGAAACTAAGATCAATGAAAAAATGAAAGACAACATGGAAAACATGAAGAATGATCTAAAAGTAGACATAGAAGGTTTGGCCAAGTTGATACAAGAAATTTTTCCTAATGGTGAAAAGATAGTAGAGGAAACTCATGATGAGAAAAAAATAAATATTAATTGTGATTTCATAAACTCTAATGTTGGAGGGAAGAACCACAATATTCCAAAAATTGATATGCGGAAGTTTGATGGAAAGGATCCTGTAAGATGGATACTACAGTTGGAGCAATATTTTGATCTCAATAATGTGCAAAATATACAAAAGGTATTCATTACAACTTGACATTTGGAACAAAATACATTTGTATGGTATCGATGGCTTTGCTCTCGTAAAAGAATTGTCGCTCGGTCAATTTTTATGGAGGAAATGATAGCACATTATGATGATACAAAGAGCAACACCTTCTTTAGCCAATCGATAAATCTCAAAAAAAGGGGTTTAGTGGGGGAGCACATTGAGGACTTCCAAAAATTGAATATAAGGGTAACTGATATTTCAGAGGAACACAGGATTGATCTCTTCATAGGTACTTTAAAGGATAACATCCAACATGAAGTTCACTTTTTGGAACCTGATTCATTGGAGAAGGCATTCAGGTTGGCCAAAAAATTGAATGTAAAATTATGGCGACAAGGAAGCCTACCACTCACTTCTATAAAGAGCGAAGTGTTGCTACTCCTAGATTTGCACAACCAAAAAGCTTGATACCACAAAAATTGGAAGAAAAAAGAGAAAAATGTCTTTGCTACAGTGTGATAGCAAACACAGTGAAGGTCATAAGTGTGCTGAGAAGAAATTATTTTATATAGATTGTGAAGAGGAAGAAGAAAATGAGCAATAATCTTCAAAATAAGAGGGTATACAGAAAAAACCAACCCTAGAAGAGGAAGAGATGAGTCCAACCATACCATGTAATGCATTGGCAGGAATTATCATTCCTCAAAATCTCAAGATATAAGGACATACCAAGAAGAAAAATCTAATAGTGTTGATTGAGTCAAGTAGTACCCATAATTTTATTCATTGTAAGGTAGCCAAGGAATCGAATTGTTTCCTCTACCCAAACCCAGAATTTCAAGTGATGTTTGCAAATGGAGGAACTATAAATTTCTCTGGAAAATGCCATAATATCAAGCTAACCATGGGGGAATATGTATTGAATAGTCCAATGCTTTCCATTCCTATGGGAGGTGCTAATGTCGTACTAGGAGTACAATGGTTACAATCTTTGGGGACAGTAGCTTTTAATTTTCAAGAATTTTTCTTGAATTTTTTTTCAAAAGGAAAGGAAGTCAAATTACGGAATATTGCAGGGAATCCAGGAAATATAATAAGCTCTAATGTCATAACAGAGTTTCTAAAGAAAGAACAATGGGGCGTAATTTCACAATTATGCTCGCTAGAAGTTCCAACATCAAAATCATCTATTTCTTCAGACCTACAAAAAGTCTTCGACAATCATTCCAAGGTGTTTGAAACTCCCAAAGGATTCCCACCCATTCATGATCATGATCATGCTATTCATTTGATTCTAGAAAGTGTACCTCCAAACATCAGGCCTTATAGATATCCTTATGTCCAAAATAATGAAATTGAACGTATGATTGCAGAAATGTTAGAGGCTGGTATAATTCAACCTAGTCAAAGTTCTTTCTCTGCTCCTATAGTATTGGTACACAAGAAGGATGGATTATAGGGAGCTCAATAAGCTCACCATTATAGATAAATTTGGAATTCCAATGATTGATGAATTATTGGATGAATTACATGGAGAAATTTATTTTACCAAGTTGGATCTTCGTTCAGGATATCATCAAATTAAAATGAAGACTGAAGATATACTGAAAACAACATTTCGAACTCATGAGGGTCATTATGAATTTTTGGTCATGCCTTTTAGCCTGACCAATGCACCTTCTACATTTCAAGGGTTGATGAATTCCATTTTGAAACCCTTCCTTAGAAAATTTGTGCTAGTATTTTTTGATGATATACTAATCTAAAATAGGTCTTGGAAGGATCATGTTCAACATGTTGATAGGGTGCTCAAACTATTGCAGGAGAAACAATTATATGCAAAAACATCCAAATTATTCTTTGGAGTACAATAGGTGGAATATCTGGGTCATATTGCATCTCATGATGGTGTTAAGCTAGACCCTAACAAAATTAAAGCCATTAAGGAATGGAAAGTCCCCACAACCATAAAGCAGTTGCGAGGATTTCTCGAGTTAACAGGGTATTATCACAAATTTGTTAAGAATTATGGGAGAGTAGCAGCACCTCTAACAACATTATTGAAGAAAGATGCATTTTCATGGAATCCTAAAGGAACTAAGGCCTTTGAACATCTTAAAGAAGCAATGTGAATAGCAGCAGTCTTAGTTATGCCAGATTTTGCAAAAACCTTTATTGCGGAATGTGATGCCTTAAGAAATGGAATTGCTGTTGTTTTAATGCAAGAAGGAAGACCCATTGCTTTTTAAAGTTTTCCAATCAAAGGAAAATATTTACATAAAGCTATTTACGAGAAGGAAATGTTATAAATATTGAATACACTAAATAAATGTCGAACTTACCTAATGGGAAGACACTTCAAGGTAAAAACTTATCATGATAGTATTAAACACTTTTTGGAATAAATACTATATTCATAAAAGCAGTAAAAATGGGTCACAAAGATGTTGGGTTATGACTTTGAAATAATCTGCAAAAAAGAGAAGCTAAATGTTGTTGCAGATGAACTCTCAAGAAAGGATGAAGAGGTGGAAGCATTGCTTTGTGCCATATCTATTATCCAACCATATTGGATAACGAAACAAGGGATGAATGGAAGATGGATGAAGAAGTGTGGACACTCATTCAAAAGTTACAGCAAGATCCTAGTACATCTGATACATTTAGTTGGAAAAATGATTCCTTATGGTACAAATATTGCTTATATCTCTGTAAGAATTCCCAACTAAAACAAAATATTCTTTTGGAATTTCACACTTCACCTTTCGGAGGACAATCGGGATTTTTAAAAACTTACCACAAGGTGAAAAAAGAATTTTTTTGGGATGGCCTTAAATCTGATATTCAAAATTTTTTGGCAGAATTTTTGGTTTTCCAGCATAATAAAGTTGAGACAATTAAGACCCTGGGTCTTCTACAACCTTTACCCATTCCAATTCAATGTTGGGAAGAGATTTCAATGGATTTTATCACAGGTTTACTTAAGTCCAAAGGAAAGAGTGTCATCATGACGGTAGTTGATAGACTTATCAAGTATGCACACTTTTCTACATTATCTCATCCATTTAAAGAACGTATAGTTGCTACTACATTTATGGACACAATTCAAAAGCTACACGGAAACCCAAGGGTTATTGTGAGCGATAGAGATCCCATTTTTACTGAAAATTTTTGGATGGAGTTATTTTATTGTTTGGGTACTCAATTAGCTCATAGCTCGTCTTATCATCCTCAATCCAATGGTCAAACGGAGATAGTAAATAAATGTTTGGAAGGATATATTCATTTTTTTTTATCTGATAAACAAACAAAATGGGTCAAGTGGTTACCTCTCGCTGAATGGTGGTGTAACACTTCCTTCCATACTGCAGTAAAAATGACCATATTTATGGAACTTTATGGATATCATCCACCGTCCATCACATCATCTTTAAGAGAAAATTCGAAGGTTCAAGAAGTGGAAGATCACATTGAGCATCAACAAGAAGTTCTCCAACTCTTAAAGGATAACCTGAATTTGGCACAAAATCGAATGAAACAACAGGTAGATCAACATTACAGCGAGAGAAGTTTTGATGTAGGAGACTGGGTATTTTTACAACTACAACCATACAAACAAATGTCCCTCAAGCAAGCTAAGAATGATAATAAATTATCGCCAAAGTAATATGGTCCTTACAAGGTGTTGCAAAAGATTGGTATTATGGCATACAAATTGGAGCTTCCTGCCTCTTCACGAGTGCATCCAGTTTTCCATGTTTCATGCTTAAAGAAGGTTATAGGTGAAAATCTTCCAGTTCAAACAATATAGCCAAAACTTGATGAGAAAGGAAAAATCACATTGGAACCTGAAGCAGTCATGGAAAAAAGAACTCGATAGCTACAAAATCGATCAATTTCAGAGTATCTCATCAAGTGTAAGAAATTACCCAGTGAATATTCTACATGGGAGGATAAGAATTTTATATAGAAGCACCTAGAGCTACTCAAGCATTGAGGACAACACTTTTTTGAAGGAGAGGTGCATGTTAGGTCCCTATATTACTAGTATAGTCCCTTATTGTTGCTAGTGTAACCCCCTTATTGTTATTATTGTACCCCTGTAACCCCCATATTGTTATTATTGTGCCCTTAAATTATTATTGTTAGGTCGGCTAGGATTACAGAGTTTAGTACAATTATCCAAATGCAATGTGAATTTCAAAATACATAACCATATGCAAACAAAAAGGAGAAGCTATATTAAAATTATCAGGCTCTGTACCGAAATGATGTTAACAGTCCAAGACCCATAATAAAGGACAGTGCGAATAATCATTTAAACACACACACACACACACACACACACACATATATATATACTATAAGTTCAAGAAATAAATCGTTCTCGGGATGGAGCCAAAGCTTTGGTCAATGTAACAATAAAAAAGGGAAAGATTACAGAAATAAATACAACCCTCAACTAGGGTGAGGGCCATGGTAAATTAACCAAAATAGAGAAACTTGAAAATAATACTACAGGCTACAAATGATAGTGTAAGCTATGAGTTTTCAAAAAATATCTAGAGAGAAAAGCAAGGGTTGTTTTGCATCTAGAGTTAACCATCAAACTTAGAATTCCACGTACCGGAGACAACGGAATTATGCCAACATTATGAAGACCAATGGAATGTTGGTTATGGTGAGATTTTCTTAACAAGAAATGAAGTAATACCTGCATAGAAACCAAATGGTATTAGGTTTTACGTTTAACAATATTTGAACTAAAAAGCCTAGAAAATATTGCATTAAAGAAAGGTTCATGGGTATTTCCTCAACAATTAAGTCCAAGGTGGCCCGATGTCAAAACCTTGCATGAAAAAAAACCAAAAGAAGAGACACATTAACTTAAGAATTGTCATAGGAAACTTGAACAATCTGAATATATGTATGTTGACAGAATTTTTTTTACTTACTAGGGTTGTTGACACCGAAGGGCAGAAGAAGACACCGGCGAACGAAAAGTTGTGAGCCTCATTAAGAGCTTCACTACACAACTAAGATACAACGGTATAAACACCAGATGTAAACACTGAACCTACTAGACAGATAAATAATAGGATAATTAAGTAGAAACAAATGATCATGTTAACCAAAACCTAAAACAGAATGTAAAACAATGAATAGACAACAGTCATCTCTCAAAGACTTCAAAAAAAGATAATTGGTCCCAATACCTAGCCATAGGGTGCAAGGAAAGCGAGGTCGCTGAGGGCATGAGCAAGGAAACAGGAATCTGTAGCGATGGCAGTGGAGAGGTTGTAGAGAGGGCACATCCAGCCTCGCAAGAGCAGAATGAACAAGACATTTAGGGTTGGGAGGGTGGTTGATACCCTAAAACAGTACCAAGGAATCCCAACTGTAGATATTTTACCATGGATACGATGGGTGAACGGTCGATAAATGTCACAAGGCTGTAATGTAAATCATGTAGAGAGGATTTTCAAAGTACAGCATATGACAACAAATCCCAGA
The DNA here is from genome assembly GCA_034641835.2 of Pinus albicaulis. NCBI lineage: Eukaryota > Viridiplantae > Streptophyta > Pinopsida > Pinales > Pinaceae > Pinus > Pinus albicaulis. Next base: position 72,358,209 of record CM076574.1, on the reverse strand, counting down.
TCATTTAATACGTGACAGGGGTATATCCAAAAAAAACCCTTAATGAAATTCCATATTCATGTACTGTTGTGACCGGATTATTAATTTGATGAAACAAGACTCTTAACCCGGAGTAAAATAATTATCATAAATATAAAATGTAACTTAGCTTAGTTTATCAAGTTGGAATGCCGAGGGACGAAGATATGTTATGAAAAGCGCTCAATCATAGGATTAAATAATCATGTGTGGAAGTTCAAATTGTGACCATACAATTTATATAACTTAGGCATATGTAATTTAGAGTGATAATTACAATAACCATGATAAATTCATGTAGATAACCTTTCTTTGATAGGAAGGAATCATGGGAATGAGGGTAAAGGTAAATTTTTATTTTATTTTAGGTATGTTGATGTGACAAGTTGTATCAGATCAACGTTCATATGCTAGGTCCCAAATGGGTCACTTAAATAATAATCGTTGTGTGTAAAATTGATCACACAAATTAGAAAAGATAAATGAGAAGGGGATCTATGCATCAAGTACCCCAGAAATTCAAGGGAACCTCCACCCAAAAGAAATCCCAAAATGAATCCAGAAATGTGGATACAGTTGAGTGTAGATCAGCACCAACATACTAGTATAGTGTTGGAGGAAGAACCACATAAAACAAGTATACTAGTGAGTACAGTGCAAAAACTACTGGAAGAAATGGTCTGGGTAAGGAGAGACAATGGAAGACTAATGTAAGAACATGAGAGGATACTCAAAAGCCTTTTTGACAAGTACAATCAAGGAGTGGTCCAACCCAGTCCTGAAAGGGACACTCAAGGAAGAAATGAATGACAACGACAAACTAATGAAAAAAATAATGGAAGAATAGAAGAGGTTCATTCATAATGAAGCAATATGAACAAAAATTATATGAGGCTAAATCTGGTAATCTGTCTAATCAACAAGAGATAAAGAAACATAAAGTGGAACTACAGGTTGAGTTTCAAAAAATCAAGGGAATTCGAAGAAGTGGCTAAGGCTTGGTTAATTATTATGAACAAGTACATTTAGGTTTATGAATATAGAAGTAACCTTAAAGCTCATTTGGCCATTTATCAGTTGAGAGATAGAGCTACCCTGTGGTGGGAGGAAGTCAAAAATGTTTGAAGTGTCGAAGATCAGAATGTGACATGGGATGAATTCCAACAACATTTCAAGGATAAATATTTAATATAATGTCTCTATGACAAAAAGTATAGGGAATTTCATGATTTAAGACTCGGACATATGATGATGGATGAATTCTTAACAAATTTCACATCCTTATTAATATATGTGCCTTACTTAAGAGATGAGAAGGCTAAATTTTAGCGGTTATTGAGACATTTACCTGCTCACATGTAGGAACAAATCGAATTTGTGAATCCAAGGACAATGGACAAGGAAACTTGACAAGCACGAATGTTCTACCAAAATTCCAAGGAAAAGGGATAAATAGGAAGGAACTGACCGCTAAAGAAGGGACAAAAAAATAATTCAAATTATAAAAATACCAGGTCCAGTAATTCTAAGAATTCTCCAATAAATTCAACAAGCAAGCAGTTTGGAAGAAATCATTAGAGAAAAAAATGGCGTACAGAAGAATGACCCACAAAGGCCTCCAGAAATCCAGAACATGGAGAAGTTGAGAAACCTGCCCTGCAATGCTGGGGGTGTGGCGAGGCACACTATTACAAGAACTACCCTCAGCAGGGAAGAAATGACACATTAGCTAACCTACAAGAAGCCTCTACGGTGGGAGATGTGGCCCGAAATATACCCATAATTAATACAAATCTAGAAGACGGGTAGGAAGACTACCAACCAACAATGATAGAATAAGAAGGTATGTTATTTTCATAAACTATTTCTATTTTAGTTAACCTAGGTGCCAGTTTAAGTTATATAAACCCCCAAATAGTAGAAAATTGTAACTTACAAAGTCAGAAATTCAAAAACCCTTGGTTGGTACAACTAGCTATTGGGGCAAGGAGAGGAGTCTGTGCCAAGGTTCCAAACTGTTCTTTGGAAATTGGAGAACAACAATTAAATGTAGAGCTAAATATTCTACCTTTGGAATCCTATGACATACTATTGGGTATGGACTGGTTAGAAATACACTGGTCTCTGGTCGATTGTAAAGAAAAAATTATATACTTAAGAGTGGAGGATGGCACACACCAAGAATTGCAAGGAATTAAGAAACATTTACAATTATGTCCCATCACATCATCTCAATTAAATAAATGCGTCAAAAAAGGATGCCATATTTATGCCATTAAAGTGGCATTTGCTGATTCTAAGGAAAAGATCCTTATGATGGAAAATATACCAATGGTATAGGATTTCATGGATTTATTTCTAGAAGATGTACTAGGATTACTGCCAAAAAGGGACATTGAATTAACTATTGAACTAATGCCCGGTACAACACCAGTTTTAAGAGGACCATATCCAATGAGTGTACCCAAGTTAGAAGAATTGAAAATGAAACTACAAGAATTATTGGATAAGGGTATATTCGACCAAGAGTATCTCCTTGTGAAGCACTAGTGTTGTTCGTAAAGAAGAAGGATGGAACCATGTGAATGTGCATGGATTATAGGCAGCTCAGTAAATTGGAAATCAATAAAAAATACACGCTACCACTTATAGATCATCTATTAGATCAGTTGAATGGAGCGACTGTATTTTCGAAAAGAGACTTAAGATATGGATATCACTAGAGCTTATTCAAAGATGATGATATTTACAAGACAACCTTTTTCACCCAATATCAGCATTATGAGTTCATGGTATTACCATTTGGCTTAAGCAATGCACCAACGACATTCATGAGTCTGATGCATGGAATATTTCACCCTTTTATGGAGAAGTTTGTTCTTATGTTCATTGACGACATTTTGATTTACTCAAGAACCATGGAAGAGCACAAGGAGTGCTTAAGTCTAGTGTTGGAGATGTTGAGGAGACATCAGTTGTACGCCAATTTAAGCAAATATGAATTTTTAAAAGAACAAATATAAAATTTAGGCCATGTCATTTCTGCTAAAGGTATAACTATTGATATAGAGAAAATCAAAATTATCATGGAATAGCGAGTACTCCAGAACGTAGTAGATATTTGTTGTTTTACAGGATTGGCTGGGTATTATAGACATTTCATAGAAATATTCTCGAAGATTTATTTTCCTATTACATCCTTGCAGAGGAAGGGAAAAGTGTTTCGATGAACCAGTGAATTTCATACTAGTTTCGAATTGTTGAAAAAATTTCTGACTAATGCCCCAGTGTTGAGGGCATCTGACCCCAACAAGGAATTTTAATGATGCATCGATGCTTGTAAGGATGGAGTAGGAGAAATTTTATCTCAATAAGGAAGGGTTGTTGCCTACGAGTCAAGAAAATTAAAGGAGAATGAACACCGACATTCAACTTATGATTTAGAGCTTACAGTGGTAGTGCACACACTCAGAGTGTGGAGACACTACTTATTGGGGTAAAGATTTGTGTTGAAGACAGATCATAGTAGTTTAACAAGCTATTTTAAGAAATTTGATTTGAATGCTCACAACGCAAGTTGGAATGCATTTTTATGTGAATTTCATTTTGACATACAACATGTTTAAGGAAAAAAAAATTATGTGGCTAATGCCTTGGGCAGAAAAGTGCATTATGTATATGAAATCTACTTTAGTCAAGTAGAATGTAAATTTTTGGATCAGATAAAATAAGAAGCTGAGAAAGATTCTGAATACTGGTTCTTATGGAAGCATGCGAAGAAAAATGAAAAACAGGAAAAATCATCGGATTATAGAATTAAAAAGGACAAAATTTTAACCTTTAAAGGAAAATTATATATTTCAAATCAGACAAGATTGAAATATTTGACCTTGAATGAATATCACTGTAGTAATTATTCTCGACACCTAGGATACTAGAAAATATTGACACCAATTAGGAAAGTTTATTTCTGGCCCTCTATGGGGAATAATATTGCTAAATGTTTAAACAAATGTCTAGAATGTCAACATGTTAAGGTGGAGCATCAACATCCAGCAGGATTGGTGCAGCCCATACCTGTACCTTAATGGAAGTGGGAGGTTATATCATTAGATTTCATTACTAGTCTACCAAGGATCAAAAAGGAATAATGATTCCATAATGGTGGTGGTTGATAGGCTAAGTAGGGAAACCCACTTTATACTTGTGCAGTCCACTTACAAAACAGTGCACATAGCAGATATTTTCATGAGAGAAATTTTAAGCTTGCATGGCATCCCAAAAAGAGTTATCTTAAATAGTGACGTCATGTTCACTTCAAATTTTTGGAAGGCGGTATTTACTAGATTGGTAACACAAGTTAATTTCATCACTCCTTACCATCCATAGACGGATGGACAAACCAAGTGAGTAAATCAAATCCTGGAATAAATGTTGCACATGTATGTAATGCAACAACCAACGAAATGGGAATACTATCTAAATCTCGTGGAATTCACATACAATAATGGTTACCAAGAGTCGCTTAAAATGAGTCGATTTAAAGCCTTGTATGGGAGACAATGTCGCACTCCCATTAGCTGGACCAGACCCGAAACCAAATTAATTCTTGGCTCGAAGATGTTGGCCAAAATGGAATTGCAAGTGAGAAATATTAGACATAACATGAAATATGCTATAGATCTACAGAAGGTGTATGTAGATAAAAAGAGAACATACTGATAATTTGAAGTGGGTGATTATGTCTATGTGAGAATCAAACCTAAGAAAAGTACTATAAGGTGGACATCATGTGCCAAATTGGCTCCCAGGTTTTGTGGACCTTTCCAAATATTGGAAAGAGTGGGACCTATGGCCTATCGAATTGCATTACCTAGTCATATTCGAGTGCAAAATGCGTTTCATGTATCAATACTGAAACGATATGTGCATGATCTGAGGCATTTAATACATTGGAAAAAAATTCAAGTAGGATAATATTGAAGACCAAATACGAAAAAAAAAGTTTTTTGATTGCTAATTTTATTCCTTGCTGGATGCAAGTCGAACCGGATGACGAATTTCTGGTAGAGCCTCAACGTATTCTCGATCTGAGAGAAATCACGCTCCAGAGGCAAGCCATCACCCAAGTTAAAGTGCAATGGAAGCACTTTGGCCCAAATGAGGCTACTTAGGAAGACGCGAGATTTTTGCGTGAGGCATACTCAGAGCTATTTGCTAATTTGGATTAGAACACCGACGACAGTGTTTACTTACAGAGGGGGAATATGTGACATATGGATTAATTCCAAACTAATTTGTTAATTTGTTTAAAAGGAGATTATACATTTATTTTTTAAAATGAGATTAAATGAATGAGCATGGTTTTTCTATTTTGAATAAAATTAATTATGGAATTTTTTCCATAAAAAACTAGAGTGATGATAAATTATTCCAAGATCTGAGAGAATTTGGGAAAAAGTAGTTAAAATAGTTACTTTTACTCTAAGGATAAAAGGTACATCCTAGTGAGGAAAAGGGGTTATATGACTAAAGGAAAAAATAGTCTGATATAAAGGGGGAGAGTTAATCTAGAGTTGGTGGTGACCAGTGGAAAATCATCATCTCTGAATTTTAGAAGGAAAAGAGTACTAGACTGGAGGTCCCAAGGTCTTATCTAGAATTAGTGCTAAATAGACCTACATTGGTGCGGAGCATGGGTGCAGGCGAGGATGTAGTAGCCTCTCTCATGGTAGGGAGGACATCATCAGTAGTTTCTAAAGTGAGATACATAAACAATCTTCTTGAAAAGTAAGAACTATGAAAATTGTCTATGAAATATTCTATTTAGACATAGATGGTTTTATAGATAATTAAAAAAAAATTTACTTTAGAAGAAGTAAATGTGTTTGTCAATTTTCTTATCTGGTTAAAGAGATTGTTACAGTCAAATAGCAGGAAAACCACATATGTTGAATTTTATAAATATGTGCATATTTATTGATGGCATGATTAATAAACTGTTGGTAAAAAAATTTACATCTATAATTCATTGTATAAGGGAAGGAAAGTATTAGAATATAAAAGGAGAAAAAATACCATAGATAAACTACAAAAACTATTATAAGGTAGAAAATTGTTAGTTTAGTCCAGGGTAGAAACCCTGGACAAAACAATTCATTTTCCTTCACTATTCTATGATATATACAAAAAAGTGAGTTACACAAGTAACTTAGAATTACTGATGTTCTGGATATTAGTTACATTATAAACTGGATCATTGAAAATTCACTAATAGAAAACAGAAATCAGGTAAACAATATCAGTTTTTTGATAATATTTATGACACTTGTTCTGAAATATATATATATATATATATATATATATATATATATATATATATATATATGTGTGTGTGTATATATATATATATATGTATATATATATGTATATATATATATATATATGTATATATATATATATATATATATATATATATATATATGTATATGTATATGTATATGTATATGTATATGTATATGTATATGTATATGTATATGTATATGTATATGTATATGTATATGTATATGTATATGTATATATCTTATCAAGTCAAGAAAGAAACCCTTCTCGGGATGGACCCGAACCTTTGGTAAAAGTATCAATAAAAAAGGGCGAAATTACACAAATAAATACAACCCTCAACTAGGACAAGGCCCATTGTAAATTAACCAAAACAAAGAAACTCAAAAATGGTACTAAAGGCTAGAAATTATAGTGTAAGATATGAGTTCTCAAAAAGTATCTAGAGAGAAAATCATGGGTGGTTTTTCATCTAGAGTTAACCACCAAACTCGAAATTCCATGTACCTGTGACAATGAAATTAACCCGACATTATGAAGAGGAACGAAATACTGGTTATGGCAAGATTTTCTTAAAAATAAATGAATTAATACCTGCATAGAAACCAAATGGTAATAGGGTTTTAAGTTTAACATTCTCTGAACCGAAATAACAAAAAAATATTTCATTAAAGCAAGGTTCGTGGGTATTTCCTCATGCATGAAGTTCGAGGTGGCCCAATGTCGAAACCCTGCACTAAAAAACACAAATGAAGAGAAAAATTAACTTAAGAATTGTCAGAGGAAAATTTAACAAGATGAATATATGTATGTTGATAGATTTTGTTTTACTTACCGGGGTTGTTGAAGCCAAAGGGTCGAAGCAGACGCTGTCGAGCGGAAAGCTGTGAGCCCCATCAAGGGCTTCACTCCATAGTTGAGCTACAATAATATAAACACCAAAAGTAAACATTGAACCCGCTAGATAGATAAATAACCGGATAATGAAGTAAAAACAAATGAACATGTTAACCAAAACCTGAAACGCAAAGTAAAATAATGAATAGAGAGTAGTCATCTCTCAAAGAATTAAAAAAAATAGAACTGGTTACATTACCTGACAATAGGGCAGAAGTAAAACGAGTTCATTGAGGGCACTAGAAAGGAAACATGAAGTCATAGCAATGGCAGCATAGAGGTTGTAGAGCAGGAACCTCCAGCCTCGCGAGAGTAGAATGAACAAGACAGTTAGGGTTGGGGGGGTGGTCGATACCCTAAAATGGTACCGAGGAATCCCAATCATAGATCTCTTACCATGGATCGAATGGGTCAAGGCTCTACAGATTTCATAATAGTGTAATGTAAACCATGCAGATAGGATTTTTAAAGTACAATGTGTTACAACAAATCCCAAATTATTTAACACCTAATAGGGGTAGATCCAAAAACAATCCTTAATCAAATTCCATACGCATGTACTGTTGTGAATGGATTATTAATTCGATGAAACAAGATTGTTAACCCAAAGTCAAATCATTATCATAAATATAAAATGTAACTTAGCCTAGTTTATCAAGTTGGAATGCCAAGGAACAAAGATCTATTATAGAAAGTGCTCAATCATAGGATAAAATAATGATGTGTGGAAGTTCGAATTGTGACCATACAATTTATATAACTTATGTGTATGTAATTTAGATTGATAATTACAATAACGATGATAATGTCAAGTAGATAACCTTTCTTAGACATGAAGGAATCATGAAAATAAGGGTAAAGGTAATTTTTTATTTTACTTTATGTATGTTGATGTTAAAAAAATGGGACAAAATTAGAAAACAATATTGAGCACTCATAGTTTCTCCCATTTATGACATCAAGGGTTCTAAATTACTAATTGAGTTTAGTGTTTAGAGGGGGGTGTATATTTTTCACCACAATTATCAATGTGCATCTAACCATAAAGTAATAAATACTATATAGGTTGAGATATATTACATTAGATTTATGTACTATATATCATTATTAAGTTATTTATAAGTGCATGATGTTTATCCCTTTATATTTTTTTTTATAATGTGGACAATTTTTCAAACCTAAAATAAAATAGTAAATTTAATTTCTCAAAAGAGTAATAATGAAAAAATGCCATTAGTATATCTATGCTTGATTTAGTGTGAAAATGAAATCCAATTATATTTTTATTATATTAACAAGGTATAAATATAGACAATGTTTTTTCCATAAAATATGGTAAACTATAATATTAAAAGTAAGGGAAAATTTCAAAATAAAAATTACTTTTCATCGTAAGAGAAGTCAAAGGTTTGAGAAGTTTCTTGTTCCAAAACTTTTATTTATTTTGAAAAATGGTGGAAAACCATACCTTGAGAGCAAATATAAGGTGAAAAACAAAATCTTAGACACACTTTCACTTATGACGAAGGTCTAACCTCTGTGTGTGATGTCCCAGTTCAACCACGTGGCTTAATTATTAAATAATAAACCAAACACCAAACTTTGATGTGACATTTGTGATTTTGTTTGACAATAAAACTCCCTCCGGACTATGGTTTCAACAATGGATATGTGACTGTGCTTTACACGTCATCATTCGTATTTAACTCTGAATGTATATTGGTTTAATGGATTCCTGTGCTGATTCATGTCACTTTTAATACACCATTGGTCACGTCCTTGGCACATTTACTGTGCACCGAGTTCTGTGCTATACCCTTTCAACTGTGAACGATGGTTTCATTGTTGTTGTTTTTCGCCGAACGAGGGTTCGAGAAGGGAGGTTTCTTCGGCCCTTTGCTGGCCTCTGGTTTTCGCGAATACTCTCCACAAGTCTGTGCGTTTTCCCTGTGGGTAACCTCTGTGGGTTACTAACCTTCCTCCGGTTTCTTCAATGGCGCCAACTGTCAGGCTGTTGTGGGTTATTTCCCGGTAATTTACTGTCGGTCTGGAAATGCTGAAACTGTGCGTTCGTTTATGACTTTGTCAACTTCTGGTTTCAAACCCTTGCTAGGGTTATACGGTTGTTTTTCCTTTTATGACTGAAGCGATAAATTTCGGGTTTCAAACCCTTGTTTGGACTATGTTGGCTCGCTATACTATTTGACTGAGTCGGAAATTTTGATGGACTTGTTTTAAAGATGATTGGTATATGAAAGTAAAATGATTCTCTGTCAAGTTTCTCGAATTAAATGCTTCAATGTTTGAAATGTATGAATCTCACTTGTTTCGTTGTAGGTTGCTCCTTCGTTTGTTTGTCTTGACGAACAGAGATATTGTATGCTCCGTATGACTGTGTCTGTGCCACTTCTGTTCCTGTGTCCTGTTAATGCATGATATAAAAGACACAACTATTTGCTTCCCTCACACACAACACATTTTTGCTCAATTTCAAAGTCTAGAAATTTATTTCGTTTGCATAAAAACACATTCAGTGATTACATATCATTTAACAGGAAATAAAATACTTCTGAGTTTGAAATGCACATTCATGTATTTGCACTTCTGGCAGAATTTAATACTGGTTGCAGAGTATAATGTTTTTTCACTATTCTTTCCTTTTCTGAAAAAACTCCGAACCCCTACCTATCATTTCTTTTCGTTTATATAACAGTAGGCATAAAACCATTTTTCAGTTTACGGTTACCCTGTCAACCGAAGTTATCTTACCCTCTGGCCAGTTTCAATGTATTTTGTTTAAAGAAAAACAATTTCTAACTAACTAAAGAAAAAGACAGTTTATGTTCCTAATCTTGCAGTTTCTGTCCAACTGTCAGAGCTAAACTAATTAATAACAGAAATAAACTCAGGCTTAACAACCTGTCCATAAACTTTTGAATAAAAAATAATCAACTGAGACGGTCAACCATCTCCTGTCTCCTCAGAGCTGGATGCTCCTGCATCAGGCTCTCAAGGTGGCAAAAAGTCATGGCTCCGCTCCATGAGGTCATCGACTGAGTAGCCTGCCTTCTGTATATGCGTCGCGTCGAGCCACGAACTGTCCTCAATTGGACGGTTCTTCCACTTGACTAAGTATCGGAGATATTCCTTCCTACGTGTGCGTTTGGCTACCTGTGTGTCGAGAATACTCTCGATCTCAGGGGGCTGTGCCATAGGCATCTGTCTCATCCAAGAATCCTCATCAAACTTGGTGTCCCGCATTGGCCTTCCTGTTGCGTTATCTTCAGGATCAGCAACATAAGGAAATAGATCTGCCACGTTAAAGATGGGTGAAATCCCTATCCCTGGCGGCAACTGCAACTCATAAGCGTTTGCAGAAAACTTGTGAATGATCTTGCAAGGGCCAATTTTCTTGAATTTCAGCTTGCTATAGTCCCGTTTCGGAAACCGTTCCTTGCGCAGGTATGCAATGACTTCATCCCCCACATTAAACTGAACTTCCCGTCGTTTCAAATCTGCCCTCTGCTTATATTTCTGACTGTTGTCCTGCAATTTCAGTTTCACTTGTTCATGTAAGTTGCTCATTTCTTGGGCAAAATCTTCCCCATCTGCACTCCATTTTTCAAGTTTTCCCAAGTCTCGCAGTTCATGCACTCCGCGAGGATGCATGCCATACAAGATTTGGAAAGGACTGTAACCTGTGCTACGATTCGGCGAATCGTTATACGCGAACTCTACCTGAGCAAGTACACGGTCCCACATTCACAAATTTTCTCCTATTAGACTCCGCATCATATTTCCCAGACTCCTGTTCACCACTTCAGTCTGCCCGTCAGTCTGAGGGTGGTAAGCAGAGCTGAACTGTAACTGAGTATCCAACTTTTTCCACAGGGTTCGCCAAAAATTCCCGGTGAACTTCACATCCCTGTCGGAAACGATGGATCTTGGTAGACCATGCAGTCTAATGATCTCTGTGAAAAACAAGCGCGCTACGTGAGTAGCATCACTGGTCTTCCTGCAGGGTATAAAATGTGCCATTTTTGAAAATCGATCCACTACCACCATTACTGAATCGAAGCCTCGCTGTGTCTTAGGCAAACCCAAGACAAAATCCAAGCTGACTGAGTCCCACGGTCTGCTCGGAATGGGTAGTGGAATATAAAGCCCTGCATTTTGACTGTGACCCTTCGCCAATTGACACGTTTTGCACTTGCTCACATATCTCTGCACGTCTCGTCGCAACCTTGGCCAAAAATAAAAATGTTCAACCTGTGAAAAAGTTTTGTCTATACCAAAATGTCCGGCTAGACCTCCACTATGCTTCTCCCGAATGATGTTCTCCCGCATTGAACAGTCGGGAATGCACAACTGTCCTCCCTTGAACAACAATCCCTGCTGTAAATTATAGTTCAACCATGGACTACTATTTCTTAACAGAGGGTTTTGGCAGGCCTCATAGGCCTCCTTAAAATCTGCATCTGTCTGATACAGATCCCTCAGGTGTTCAAAACCCAGCACCTGCATTGTACTTTCCTGTAAAAGTAAACTCCTCCTACTCAATGCATCTTCCACCTTGTTGGCTTGCCCACTAATATGTTTCAACACAAAAGTAAAACTCTGCAGATACTCAACCCATTCTGCATGTTTCTGGTTCAATTTATGCTGCTGCATAATGTACTGTAACGCAGAATTATCTGAAAACAAAACGAACTCATTAACCAATAGGTAATGTCTCCAATGCTTTAACGCTTGAACAAATGCGTAGAATTCCTTGTCATAAGTTGAGTACTTCTGTCTGCTCTCATTCAGTTTTTCACTGAAATATGCAACCGGTCTATCTTCCTGACTAAGTACTGCCCCAATGGCTGTACCACTGGCATCACAACGAACTTGGAAAAGTTTGTTGAAGTCAGGCAGCCTTAATATCGGCCTTTCTGTGATCTTTAATTTTAAATTCTGAAAACTCTTCTCCGTTGCCTCTGTCCATCAAAAAGATTGATTTGCCTTCTTGATCGTATCCAACATAGGTGCGCAGATCCCACTGAAATTCCTGATGAATTTCCTGTAAAAACTTGCTAGTCCGTGAAATCTTCGGACTTCAAACAAAATCTTTGGGGATGGCCAGCTAACTATAGCTGCAATCCTTTCTGGATCCATCTTCAACTCATTTTCTGCTATTACAAACCCCAAATATATTAACTCCCGCTGAAAAAAAGTACACTTCTTCAGATTAATCAGCAGCTTGTTTTGCTGCAGCTTCCTCATCACACTTCGAACATGCCTGAAATGTTCTTCTCTGGTTTTGCTGAAAATCAGTATATCATCTAAATAAACAATTACAAACTTCCCAATGAACTCTTTCAGCACTTCGTTCATTAGGTGCATAAAAGTACTGGGGGCATTACTTAGCCCAAATGGCATTACCAGCCACTCGTACAGCCCTTCGTTCGTCTTGAAAGTTGTTTTCCATTCGTCTCCCTCCCGAATCCGGATCTGGTGGTATCCACTCTTCAAGTAAATCTTTGAAAAATAAGCTGCCCCACTCAAACAGTCCATCATATCGTCCATTCTTGGCAATGGAAACCTGTACCGAATAGTAATTTTATTAATGGCTCTTGAATCTGTGCACATCTTCCATTTGCCTCCCTTCTTTGGTGCCAAAATTGTTGGGACTGCACAGGGGCTCATGCTCTCTCTAATCAGCCCTTTATCCAGCAAATCCTGTACCTGTTTCCTAATCTCCTCGTTGTCCTTAGGACTCATGCGATAGGCTGCTTTATTTGGTAAACTAGCTCCTAGTATAAAGTCAATACAGTGACTGATACCTCTCTTGGGGGTCAGTTCATCCGGAAGATCATCCATTGTGATATCTCCGAAATCCTGCAACATATCTTGGATCTCCTCGGGTAAGTCTGAAATCTTTGTGTGCAGTACCACTGTCTTTGGTCTCCGCACAACAACAAAATTCATATCATTATCTTCAATTTGTTTCAAGAATTCTTTTCCACCCATCAACAGTGCTTTTACTCCACTAGCTTTTGTTGTACCTTCCTCTTTGATGGGTACAAGTGTGTGCTTGACTCCATCTTTAACAAACTTGTAACAGTTCGTTCTTCCGTCATGAACCACTTTTCTGTCAAACTGCCAGGGCCTTCCTAACAGTATATGACAGACATCCATTGGCATAACATCGCAGACAATCTTGTCTTTATATCTACCTATCTGGAACTCCACCTCGCACTGTTCATCAACTAACAGTTGATGTCCTTTCTGTAGCCATGACACTTTGTATGGAGTGGGATGTTTCAGCTTCTTCAATCCCAATTTCTCCACCATTTCCGTGGCCACCAAATTTTCAGTGCTCCCGCTGTCAATAATCAGTTTGCAACACTTTCCTTGTGATTTGCAAACTGTCCGGAACAAAGCCTTCCTTTGATCTAGATCCATAATCTCCTTTGCTGGTTTTAACAACACCTTGTGCAACACCAAGGCTTCCCTTGTCTCTGGTGCATTTTCCACTTCCTGAGGCGGTGCTTCCGCTTCCTCAGGCTGAGCAACATAAGCTCCTCTCCCACCTGTTGGTTCGCCTTCAGGACATTCATACGATTTGCACCCCCACTTGTGGCACCTGTAGCACTGGACATTTCCTCTGTCCCGACCATTTCCTCTCCCTCACTGGGCTGGTCGTCCTCTTCTAGTGCTGTTGTCCTTTTCTACTGTCCCTGCAGATTTGGAACTGCTGCTCTCCTCATTGGAACCTGTTCCTCTGCCTTTACTGAAGGCCTTCCCCTTTCCTCTGCCAGATCCACCTCCCCTTCTGGAATTCTGCTTCCTTTTTATTTTCTCCTCTGCCTTCAAAGTAAACTGGTATGCTTCATCCAAAGTTCTGGGTGAGAGGATACCAATTTCATCCAGTATTTCCCCTCTCACCCCATTCACAAATCTAGCTGTTTTCTCTGGGGTATCCTCCATATACCCTGCCCTCAAATTCAACTTATAGAATTCCTCGGTATATTCCTTGACTGTCATTCCCCGTTGTCTTAAATTCTGTACTTGCCTATACAGCATGATCTGATAGTCCTTAGGCAGAAACTTCTCTTTCAGTTTTGCCTCCATTCTGGCCCACTTCCTTATAGGCTGTTTATGTAGCCTTTTTCTTTCTTCCTGAACGCTGTCCCACCATAAGGACGCATGTCCTTTCAACTTGGTGGCAGCGAATTTCACCTGCTTGTCTTCACTGGTTTCCTCAAACTCAAAGTATTTGTTTACTTCACTCAGCCAATCTAATAACACCTCTACCGAGAGACTTCCGTCATAAGTGGAAAGCTCATGCTTTCGCTTATGACTGGACAGCAAAACTGACTTCAACAACCTGAGTTCAGGTGTCACCCCTTCGAACTCATCTTCTGGTTCTGACGCATCTTCATCACTATCATCTGCTGGGTCTCTCCTTCCCCCAGCTTCTACTGCTACCAATCTTTGATTCAAAATCCGTATCTCTTCTCGCAGTCCCTCTTCTGCCACTCTTCGGACTGCTCTCCCTCTACCTTTTCCTCTTCTGCCAACCTCCATTTTCCTGTTCTGTAAACCCTTGCTCTGATACCAAAAATGACGAAGGTTTAACCTCCGTGTGTGATGTCCTAGTTCAACCACGTGGCTTAATTAATAAATAATAAACCAATCACCAAACTTTGATGTGATATTTGTGATTTTGTTTGACAATAAAACTCCCTCCGGACTATGGTTTCAACAATGGATATGTGACTCTGCTTTACACGTCATCATTCGTATTTAACTCGGAATGTATATTGGTTTAATGGATTCCTGTGCTGATTCATGTCGCTTTTAATACACCATTGGTCACGTCCTTGGCGCATTTACTGTGCACCGAGTTTTGTGCTATACCCTTTCAACTATGAACGATGGTTTCATTGTTGTTGTTTTTCGTCGAACGAGGGTTCGAGAAGGGAGGTTTCTTTGGCCCTTTGCTGGCCTCTGGTTTTCGCGAATACTCTCCACAAGTCTGCACGTTCTCCCTGTGGGTAACCTCTGCGGGTTACTAAGCTTCCTCCAGTTTCTTCAATGGCGCCAACTGTCGGGCTGTTGTGGGCTATTTCCCGGTAACTTACTGTCGGTCTGGAAACGCTGAAACTGTGCGTTTGTTTATGACTGTGTCAACTTCTGGTTTCAAACCCTTGCTAGGGTTATACGGTTGCTTTTCCTTTTATGACTGAAGCGATAAATTTCAGGTTTCAAACCCTTGTTTGGACTGTGCTGGCTTGCTATACTATTTGACTGAGTCGGAAATTTTGATGGACTTGTTTTAAAGATGATTGGTATATGAAAGTAAAATGATTCTCTGTCAAGTTTCTCGAATTAAATGCTTCAGTGTTTGAAATGTATGAATCTCACCTGTTTCGCTGTAGGTTGCTCCTCCGTTTTTTTGTCTTGACGAACAGAGATATTGTATGCTCCGTATGACTGTGTCTGTGCCACTTCTGTTCCTGTGTCCTGTTAATGCATGATATAAAAGACACAACTATTTGCTTCCCTCACACACAGCACATATTTTCTCAATTTCAAATTCTAGAAATTTATTTCGTTTGCATAAAAACACATTCAGTGATTACATATCATTTAACAGGAAATAAAATACTTATGAGTTTGAAATGCACATTCATGTATTTGCACTTCTGGCATAATTTAATACTGGTTGCAGAGTATAATGTTTTTTCACTATTCTTTCCTTTTCTGAAAAAACTCCGAACCCCTACCTATCATTTCTTTTCGTTTATATAACAGTAGGCATAAAACCGTTTTTCAGTTTACGGTTACCCTGTCAACCGAAGTTATCTTACCCTCTGGCCAGTTTCAATGTATTTTGTTTAAAAGAAAAACAGTTTCTAACTAACTAAAGAAAAAGACAGTTTATGTTCCTAATCTTGCAGTTTCTATCCAACTGTCAGAGCTAAACTAATTAATAACAGAAATAAACTCAGGCTTAACAACCTGTCCATAAACTTGTGAATAAAAAATAATCAACTGAGACGGTCAACCATCTCCTGTCTCCTTGGAGCTGGATGCTCCTGCATCAACTTCATTGAGTGTGAAAATGAAATCCAATTATATTTTTAGGCTGATAGGCCTTCTCTTTTGAATCAACTTTTTTTTTCATGAACCAATTCATTTTGGTAATGACACATGTCACTAGTGAAACATTTGTGCAAAAAAAGTAGTAAGTTCACATATTTCACTAAATTTTTAGGAATTTTCCTTGATAACTGATTCTTTCGGCAATAGAATTAGGGATCTTTCGAGAAATACCTCCCATATCAAACTTCTCCAACTTTTGAATCATTTAAAGTGATGATGAAATTGTCCCTGTATTAAAAAAATTGTTGAGTGCCTTTGTTTTCATGAATTTAAGAAGTGCTTGAAGATTGATGTCTTTTTCCAACAAATAATTTGTATGGTGCTTAATATTTATCACAAAACCAATCCTTCAATTTCAAATCTATATTCCATGTAAATTAAATATAAAAACCATGGTTATTTATTTTTCACATAGATAATGTTTTTTAACGCAAATTATTATAGGTCATTTTATTTATTTAATTTAAGTTTAACGTTCAACATTTAAAGTTTGAAGACTGTCTGTGGCTATTCTGTTTCAGTTGCAAAAGACAAAAAATGACATGCAACGAAATGTTTAATTATTCATGTATTGTTTTAGTATTGCCATTGAATTGTTTTATTTTTATGGAATGTAAAAGATATAAAGTTGGTCATCCAATCATTTATAAGGTGCTTAATATTTGTCACAAAACCAATGCAATTTCAAATTTATATTCCCTGTAAATTGAATATAAAACCATGGTTATTTGTTTTTCACACAGATCATTTTTTTATCCAAATTTTTGTATGTCATTTTATTTATTTAATTTAAGTTGAATATTCAACATTTAAAGTCTAGAGACTATCTCTGGGTATTCTGTTTCAGTATCAAAAGACAAAAAATGACATGCAACAGAATGTTTAATTCTTCGTGCATTGTTTTCGTATTGCCATTGAATCACTTTATTTTTATGGAATATAAAAGATATAAATTTAGTCATCCAATAATTTGTATGGTGCTTAATATTTATCACAAAACCAATCTTCCAATTTCAAATTTATCTTCCCTGTAAATTGAATATAAAACCATGGTTATTTGTTTTTCATACAGATCATTTTATTTTTATGAAAATTCTTATATGTCATTTTATTTATTTAATTTAAGTTGAAAATTCAACATTTAAAGTCTAGAGACTACCCTCAGGAATAAAGAGAAAATACCACAAATTCTATCTTTTTTCCTCCTCTTTTTATTGTTGAATCAAATAAAACTTAGCAAGAAAAAACATTAATAATAAGAAATAATAAGTGGCTATTTGATATGCCAAGGTTTCACAATAAACATTGACTTCAATGAATAACTTGGAGGAGCCATTAAAAAATATGTCAAGCATTTTTAACTTTTACAAAGAACTCGAGTCCCTTGTATGAGATCCACTATTTCATCCTCCCACGAAAATAGGAAGAAGCATTATTTCATTGGAATAATAGATTTTGGTAACTTGGTCAAATTTGATTCGTTTGGTGCATGGAATTGTTTTCTCAGGCACCTTTTAACATACAAATGATTTCTATGGATTTAATCATTGAAGCACTGTGGTCATTATTATCATGCACCATGACACTTGGATGAAGTGTTAGAGATGGTTGGACCTAGATTAAGGTTTAATTTTTAGATATGTTTTTAGTTTTATAAATTTTTATTGTAAATAGTTATGTTTCTATTTAGATAAATTTCTACTGTAAATAAATAAGTTTAGAATATGTGTTTACTTGTGAGATTTTAGAAAATTAATTTTTGGAAATTTACGTTTTGAAGAAAAACTATAGAGAATTTTGGGCAAACACGTTTTGGAACTTTTTGAGATTAAAAACATTTCAACAATATTCCTGTCATGGGGTCCAATTAGTAACAACCTTTCAGAGTATTTAGATTCTCTCTTGTGAAATTTATGATTTCAAATTTATTTTCTATTTTATAAATTGAAAAAATGTTCTGTCAGAAGCAATTTGAACGAACAATATAATATTGTAGCAATTAGTACTCTAACATGACATGTAACTGGAAACAAATCTTACATCGATTTATAATGTTAAGTGAGTTATGAATTTTTGAATTTAGGATGGGCAAAAACGTAGAGAACATAGTTAGAAAATGTTGGAGTTAATGCTTACATTCCATATTCGAGAAATTGGTTTGTGATGGTTGAGAAATTCTCTCAACCACTCTCTCTAAATTAGGAATAAGTTGGATCTCAAAAACACTATCTAATAGAGTGATCTGAATGTAATCAATGTGTGTGAGTGTGTTTACACATACACCATTTGTGCATAATATATGATTGTGTTTCTGTAATTGTGTTACTTTAACTATTTCTAACATGGTATCAGAGTACACGATCAGAGGTTTATGTGTTGTGTGTTGTTTGTTGTGAGGAAATTCCTGAAACTGTGCGGTGCTTTGTTGAGTGATTTTAGTTATTTCTATGGATTTCCAATTTTGGTATGATCGAGCTCAATTTTAGCAATATGAACTGTGTAGGTTCCCCTAAATTGTGTGCTCATACAAGGATATTGTTACAAAATCAGAACACATTGTAATCACTGGTTCGTATTGGCCCATTCCTGGAGAATCTAGATGGATTGACGTAGTTTCCATCTGCAACTAATGCAAGTTTCGACTCAGGCATAGCCATTGTCCTCGTGGATTGTGCTTCTCCATCCTATGCACCTTTGGGGTTGTTGTCATTCTACACAGTAGCAGACAATGCCGCTCACAGTATTGAGCCGACGATGAATGAAGCAAATGGTAAATGGAAATCGTCATCCAAAAGTAAAGGAAGTCGTTTCTCGTCAATACTGATGAGGCTCAAAAGGCAAGTTTCCACTAATCACTTTCAGAGAGGGTTGCGCTCACAGTATTTAGCTGCGTGTGAATGGGAATCATCATACACAATCATTATAGTTGAAGGTCAAAAAGCAAGTCGCCGCTAATACCTTCTAATGACTTTTAAAGAGGGTTTCGCAGACAGAATTGAGCTGCCGATGAATGAAGTGCAAGGTGAATGGGAACCCTTATGCACAGTAAAGCATCAATACTACTGAAGATCACAACAAACTCGACGGTAATCAAGCTTAGGCACAACAATCGAATTGAAAGGTCACCTGTACACAAATCCCACAGAGTTTTTTTTTTTTACACCGATCACCGTGGCTCTCAAATAGAAAACAAGGTTAATAATTTCGGTAGAAATGGCGAATTCGATATTAGTAGAGAGTTTGCGTCAGAATCACCATTTGAATGTTAGATTCTTGTAGAAATTGGGTTGTTAAGGGTAAATTTGGTGTTGATTTATGTATGATCATAAATTATTTGTAAATTAAGTGAGGATGAATTTTCAAATTAGATAAGAAGGTCATGATCTAATAGTTCAATCTAGATACATTTCGTACTTAGACGACTCTTCTATATAACTAGCGAATACAACGGTTTGCACCCATGTATCTCGGTAGATGGGAGCTCGTCCATAAAATGACTAGCAGTTTAGTTATTTGTTTGAACTAGTATTTAAAAAGTTCGAGTGGCAGTAAGGCTCAATATGGATGGTTGTCCAGATAGTATGGAAGTTGCGGATCTAGGGAAGGATCCCTCGTTAGTGGTAGACGTGGAAGTGGTATCCTAATGAGGTTATGTGACATATTGGCATGTTGTCCAGTAATTGAATTCGGGAGGTCCTTGATTCGGGAGTTCAAGAAGCAAACTCAGGAATCCAACTTGCCAACTACACCTTTCCGAGGGTTATGAGGCAGCTTAATGGAGCATCTACTGATAAGCTTGATCATTTTGTTATTTTCATGTAATGTAATGATTAAGGGGGGATGTTGGAGTTAATTCTTACATTCCATATTTGAGAAATTGGTTTGTGATGGTTGAGAAATTCTCTCAACCACTCTCTCTAAATTAGGAATAAGTTGGATCTCAAAATCTCTATTTAATAGAGTGATCTGAATGTAACCAGTGTGTGTGAGTGTGTTTACACATATACCATTTGTGCATAATATATGATTGTGTTTCTGTAAGTGTGTGATTTTAGCTATTTCTATCAGCAAATTCACCTGAATTGGGCAAAAAAAATGGAAAATTCGTGAATTCAGTTCGGACAATGAATAGTTTGGTCAGATTGGATTGATTCGATGCATGGATTTGATTGGTCGGACACCTCTTAACATACAAATTATTTTTGTGGATTTAACCTGTGAAGCACCATGGTCATTAGTATCACGCATTATGACACTTGGATTTTCTGGTCAGAGGTGAAGTGTTAGGGATGGTTGGACCTGGATTAAGGTTTAATTTTTAGATATGTTTTTATTTTTATAAATTGTTATTGTAAATAGATATGTTTCTATTTTTATAAATTGCTACTGTAAATAAATAAATTTAGAATATGTGTTTATTTGTGAGATTTTTGGACAAATAATTTTGGGAAATTTAGTTTGAAAAACTATAGAGATTTTTGGGAAAATAAGTTTGGGAAATTTAGATTTTCGAGAACAAGAATGAATGGAGAAGGAAGTGCTTTTGTTTTTAAATGATATTTATGGGTTTTTATATTATATAGAGTTATTGGAAAATATTCATAATTTAAATTTTGAAATAAATTAGAAAAAAGTTAATTGAATGTGAGTCATCAAGAGATATAGTATTGATTTTTTTCTGAATTAAAAAATTTTCACCCAATTTTTTTCCGAATTGTATCGAATTCGAATCTGAATTCAATTTTGTGACATTTTTCCATCAGATACAAAATTTTGATGTATAATTCTATTTTATATAAAAAAATTCTCAAATTTAACATAAGAATTAAAGAAACTCAATTTAGCATAAAGCTAAAAAGATTTTAAAAGTAAAACAAAATAGTCAATTGAATAGAACAATATAATCTTGTAGCAATTAGTACTCTAACATGACATGCAACTAGAAAAAAAGCTTACATCGATTTATAATTTTAAGTGAATTATGATTTTTTGTGTTTAGGATGGGTGACGTAGAGACAATTTTCCATCGGACACAAAATTATGATGTATAAATTTTATTTTATATAAAAAAAACATTCTCAAATTTAACATAGCAATTAAAGAAATTCAATTTAGCATAAAGCTAAAAGGATATTAAAAGTAAAATTAAATATTGCTTATAATTCATGGAACATTAGGGTACTGACCTGAAATTTTTTTGTCAACCAATTCATTTTTGTAATGACACATGGCAATAGTAAGACATGTGTGCAAAAAAGTGGTCTTTACGTAGTCTAGCAGTAGTAAGTTCACACATTTCCGTAAATTTTTAGGAATTTCCCCTGATAACTGATTCTTTTGGCGTACCGTTTGCTCACAGCTATTGCTTTGTTACAAAAGATCCGGAAAATCCTAAAAAAAAAATCCACATACATGAAACAGATATACACTAGAAAATGTGTGCTGAATGGCAACAACGACTTTCTGAACGTGGGGTCACAATACACACCAATTAGTGTTGCCGATACCGTGCATCATCATGTATATATGATAAGATATTTACTATCATTTACATTTATATGACATCGAAAAAAATTATTGTAAACTTTGAATGACTGGTTTTCACCCTCTAAAATGTTGGAATTGCTACAAAGAATGGTTATTTTTTCAAGTTTTTCAAATATAACTTCATATGCTTACATTAGCAACAATGCAAGCCTTTTCCCACCTTTCAAATGTTTCCTTTTAAATGGGCATTTATTTTCTATTATTTACTAAGTAAGAAATTAAATTATCATTAACTTGCTTTATGATATTGCACATTATAAATTTAAAAAAAAAAAAGACAAATGTACAAAACAATATAGATTTAATATAATGTTTATTCTTCCAAATCAAAATACAATTAATTCAAGTCAATACTTTAAGATAATATTTCCATAGACCTTTTTCGCACCTTTTAAAACAAATACTACCTATTATATTAAAAAAATATATATTATATTAGAAATTTATAAATACGAACAATGTTTTTTACATTAAAAAAAATGCGAAACTAAGACATTAAAAGGAAGGAAAAAAATGAAAAAATGAAAAATTCTTGTTGAAGAGTTGCCCGCTCCAAAAAATTTATGTATGTTGTTAAATGATATGTTGTTAAATGGTGTCGCACCCATGTAGTGAGAGGAGAAATAAGAAGGGAATAATCATTTATCTATATTAGCCACACTTTCTCTGTGATAACCCTCTTGAGAATTTACAATCATTTGTGTACATTAGCCACACTTTCACTTTTGATAACCCTCTTCTCGAGAATTTACAGCGGAGTATGCATGTGTGTTAAGCCATCAGGAAAATGTTTAGCAAAAAGTAGTCATTTGATTATAATTATATAGGTTGTATAGAATGGAAATTATGCAAAATTACTGAGTCGAATATTGAAATGAAATGAATTTTTTTATTATATTACAAATTTAACATGAACTATTTTTAAGTGGATGACAAGAAGTTTTGACATTAGTGACTTTTTTATTTATTTATAACAATGTTTTCATCTATGTCATAATTAACTACTCAATCATGAAATTTTATCTATATAAATAAAATTTAATGAATAAAAATAATATTTATTATCTATGATTTAATTCTAAATATAAATATGGTTCAATTTTACATATAAATATTTTATTTTAAAAATATAACTGTGTTGAATTTAAAAATACATCGTCCTTGTAGTAATCACTTAAACAAATATTTATTAATTATAATTTTTTCATTTGCATAAAAATTTAAGAAAATAATTTTCAATTGTTCTTATTGAATTCACTATTATTAATTCTTCTCACTTCTCAATAATAAAGTTTCATAATTCTCAAGACAATTTATCTATAAACAAAGACACTCATAAAAATAATTTATTATTATATTGGTGGTAGACAAGGTATTATGCATTCAATTTTTACTTTTACTATTTATTAATTTATTTTTGAGCAAAAAATAAGCCGTTTATCTATACTTTAATTTGAGGAATTCATTTTTTATTGTTTGTTTTTATTATTATTTAAATTGTCATATTTGTAAGGTGATTGGTTAAGGTTTTATTATGGAATGTTGTCTAACTTCCCTTTCTATTAGTTAACCAAAGTTTTGTTTTTACTTTTATTTCCTTTTTATTTTACCTTATTTTTCTAATTTTTTTTGTATTATTTCTATTTTCATTAATTATAGTTTTTTCTCCATATTTTAAATTTAAGATGAAAAATTTTAAAGAGAAAAAATAATCAATTTGTTTTGGCATAATTATTTTTAATTATATTATTTTCTTATCTTTCTTGTTGTTTTTCTAAAAATAAAAAATTTTAAAGATGAAAAAATAATTAAAAGATCTTTTTCCATTATATATATATTTTAAGTTTTACTACTTTTTAATTTGAGTTTTTTTTTATTTTCCTTTTTCTATCTATATTTTCAATTCCAATTATATTATCATATTTTTTTATCATTTACACGTAGATTTTATAATTCATAACTATTATGATAATTAGTTATTAGTTTTTAGAATTGCATTTATTTCTTAATTTTATTAAGAAATTTTTATTGATATATAGTTACTAATTTGTAGGATGTAGTGACCACTTGTTTCCTAACATTCTTGAATTTATTTTATTTATACATAGTTTTTATAATTTTGCCTCCTAGTATATCAAGAATTCAAGAACTAGATATTCTTGAATTCAATAATTCAAGAAGTTTTTTTTTTTCCTTTCCTATGTTGTGTCTATGGTTAATGTCTATTGTTTTGGTAGGTCAAAGGAATTGAAGTTCAATATTCTACTTCAACTCAGTTGGAGATTTCTCAACATTTATTGGTATATTAGCCTTCAGTTTTTCATGTATTTCAAATGGTTTGTTAATGTTTTTTTACCTTCTTTCGTAGTACCAAACATAGAATATTGGTCTCATTTACCATTCAAAAAGTTAATGTGTGAGTTTTGTTAAAGTATTTTAATTTACTGCAACTTTATTCCTGGTTTCATTCAAAGTTATTGTGTCAAATTCATCAATTTTAATAATAAATAACAAATCATAAACAAAAGTATAATATTTAGACAAAATTATAAGTGGGTTAGTCATAATTTAGCTATTAAATTTATAGTAAAACAATTGTTATTACGAATTATTTATAAATATTCACTACTTGTATTTACAATTTAATATACAAATTAATCATTATAGATCATCCTAAATATATTTTTATCTGCAAAAGAAAAAATTCTTGTTTAAAACATGACATCATTTGAGAGATACAATTAAAATGTTTGTTCCATATTCCCATGTTTTCATTGCGACAAACAGAATTGCATCCAACTCTATATCAATCATGTACAATTCCATTGAACTTTGTAGGAGACAGTTGGTTGTGCAAAACAACTTTCTTGTAATTGACATCACATTGAGTTCTAACTACGTTTCTCCATATCAATTTGAACCAAATTGACATTTCATTGAGGTGAAACTAAGTTTCATCATATCAATTTAAACCAAACACAACCAAAGAGATAAAGTTATAAAGCTTCATTACAACCAATGAGACAATACTCAACAAAAGACAACATTTTAGAACAACATTTTCACTTTCATTTCTATTTTCTTATTAAAACTTTAATTAATGATCTCAAATCCTTTAATATACTTTACCAATTCATACTCCAATTAATATATTGAAACTAAACCTGAAATACTATCTACTAAATAGAATATATATAGATAGATAGATATAAACAAATTAAAAAAAAAAAATTTCTTCCAATTTACATTAAAATACTATTCTCTCCCACCACCACAATACTTGCCTTTGTAACAACAAACCTGGTGATGATCATCATTTCGTACCAGCAAAACAATTAAAATAAGCAGAAAACCACAAACCTGGCATTCACGAAAAAGTAACCAACAAGGCTACAGTGAAATGAATAAATGAATGATGAAACAAAATCAAAACCAGAGACAAATGACTGTCATCGATGAACATCATGTTTAAAGCGCCAAATCTTGACAAGACTCCCATATCTCTTGCTTTGGAGAGGAAAAGTGCATATGGTTTAGTTTGTTCGTCTCTTATCTCCATTACAAGGGCATGTTGTTTGTTTTTATCAAGCTTTTCATCCAACCAGATACTCCATCAAATCTTTTGTCGAACATCGAAGTTCATTGTTGTAGGTGTTGGTTGTGGATGACGCTGGCCAACACAAACTTCAAAGCTGTTTGTGACCGTACATGATAATCAACTTGCGGCAGGTAGGAGCCGCCGATGGCTAAATATTGGCTACCTAATTTAGGGATCATTCGCAGTCCCGTTTGTATCTAAATAAATAAATAAAAAAAACTTGTATCCAAATACAGCATACAAATATAAGCTCAATTTTGACATAGATATGTTGATGCATTATAGTAAGGTAAAAAAAGCCTTTGATATGGGTTTTTGATTTTAAAATAAAATCTATAAACATAATTAACTAATAAAATAATTAATTCAAAAAATAAGAAAATAATTAAGTTGGAAGATAATGTTTTGTTAATCGATATTTAAGGATAGTTTTATATTTGACTAATTTAGCAGAGTGAACTTTCACCATTATAATTTTTTAGATAATATTTAGTAAAAGAAGAAATTATAATATATACCACTTCTCAATTTCAATTAATACAATATTAATGTTAATTATTTTATAGTAATACTAACCCTTTTCTTTACCTTAAGATTGAATTTATAGATTTAAATTTAATTCAAAATAATTTCTTTCAATACCAATATAATTGGTAGTGAGTTTTATGTTTTACAATTTTTTTTCTCTCCAAATTCTATATTTTTCATGCATTTCTTCTCTTGAGATTGATATTTATTCCTTTTCTTTATTTGTATATTTATTCTTCTGCATCTTCTTGTACTTCAACTACTAGTGACAATTTTTACTGCTACAAATCTACTTTCATTTTCTTTTTCAATTTCAATTTCTTCACCATGTTCTTTAAGTGCAACTCGTAGAACATCACCTTTTTCTTCAGCAATTTATTCAAGATATTTCTATAACAATTGCAGTAGGAATGGCAATAATTTTGTTTTCCACTACATCTTCAAAAACTTGTATGGTTATGATATCCATGTTATCCACAACTAGAACTTTATGTGATTATACTTGAGGCTAACATGTATTGTTCACCCCTCATTACATATATTTTGTGGAATATTCAAAGCTTTTTTGGGTTATTTCTAAAACCTTTTGAAGTGAGTTGATATTTGATGTTCTGTCATGATCTTATGGATTGTTTGATTTAGGGATTTTTGTAACTCATTCGAAACAATGTATCATCAATTATCTATTTTTAATGTGTATCTCATTTTAATGGAAGAAATATCATAATTTTTCCATAAAAAATTGGAGGCTTGAAAAAATCTACATTCATAACCAACTATATTTTCTTTTCTTTAATCTCTTCCACAAATTTGACCATATTTAATGTATCTATTAGTTTCCTATTCTTACTTAAAAAATGCATCTTTCTTTCCACTTCAAAAATATTAGGACTATGTTGTAGTACCAAATCATCATTATTCAAAAACTTTATATGTACCCATATTTTTTGTAAAGTTAAAAAAAAGAAATAAATATTTTTTTAAAACATTTTATGGAAAATATTCACTCCAAAATAATTATAACAAATTTCTATCGAAACTTCTATTAACCATGGTTACCAACATTGAAATGGATATTTAATCAAAACTCATGAAATGAATAAAAAAAGTGAAGGGTTGTACTTATTGTTATACAAATTAGAATTATGCCTCTAAGTTCTATGTAGGAAATTTGGTTTTTTCAATTTTCGGAGATGAACAATTGTTTAACTCTAACAGCATTTAAATTTTGCTTAGAAAATTATTGGACCAATTTGAATGCCATATGTCCTAAGAACGCCATTTTTTTAATGGAAAACATATTTTTATTGACAAACTTTATTCAATGGTGGTTCTCTACTTTATTGGTTGAGATATTCTAGCGTCCTACTCCACCCAGGAATACATATGAGATGTTTATACATTAAAATTTTCATCCAAACCCTTAACCCTACGTTTCTAGTTCCAAAGATTTTATGGATTTTGCCAAATTGTGTCGTGTCTCACCCATATCCTGAGAGCAACCAGGAATACCGTGCAAAAACACACCCTTCGGGACACTTTCTCTTTCAGAACCCTAACTATATTTTTGAGAACCTACAGAGGAATAAGCCTATGTGAACCTTAGCCACACTTTCTCTTTAAAAACCCCCCTTTCTGGAGAATCGACAGGGAATAAGCATCATTGTTAAGCCATCAATAAAATGTTTAATAACAAGTATATGTTTGATTATAATTATATATTTCTCTAGAATTGATAGGGGAATGCTCAATAAAATGTTTAATAAAAAAGTATCTGTTTGATTATAATTACATACTTGATATAGATTGGAAATTATGCAAAATAAGGGAGATTGAGTTTTGAAAAGAAATGATTTTTTTTTGGAACCTATAATAGATTTAATTTGCAATAATTTCAAGTAGATGAAAATAAGTTTTGAGATTAAATTTATTAATTTTTTAATAAATGTTTTTCATCTACATCATAATTAACTATTTAATCATCAATTTTAATTTATATATGTAAAATTTCATGAATAAAAGTAATTTTTTTAACATGTGATCTAAATTTAAATATAAATATGATTCAATTTTAAGTATAAATGTTTTATTTTAAATACTTAACTTTGTTGAGTTTCAAAATACATATTATTTTTAGTGACTACTAAAACAAATATTTATCAATTAGTAGTTTCTCCAAAAGGTGCAAGGAGAACCAGATAGGAGTATTATCTTGAAGTATTCACTTGAAGTAATTGTAATTTGATTTGGAACAATAAATATTATATTAAATCTACATTGTTTTGTGTATTTGCCATTTTTTTTAAATTTATAATGTGCAATATCATAAAGCAAGTCAATGATAATTTAATTTCTTACTTAGTAAATAATAGAATAGAAATGTCCATTTGAAAGGAAACATTTGAAAGGTGGGAAAAGTCTTGCATTGTTGCTAATGTCTTCAAAAGAATCAGTTATGGGGAAATTCATAAAAATTTAGGGAAATGTGTGAACTTACTACTCCTAGATAACCTCTTCATTTAGATAAATGTGTGAAATGTGTCAAACATGAACACATAGACAAAAATCCTAATTGTTAGAAGACATAATTTCTTTGAATAGTTTTTCGATTTAGAATTAGAGAGAAACAAGTGTCATTACAAAAATGAATTGGCTTAAATACATATAATTTATAAAATTTATTTTTAAACAATATTTGATTTTTTTTTTAATTGGCCTTGCTTTAAAAAAAATTATTAATAATAATTTATAAAAAAAATTGGGGCCATGAAACCCCTTGCCCGCTAGGCCCTCTTTCCCTTTTACCAACGATCAAGGCATTGACCACCGTGGCATACTCCAACCTCTCTGTGGCCATACAGCTGGCTCCACCTCCAAAGTCTCATCTCTCTCTTCCCTCGTGGCATCTACAACCAAGAACACTCCACAGCCTGTGGCCATACTCGGCCACCATGCCCACAAAAACTCCTACCCAAAACCTCAACCACTTCTCGCTCACAGTTACACCAGACCATACAACACTACTACCAGAATATGCATGTCAATCCATCCTCTAGAACCCCAGAGGCATTCACGGCCAAGAAACTCGCTCCCTCCAGATCGGGCAGATCCATCAATCCCGAGGCACTACGAGGTTCACCGATCCGGTGGAGTCACCTTGCTAAAATCAATGAGATTTTCTTTAGCATCCTAAGCCATCCACTGGGCCAAAAAACCCTTGGTTGTTTATCCACACTGCCAAAGCACCGATTTTCAATTGAGCCAACCCCATTTTTCTCGAATAGGCAAGCCAAAATTTTCATCGAGCCACTGTTTGTCAACTCATATCCCTGTCAAATCATATCCACAATTCGTTCTAGTAAACGAAGCCATCGTTTCAAGCATCCAGTTCTCATACGAATTTCCTTGTGTTAGTTCAAAGTCTGGTAAAAAATATGCCCTCAGTAAGCCCTCAAAATGCATTGCTTTAATTCTTTTTAAAAGTTTGGTATTACACTGTGACAGGTTTTACTTTAAAATTTTGTTGTAATTTAATATTTAAACATTCAGAGTTTAATTTTCAAAACATTTCTAATAAGATTTCAAAACCTGATTTTCAAGGTCCTATTTAAACAATGACTCATAATACAATATCATGAATCTTTAGGAAGCTTTCACAATAAAATTTCATGACATAATCATATTCTTAATCCACCTGACTAAGGATATCTTGCGGCATCACGTTATTGGGATAAAAAATGACATGTTTGAATGGTTCTTAAAATAAATAAGCTGTATCAAGAAAATGGTTCGTGGATAGCATGGGTAGTCGTATTGGGATTGATAGTGAAAGTATCTACTTCCTTCAATGGTTCCTTGGGTTGTTCCATCCTTAGTAAAATCCCTTGGATGGAGTGTATCTGTCTACTCAGCGTTTCTGGATTGACTGCGCGAATCAACTGCGCTAATCGAATTGGGCTAATCGAATGGGCTAATCGAATGGGATGGCTACTAAGCTGCTTGGCTTGGTTACTCAGAATTGGATACTCGGGCTGGGCTACTCGGCTGATCAAATCGATTGGCTACTCGACTGGGCTAATCGAATGGGATGGATGCTTGGCTATTCGACTTGGCTAATCGGCTTAGCTACCGGGCTGGATACGGTCCCTATAAGCTCTTCTCACTCAGTGCATGAAAAAAGCAAGCTCTAAATGGGAAGTTTCTTCATGAAGGACTACTTTGTAAGGAAGACAACAACATAGTTTTCTCCATTGAATAAGCAACTTTCCGACTAGTATAGTGGCGGTACTTTCACGTCTGCTTTGGCGATTGCAACTACCCCACGTAGGAACCCACTATTGGTACTTCCGCGTCTGATACTGAGGAGGGCTTATACCTTCGATCCAGGCGGCTGCTTCGGGAAGAGCCTGCTACTGTACCTGCATAGAGGTAGTATGATCTTGGGTTAGCAGAGGTTCATATTCATGCCTTTACGTGAGAGGCCCGGTAGGGTGAGGGACGAACTCGCGACAGTAGGAGAGGGACTCACTATTCATATGGTGAGGGATTTCTCGCTCGACCGACAGGGGAGGGAGAGGGCCGCCATAACCTTTCTTTAGTTCCTTCCTTTAAGTAGTGAGTCGGTTCGATCTGGAATAAGTATGTTGGTGACGATGCATGCGGGGAAATAAAGAAGTAGTGGTTTTATTATCTTCTATAGAACAAAAGGGAAAGAGATTAATCATACTTTCGTTAATTGATGATATCTCTCCCTGAAGCGCTTTCTGACGGCAGGCGGAAAAGAAAAGGCTTTATTCCCGGCCCAAAGTAATGAGTAAGCGAATTAATCTCGTTTTTATTAGTGCTTGGTACTGTTATTTCCCTTTCCGGACGATAGTTCTTCAAGTTGATGGTCTCAACCTCATATTAGAAGAAGTTTGATAGTACACAACAATCATTTGAAATTTAAAGCTAAATAGGTTTATGGAGCTATGCACTTATCTCCTCTTTGACCCAACTTTCTGGATTATAAATTACATAAAAAATAGTATATGTATACCCAAATGCATTAATGGTATTTGAATTTTTCTCTTTTTGGAGTGTCTATATATATTCTCATATTTCCATATCTCAGTCGTATCATGCTATTTGGAATGACTGAATACGACTTCTTAAATATATAAATGAGCAGATATTGAGTAACTTATGCTATGTATAATAACAATATCATGTTTTTCATTTCTATAACTCGTTAATTACCCTACCTAAGATAAATCACAAGCGAGTTGCCTTGAAAGCCTATTTCCTTCAACAAAAATATAGTTGGCAATATTACGATTCATCCGATCTCTGAGAACCCAGTGAGAGATTATTGTTGTCATCCAATGAGCTTTCGAGATCAGGTTGACATTCTGGAGTAGCTTAATGTTGAATAGTATTCCAAGGATCTCATCTGGATTGGTTTTGAGATTTGTGCCCAATCTAAGGATTTTGTAAATTATTCGATCTCCTCGTAGCCCTTTGCCACCATCTTAAGTATTATAAAAGGGACGAATTCATGCTCATTTGATTGGTTTTGAGATTTGTGCCCAATCTAAGGATTTTGTAAATTATTCGATCTCCTCGTAGCCCTTTGTCACCATCTTAAGTATTATAAAAGGAACGAATTCATGCTCATTGTTATGCCAGATCCGGAAAACGATGAAAGTAGAATAGCATAAATAGCCTATAACTGGAGTTGCAAATAAAGCAATTTTCAATCGACCAATGAAACTCATGAGAAAATCTGGGATGCACCTAATGTATACATATGTAATTGTATATTTTTAAGTGCTGACCAGCATGCTATATGAGAATTATAATTATCAAAAAATACTAAAATTATTTCAACTCACCACTGTATAAAGGATATGTGCACAGAGAATTACAACGGCAAATTGAAATGCAAAATATGCCCATATATATTCTTTATTCATTGCACATAGCGAAAAAAATTAATTTGAAATGTCAAGTGAAATATTTAGGCACATATTTCAAGGCTTTGGTTGTAAGAGCGACCTTTTACAACATAAGAGATGACGAGCATCTATCATAAATTTTCAGGAACGGGTATCACCTCCAGGCATACCCTGATATTAAAAAATTCAGGAAAGGGGGCCCTCTCCATGCCATACCCATAGATGAGGCTGTGATTGATGAAAGGAAATCTAATATACACGGAAAAGATAAAAAAATAGATTGGATAGAAACTGCAGCTCACAAGTGAGTACTACACCTGGAGACTGCACACAAATGGAGAGTACACTCTACTTCATTAATAAAATGATACAACTATAAGTACATCACATGGAAGTAGGAAGTTGTAAACAAACTCCTATATCCTAGGAACTAGTCCTAACTTAAGGAACTACGTTAGAACAATGTAACCATTTCTCCATTAATATACAAATAATATTAATTATTTCCAACTCTCCTCGTTAATGGAGAAAGGACACTCTGAATTCCTAACATCCCTCTAAACAATTCAAACTTTATTCTCCCAAGAGGCTTAGTAAAAATGTCTACCATGTTGTGACAAGATTTATAATATTCAACAAATATTTCCTTTGACTGAAGTTTTTCTCGAACAAAATGGGACTGAGTATCGATGTGTTTGTTATTTTTGTGAAATATTGGATTGTATGCAAGCTTGATGGTACTCTGGTTGTCACTTTTAATGCTATTTGATTCTTTTTGTTCTTGTCCTGCATCATTGAGAAGTTTTCTCAACCAGATAGCTTCACATGTGATTGCACACAATGCTTGGTACTCAGCTTCAGCTGAAGATAAAGCTACAATACTTTGCCTTTTGCTGCTCGATGCTATGACCCCTGATCCAATACTGAATGCATAACCTATGATAGATCTGTGATCATCCAAATTGGCTGCCCAATCAGAACCTGAAAAACCTGCTAGAGTAACATCAGATGTGTCAGTGTATAAAATAACACAATCACTAGTACCACAAAGGTACCTCAGCACACTCTTTGCTACAACCCAATGGCTTTTTAGAGGCTTAGACATGAACTGGCTCAACACACTAACAGAGTATGCCAAGTCTGGTCTAGTTGTAGTGAGAAATATCAGACTCCCAACTAGTTGTCTATACTTAGTGGCATCTACCTCCTTAGTGCCATTGTCACTACACAAATTTAGATTCTGCTGCAATGGTGTTGCTCCTGACTTACACTGCTCCATCCAGAATTTTTCTAGCATACTTCCCTTGAGTAAGAAAATTCTGTTGATAATCTCTCCATACTTTCAGACAAAAGCAATAATGGATATTTCCGAGATATTTCATTTCAAATACTTGTGACATCTGCCGTTTGATTTCTTTGATCAGAGTATTGGCATTACCGGTTATAATCATATCATCCACATATAAAGAAATAAAAATGATTTTCATCTTTTTATTATACTTGGTATACAGATTTGGATATTTCATGCTCCTATGAAAACCACGCGATAAGAAGAATGAATCGATCTTCTCATACCACGACTTCGGTTCTTGTTTTAAACCATATAATGCCTTGTTCAATCTACAAACTAGATGTTCCTACCCCTTTTTAACAAACCCTTCAGGTTGAACTAAATAAACCTCTTCTTTCAATTCACCATTCATAAATGCAGATTTAACATCTAACTGGTGTAGCTTCCACTTATATTTTTTTGTTAAGGGAATTAGCATTCAAATGGTATTTAATTTCGATATAGGGGCAAAGGTTTCATCAAAATCTATTCCCTCTAGTTGTGAATAACCCTTTGCTACCAGTCTAGCTTTAAACTTTTCTATACTCCCATCTGCATTAGCTTTAGGTTTGTACAACCACTTACAAACTATGGGTGTTTTCCCTTCAGGGAGTTCAACTAGATCCCAAGTATGTTTTTTAGTAATTGATTCAATTAATTCACTCATCGCAGCCCTTCATTCATCAGATTGACTTTCTTCTTTATAGTTTCTGGGTTCTACAATGTTTAAAATACTTCTTATTAAAGCATAGTCTTTCAATCTGGATGGTAATTGTGTCTTCCTACCTGATCTCCTTGGTAGGCGACTTACCTCAAATCTGTCTCCTTCAAACTTGTACATGCTTGCTTTATTGACTACATCACCTGTTTCTTCTTCTTCATGCTCTTGCTCTTGGCTATCCCTGCTGTTTTCTTCCAAAAATAATGGAATGTGCCATTCATTATTACTATCATCCTTTCCTTCCTCAACTTGTTCATGAAATATCACATCTCGACTTGCAAACATTTTATGAATCACGATATTAAATAACTTGTATGCTTTAAACTCAGTGCCATATCCTACAAAGATACATTTCATGGCTTTAGGATATAGCTTGTTTCTATCCACCTTGGGTATATGGGTAAAGACTTTTGACCCAAATACCCTCAAATGACTCACTGCTGGTTTGAATCCATATAATGCTTCGAAGGGAGTTTTGAAGCCAATACATTTAGTAGGACTCCTATTTTTTAAATAAACGACAGTGTTGATGGCCTCAGCCCAGAAACCATTTGATATACCCTTACCTTGAAGCATACTCCTTGCGCACTCCACAAGAGTTTTGTTCTTTCGTTCTGCCACTCCATTTTGCTGTGGTGTATGAGGCACTGTAAACTGTTGAACAATCCCATGATTTTTGCAAAAATTCATGAACTCACCCAACCTGTATTCTCCCCCTTGATCTGAGTGGAGAATTTTTATACATTTTTCTATATGATTTTCTACCAAAGTTTTAAATTATTTAAAACACTGAAAGGTATGACTCTTTTTACTCAAAAAATATGTCCAAGAGAATCTAGTGCAATCATCAGTAAACAAAAGAAAATAATATGCACCACCTAGCGACCTGGTCTCGATAGGTCCACATATGTCTGTATGCACCAGCTCTAGAATATCTCTTCTCTTTCTATCAATATGCAAAGGAAATTCCCCTTTATGAATTTTCCATAATGCACATCCATCACAATCCAACTGAACATTATGAAAAATAGGGAGTCCATTGACCATACCTTTTCTTTGGAGTAACATCAGGCCTTGTAAATTAAGGTGACCGAATCTTTGGTGCCAGAGGTTTTCGGTTGTTAATGCTATTGTGACCATGGCTTGTTGTGGCATGCTTTTGACATTTATTCTGTACAAGCTCCCCACACACACTCCTGATGCAACTGTTTCCATCTTGCTATACTTTATGACACAGCGTGTCTTGAAGAATTCAACTAGCAGATCCTGATCTGTTATCATAGATACAGAGATCAAGTTTTTCCTAATCCCTGTCACATACAATACATTATTAAGTTATCTAATGTCACCATTAGGCAATATTCCTTTGAAGCTGAATGCACACAGTCAACTACAAATAGTCGTGTTTCATGACTATAGTCTTCATCTTCATTAACAAAATATCCTTTGTGCTTACTCTGATTATTCCTTGCTTTGTCTGTCTGCCTCTTAAAACAATCCCTAATTTCATGGCCAACTTTCCCACAGTAGAAACATTTTTTGTTTGAAAATTTGTTTGCAGGCATATATCTAAATGGTCTCTTTTGAAATGTACTACTTCCTCTCTATTGCTGTTGTGGATGCTTCCCTCTAAACTATTGCCTCTTTGCCATCAGAGCAAGATCATCACTCTGCGGTCTTAAGTTCTGCTGGCACTCTTCTTCTTGTAGAAAATTTCCTGTCAATTCTTCAAATGAAGGGGCTTTATCCCTCGCTGCCAGTCGTGTGATGAAAATCTGATATTCATCCTTCATTCCATTCAATGTAATTGTGACTAGATCAGAATCGGACACCTTTTCTCCGATATCTCCCAATCTATCCTTCAGGTCTTTAACCCTTGCAATGAATCCAACAACAAATTCATTTTCCTCCATCCTCCTCGCAAACAAATTTCCTTTAAGTGACAAGATGCGATTTGTATTTTGTGTCTGGTATAAATTCTTGAGCGTCTTCCAGATCTCAGTGGAATATTTTCCATCTCTAATGTGTGGGATAATATTATCCTTGATGGACATCTTCAGTATGAATTTTTCTTTTTTCTCCATTTTATCCTAGTCTTGTACAAGTGCGGTTGTTCCTATTACAATATTTGGTTTCTGCTCCTTGCCTGTGACA
Organism: Pinus albicaulis; assembly: GCA_034641835.2. Lineage (NCBI taxonomy): Eukaryota > Viridiplantae > Streptophyta > Pinopsida > Pinales > Pinaceae > Pinus > Pinus albicaulis. The sequence goes on along the minus strand of CM076574.1, from coordinate 72,321,985 downwards.
ATCGACCACACATTTTCTCCCTCAAGAAATGTCTGTATCTTGAATTTCCAATTGGTGAAATTGGACCCATTGAGTTTGCTAGATTCGTTGAAATACGTTTCAATAGTATTATTCATACTAGATTGATCTAATTCCAGACCCTCCAATGATTGTAACCAGTTGAATAATTACAAGCTACACTAAGAAAAATTCAATACATACCAGATCTTCATCACTAATCTGCCTCCAATTTGGCCCGATCTTGTGACTGTAAATCAGATCCTACACTGATCTGATGATTACTGTAACTACGACTTGAATTTACCACCAACGGGAAAATCCCCTTTGCAGAACCGCCAACCAATGTATCTGCGACTCAAATCTATCACCACCGAGAAAATACCATGTGCGGAACTGCCAACAAATGTGCTTGCAACTCAGATCTACCACCATTGGGAAAATCCCATGTGCAGAACCGATAATGACATCTGCGACTCAAATCTACCATCACTGGGCAAATCCCATGTGCAGAACTGCCAAAGAGAGATATTGGCACTTTTCTGAGGCAAATATCCGTGCCAAATAAAATATCCATGTAAGTGCCGAAATTGGCACAGGTATGGCCCCGACAAAGAAAAACTTCATTTGAAGAATTTCAGATTCATATATGTGCTCTTGCTAGAAGTTCTTCAAGAAAACAAAAATGGGAAAGTATGCTGATATGGGAACCTCCCAGCTCAAATTGGGCAACTTAGAAGTTTAGGGCTACTTTATATAGAGTAAAATAATCTTTCTAGAGAGATCCCTGATTCTATTACCCAGCTTTTAGAAAGCTGAGATTTCTATTTCTTCAAAAGAATTAGTTATCAATGGAAATTCCTAAAAATTTAGGGAAATGTGTGAACTTACTACTGCTAGATAACCTTTTAATTTAGGGAAATGTGTGAAATGCGTCAAACAAGAACACCCTAATTGTCAGAAGACATAATTTCTTTGAATATTTTTTCCTTTTAGAATTAGACAGGAACATGTGGCATTACAAAAATGAATTGGTTGACGAAAAAAAAGAGTTGCTTCAAAAGTGTAGGCCTATCTGGCTAATTATAATATTTGTTGAATTCACCATTATTAACTCTTTTTATTTCTCAAACAAAATCTATGAGACATACTTAAAAATAAATTATTATTATACTTGCGTCAGTTATAGTATTAAGCATTCATTGTTTAGTTTGTCTTTGATTAAAAAATTTCAAAAAATTAAGCGAACTTATCATAGTTTAACGTTAGAATTCATTTTTTGTTATTTTTTATTTTTATTTATATTGATTTATTTGTAAGGTGATTAGTTGAGGTGTTATTAGGAAGTCTTTAGAAACTTCTCTTTGTATTAGTTACTCAAATTTTGTTTTTACTTTTATTTCCTTTTTATTTAAGCATTTGATTTCTTTTTTTTCTTTTTTTTTCTATCATTTGTATTTTCGTGAATTTGAGTTTCCCATATTTTCAATTTAAGATCACAAATTTTAAAGAGGAAAAATAATAATTTTTTTTCCACTAATTCATTTAAGTTATATTAAGTTTTAATCATTCTCTATTATTTTTGTTAAGATGCAAATTTTTAAGATAAATAATTTCAAAAAAAAATAAAAAATTAAAAGATCTTTTTCCATTATATATGTTTTTAATTTTTACTAACTTTTAATTATATATATATATATATATATATATATATATATATATATATAGTAAGTATTATGATAATTAGTTATTACTTTTTAAAATATGTATTTCTTTTTTAAATTTTATTGATGTATAGTTATGGTTTCTTAGGATCTAGTGAGAATTTGTTTTATTTACCCACTATTTTTATAATTTTTGTGTCTAAGTTTATCAAGAATTCAAGAAATTGATCTTATAATATGAAATTGAATTTAAGAAGATTTCCCACTTTGAAGTTCCATATTCTCCTTAAGTTATTGGAGATTGCTCAACATTTATTGGGATATTAACTTTCAATTTCTCATTTATTTCAATTGGTTTGTTAAAATTGTTTTATCTTCTTTCCTCAAACCAAACATATATGCTTGGTCTAATTTACCATGCAAAAAGTTGATGTGTGAATTTGGTTAATTTTGTTTGATTTACACCAACTTTATTGCTCATTGTATTCAAAGTGGATTCATTAATTTTAATACTAAATCACAAATCATAGACAAAAATATAATATTGAGAAAATATTTGAGAAGGGGTAATGATACATGTTATTTATTTTAATAGTTAAATACTTTTAATGATTTTTTATTAATGCTTTTTCAACTCATTTTTTTTCTCCAAAAGAAAGAACTCTCGCTTAAAATGGGACATCATTTGAGATATAACATTAAATTTTTTTTCCATAATCCTATGCTTTAAATAATACAAACACAATTGCATTCAACAATATATTAATAATGTATAATTCTCACGAACTTTGTAGGAGACCATTGGTTGTGAAAAACTATTTTCTTCGAATTGACATTTTTTTTCCTTATCAATTTGAACGAAACATTCCCAACTAAAAAACTTTATAAAATTTCATTGCAACCAACAAGGTAGAGTCCTCGCCAAAAAAAACATTTTAACATAACATTTTCACTTTCATTTCTATTATTTTATAAATATTTTAATTAATCATCTCACATCATGTTAAAAATTCATACTCCAATTAACTACATTTAAATTAAATAATACTAACTACTACCTATTAATTAATAAAATAATATATAAATAAACTAATAACAATTTATATATATATATATATGTAATTAGAAAAAAAACAATTTAAAATTATATATAATTAAAATACTATTCCCTCCCACCACAATACTTAGCATTTCTAACAACCAACATGGTGATCATCATCATTTCATACCAGCAAAACAAGCACAAAACCACAAACCTGCCATCGAAGAAAAAATTAGGAGGCTACACAGAAATGAATAATGAAAAAAAATCAAAACAAAAGACAAATGACTCTCATCGATGAACGTCATGTTTAGGGCGCCAAATCTTGACAAGACTCCTATGTCTCTTGCTTTGGAGAGCAAAAGTGCATATGCTTTAATTTGTTGGTCTCTTATCTCCATTACAGAGGGATGTTGTTTGTTTTTATTAAGCTATTCGTCCAACCACATCCTCGATCCAATCTTTGTCCCCAGCACAAACATCGAAGTTCATTGTTGTTGGCGTTGGTGGTGCATGATGCTCGCCAGCATAGACTTCGAAGTTGTTTCTGAGCATACCTAATAATCAACTTCCCGCAGGTAGGAGCTTCCGATGGCTAAATATTGGCGGCCTAATTTAGGGGTCTTGCACAGTCCCGTTCGTATCTAAATAAATAAATAAATAAAAACTTCTATCCAAATAAAACATATAAACACTTTTATGGCGTAGATTGTTGGTTCTATACAAACTTTTTTTTATATGAATAAATAAATAAATAAAAACTTCTATCCAAATAAAACATATAAACTTTTTTTATGGCGTAGATTGTTGGTTCTATACAAACTTTTTTTTTATATGGCATAGATTGTCTGCTGTTTTATATATAGATTAAATTCTCACAAATGATATGTTATTCATTATAGCAAGTTTAAAACAGCCATATATATGGTTTTATGATTTCAGTATAAAATCCGTTAACATAATTAATTAATAAAATAATTAATTTAGAAAATAGGAAAATAATTAATTTCGTATGTTCTACAAACTTCTTCATTTTGCTCCAAATTCTATATTTTCTATACATTTCTTTTCTTGAACTTGATATGTCATCTACCTTATTTTTTTGTCTATGTATTCATTTGCATGATCTATACTTCAACTACTACTTCTGTTACAAATCTAGCTTCATTTTCTTCTTCAATTTCAATTTCTTCACTATGTTCTTTATGTGCAACTTGTACAACATCACCTTTTTCTTAAGCAATTTATTGAAGAGATTTCTATAACAATTGTACTAGAAATGTCAATGCATGTGTTTTCCACAACATCTTCAAAACCTTCTTTTGTTATGATATCCATCTTATCAACAACTAGAACTTTATGTGATTCAACTTGAGGTTAACATGTATTGAACACCCGTCATTGCATATATTTCATGGAATATTCAATTTCTTTTTGTTTACTTGTATAATCGTTTGAAGTGATTTGATATTTATGTCGTGTCATGATCTTATGGATTTTTTTTTATTTAGGGATTCTTGTAACTCATTCAAAACAATGTATCATATGGATTTTTTTATTTAGGGATTCTTGTTACTCATTCAAAACAATCTATCATAAATTATCTATTTTTAATCTATACTCATTTTTATGGATAAAATATCATAATTTTTCCAACGAAAATTGGAAACTTGAGCAAATCTATATTTATAACTCTATATGATTGACATTTACATTTTCCCTCTTTCTAATCTCTTTCATCACGTTTGACCATATTTAATGTATCTATTGGTTCCTTACTCTTACTGTTCTATATTAGAAAAAATGCACATTTCCATCCACTTCAAAAATATTAGGACTATATTATAATACCAAATCATAATTATTCAAAAAAATTATATGTGTCAACACCTTTTTTGAAGTTAACAAAAATGGGAATAAACAATTTTTTGAAAACATTTTATAGAAAATATTGGCTCCCAGATAATTAGGGAAAACTTCTATGGGAACTTCTATTAGCAAGTGGGACTTCTCAATGGTTACCAAAATTAAAATGGATATTTACTCAAGACTCATGAATAATAAAAAGTGAAGGATTCTACTTACTCTTATACTAATTAGACTTATGCTTCTTGGGGTCCTATGTAGGAAATTAAATTGATTTATATGGAAAAGTTTCTTCTAAATATCCATAAATTATGTGCCACAACAAACCTTCTACTCAGTAATAGTGGTGGTTTTCAATGTTGATGCTACCCTAACAATTTCCTCCCTTCAAAAATTAGCATTAGTCTCCTCTAATCTATTTTTTTTTTAAACAATGACTTCCATCCATAACTCCGATAGTGTATTCTTCATATAGGCTATGTTCACCTAATAATACAAGTAGGGCTCTGCTTAAAACAATACATGCCTTTAAAAGTTTGATTTATGATTTTCACGTGATATTTTTGGATTTATAGCATTCTTCTAATTTCTTGATATTAAATGACCAAAAGAATAACCTTCTAATGTTTTCATACACAACAATTTTGGATATCTTTCAAATTTGATGAATATCTCATGTTCATTGATCTGATGTTTGCTCTAGTCACAACTATGTCTTGACTCCTCAAGATATAATTCAATATGAACTATTTTTAGTTGGGTTATTTCTGTTTTTCTCTCGAACTTATGGTATATTCATTCTCCCATCATTGTTTCAACTCCAAATGCTTCTCTTCGATCTTCTAATAGACTTAATCTTGATATAATACCATGAAACAAATAAAGAAAACAAGTAAACACTATGATAGAGAATGATTAAACTAAAAAATGGTATTGATACATAAAACACACACACACACACACACACATATATTTTCCTCTATAGAAATTTAAAAATATCAAAATCACACATAGTAAGCTAGAGAAGCACACAGTTGTAAAATAAGAAAAACAAGGGAGGCTGCAATAGCAGCTAGTCCCTGCCTTTAGCATTGCAGTAAGTATCCAGATTGTGTATCGAGATTATGTGCACAACCATTCAAGGAATTGCATTATACTTCTAGGAGAAGCAACGCTGGGAATAGAGCATATAAATTGTTTTCGATCTTTTGTATATAAATTGTTTTCATTCCAATATTTTGATAAGGTGCACGCTTATTATTGAGAAAGAATAATGTTTTGGCCTGCATTTATACCACATAAGCAAGACATAGATCAATATTTACAGTAATGTATCTGACCTAAAAATAGAATTCTACATGTTTTTCCTCGCAACTATTTAATCAACATCAACTGAATAAGGCGCCGCACCAGCTCAGCCTTTTTTTTTATTTTTTTTTATAAGAATGTTCCCAGATTTTCCAAGATAGTTACCAGTATAAAAATGATTCCCAGTCTTAGTTCCATCTACATCATTTGCATCATCAATGGAAGTAGTAGCCTATCAACATTACTAGTGGCATTCCTATAAAAAGTTGAAGGAGAGTTCTAAACAATCTTTCTAGAAGCACCAGTGGAGTTCCAGGATAATTTGAAAAAGCTGTTCAAGGAGCATTTGAACCGACATAATTTGAATATGAAGTTTAAGAATAAGCATTTATAGCAACATTCCTAGTAGCAAAAAGAGTCCCAGCATGATAAGCACTGGTTGAACCAGTATTATTAAAACTATTAGTCCCAGCCTCAGTAACAATAGTAGTTCCAATAGGAGAATTTCGAGCAGCCCTATCTGCACCAGCATAATAAGCTTCATTCCTAGCATCACCGAAAGAACCAACATTATTATTTTCAGCCCGAGCGTCACCAACATCGTTAGTTGGATTGTCATCCCCCAACACCAATTGAACAAAAACTAAAAATTATCATGGAAAGAGAAATTATTTTGACAAACAATACAAATACAAAAATCAATTAAATATGAGTTGAGATAAACCATAAAAAATAGAGGCAAACAAAAAAAATAGTTAAATAATCATTCACACCGACCATAAATAGTTATTTAAATAGGTTAAAAATGAAGTCCCCAAAATTCATTAAAGTGTTTACTTAAACATAAGAATTGAATAAAAAAATGAAGTTAAAAACGAGGCCCTCGAGCTATGTGCCTCACCACTTTATCTCCATAAGATGGCATGACAGTAACGTCCCTCACCACTCTATTTCCATAACAACACTTTATTTTCATAACACGCATGCAAGCTTGAACCATGCCACAGATAAAATATACACAGAATTTGAAAGAAGGAGTTGTAGTTCATAGGTGAGTACTGCACCTGGAGACTACACTCAAATGAAGAGATCTCTCTACCTTCATTAATCAGAAAATAGATCGTAAATGCATCACAAGAAATCAGGAAGTTGTAAACAGACTCCAAAATTCTAGGAACAAATCCTAAACTAAGGAGATACGTTACAACTTATGTAACCATTTCTTCATTAATACACAAATAATATAATTATTTCCAACTCCCCCCCTTAATGGAGAAAGGATTATCTTGAACTCCTAACATCCCTCTAAACAATTCAAACTTTAGCCGTGCAAGAGGCTTAGTAAAAATATCAGCCATATTGTCACAAGTTTTACAATATTCAACAAAGATTTCTTTTGACTGTAGTTTCTCACTAACAAAATGGAACTGGGTGTCAATATGTTTGGTGTTTTTATAAAACACTAGATTGTATGCTAGTTTAATGGTGCTCTGGTTTTCGCTTTTAATGGAAGCTGATTTTTTTTGTTCTTCTCCTGCATCATTGAGAAGCCTTCTCAACCAGATCGCTTCACATGTAGCTGCACACAATGCTTGGTACTCAGCTTCACATGAACATAAGGGTACAGTACTTTTCTTTTTGCTGCTCCATGCTATGACCCCGGATCTTTTGCTGAATGCGTAACCTGTGATAGACCTTCGATAATCCAGGTTACCTACCCAATCAGAATCTAAAAAACCTGTAAAAGTAACATCAAATGTGTCAGTGTATAAAATACCATAATTTCTAGTACCACAAAGATACCTCAACATGCTTTTTTCTGCAACCCAGTGACTTTCAAGTGGTTTAAACATGAATTGGCTCAATACATTAATAGAGTATGCCAAGTTTGGTCTAGTTGTTGTGAGATATATCAAACTCCCAACTAGTTGTCTGTACATAGTGGCATCCACCTCCTTAGTGCCATCGTCACTGCACAACTTCAAATTCTGCTGCAATGGTGTTGGTGCTGACCTACACTGCTCCATACTGAATTTTTCCCGCAGAATTCTGGCGTACTTTCCTCGAGTAAGAAAATTCTATCGAGTATCTCTCCATACTTCCAATCCCAAACAATAAAGGACACTTCCGAGATCTTTCATTTCAAAAACTTGTGCCATTAGCCGTTTGATTTCTTTGATCAAATTATCTGCATTTCCTATTATAATCATGTCAACCACATACAAAGAAATCAAAATAATCTTCCCTTGTTTATTATACTTGGTATAAAAATTTCGGTCATTCATACTCATATGAAAACCATGCTGTAAAAAGAAAGAATCAATATTTTCATAGAAAGACCTGGGTGCTTGTTTTAAGCCACATAGTGCCTTTTTCAATATGCAAACAAGATGTTCCTACCCCTTCTTGACAAACCCTTCAGGCTGTACTAAGTAAATTTCTTCTTTCAACTCACCATTTAAAAATGCAGACTTAACATCTAGCTGGTGTAGCTCCCAATTGTGTTTTGTTGCTAAAGAAATGAGCATTCTGATGGTGTTTAATTTTGCTACAGGAGCAAAGGTATCATCAAAATCTATTCCCTCTTGCTGTGAATACCCCTTTGCAACCAGTCTATCTTTTAGTTTTTCTATGATTCCATTTGCATTCATTTTAGGTTTATACAACCATTTACATCCTATGGGTGTTTTACCTTTAGGAATTTCAACTAAATCGCAAGTATTATATCTAATAATAGATTCAATCTCTTCATTCATTGCAGCCCTCCATGCCTCAGATTGACTAGCTTCTTTATAATTTGTGGGTTCTACAATGTTTAAAATATTTGACATCAAAGCATAGTCTTTCAATTTGGATGGTATTTGAGTCTTCCTACCTAATCTCCTTGGTAGGGGAATTACCTCAAATTTGCTTGCTTCAGATTTATTTGGGCTCGCATTATTAATTATATCACCTTCTTTCTGCTCTTCTTTCTGCTCCTGCTCTCGTTCATCCTCACTTCTTTCCTCCATCAATAATGGAATGTGCCAATCATCATCACTATCATCCTTTCCTTCTTGAACCTATTCATGAAATACTGCATCCCTGCTTGCAAATATTTTATGAGACTCAGGATTGAATAACTTATATGCTTTAAATTTAGTGCCATCTCCAACAAAGATGCATTTGATAGCTTTAGGGTCTAATTTATTCCTATCAGCTTTGGGTATATGGGCAAAGGCCTTTGACCCAAATAGTCTCAAATGATTCACTGTTGGTTTGAGTCCATATAATTCTTGAAAGGGGGCTTTGAAGCCAAGACATTTGGTAGTACTTCTGTTCTTTAAATAGACAACAATGTTAATATCTTCTGCCCAAAAACTATTAGATAGACCCCTACTTTGTAACATACTCCTTGCGCACTCCACTAAAGTTCTGTTCTTGCGCTCTGCCACTCCATTCTGCTGTGGTGTGTGAGGCACTGTAAACTGCTGAACAATCCCATGATATTTGTAGAATTTCATGAATTCCCCTAACCTGTATTCTCCCCCTTCATTTGAGCAGATAATTTTTATGCTTTTTCCTATCTGTTTTTTCACCAAGGTTTTAAATTCTATAAAATACTGGAAATTATGACTCTTTTTACTCAGAAAATAAACCCATGAGTATCGAGTGCAATCATCAGTAAATAAAAGAATGTAATATGCACCACCCAGCGACCTCGTCTGCATAGGTCCACATATGTCAATATGCACTAGTTCTAGGATATCTCTTTCCTTCCTTCTATCATGCACAAGAAATTCTTCTTTATGCATTTTTCCTAAGGCACATCCATCGAAATTTAACTGAATACTGTGAAAGACAGGGAGTCCCTCGACCATACCCTTTCTCTATAATAACATGAGGTTCTGAAAATTCAGATGACCGAATCTCTGGTGCCAGAGTTTCTCGGCTATCGATCCAGCTGCAACCATGGCTTGATGTGGTATACTTTTTACATCTAGTATGTATAGGCTCCCTACACACATGCCTATTGCAACAATCTCTTTCCTGCAATCCTTTATGACATAATGAGTCTTGAAGAATTCGACTTGCATATCTTGATCAGTTGTGATGGATACAGATATCAATTTTTTCTTAATCCCAGGTACATATAAAACATTTTTAAGACGAGTAATGTCACCATTTGGTAACTTTACCGGAATATCCCCATACCCTTTGATCCCGTATCCACTATCATCTCCTAAATAATTTTTTGATCCATATGTACTTTCTTCAAGAGTTTCAAAATATTCCTTCTTACCTGTCATGTGAGATGATGCACCAGAATCGACATACTAGATATCGTCCTAATTAGATGCTGAAAGGGCACAGTCAGCTATGAACAGTCAAAATTCGTGATTGAGATATTCATCTTCTTCAACAAAATATCCTCTGTGCTTCGCCTGCTTTTTCTTTGCATCATATACCTTCTTCTTAAGGCATTCAATCTGTATATGACCCTTTTTTCCACAATAATAACATCTTCTTACATGATTATTTACAGACATACCTCTATACATACTCTTCTGCAATGTACCTCCTACTCTTTGTTGTTGTTGCTGTTGTGACTCTGATTCTTGTTGTGGTAGCTTCCCTCTGAATAATTGCCATTTCGCCATCAGAGCAAGATCAGGGCTCTGCGGTTTCAAATTCTGCCGCCACTCTTCTTCGTGTAGCAAGATCCCTATTAATTCTTCAAATTTGGGAGCTTTCTCCCTTGTCGCCAATCCAGTGATGAAAATTTGATATTCATCCCTCATCCCATTCAACGTGATTGTGACAAGAATGGAATCAGGCACCTTCTCTCCGATGCCTCCCAATCCATCTTTTAGATCTTTAACTCATGCGATGAATGCAGCAGCAGTCTCACTTTCATCCATCTTCATTGAAAACAACTTGCCTTTGAGTGCCATTACCCCATTTGTATTCTGGGTCTGATATAAACTTTTGATGTTCGTCAAGATCTCAGTGGACGTTTTACATTCTCTGATATGTGGGATAATGTTGTCCTTGATGGACATCTTCAGCAAAACTTTTGCTTTTTTTTCTCTCTTATCCCAATCTTGCTCCTGCATAGTCGCTCCTGTGATTTAATTTGGTCTCTGCTCAACTCCTGTAACTATCGACCATGCATTTTCACCCTCAAGCAAGGTCTGTATCTTAAACTTCCAATTGGTGAAGTTAGATCCATCGAGTTTTCCAGACTCGTGGAGATATGAGTCAATAGTGTTACTCATTCTAAACTAATATACAAATAAATGAATCTACCCAACTGAGTAGACAATAAAAAAGAAAAATCAATACCTGTCAGATCCTGAGCACCGATCTGCCACCGTTCTGCTAGTTCTCCTGATCCACCAACTGTATCTTCAATTCAGATCCAGCAATATCTGGAAAATCTGCAAATTTATCTTGCTCCTCTGAGTAAATCAGGTGTTCAATACGCCATGCACAGATAATATCGATCTACCTCCACTTGGAAAATCCACTGGTTCAAAATACGACCACAAAACTGGTCCGATCTGCCCCCTCCGTACAGATCCACAACTACTCTGATTTGCAACTCATTGTAGATCTTCCACCGAAGGCGAGGTGGCGCCTTTCCATGCAAAAAATCTGTGCACAGAAGAAAAACTATGCAAGTCCCAAACCTGGCGTGGATATCACGCGTGCTTCCATGCCAATCCAATGATTTTGCGGACTGGCGCAGGTATACACCTAACAGTCACGCTGATTGCGCTTCTTGGCACGACTATCAATGGAAAATGCATGCCAACCCCCTTCTGCTCAGAGATTAATGAATCATTTGAGACCATGAGCCAGGTGTTACTACAGTCCACCTGCTCGACCGAGCACAAAGCTCCTGTGAGCACAAAGCTCCCATGTACACGTGGCCACAAAGGAACTTTTAGCCACAAAGGCGATTCAGCCACAAAGGCGATTTGGCCACAAAGGCGATTTGTAAAAAATCAAGCTCACCCAATCTGAGCTCTGATACCAAGATAAAATATACACAGAATTGGAAAGAAGGAGTTGTAGTTCACAGGTGAGTACTGCACCTAGAGACTACACTCAAACGGAGAGATCAATCTACCTTCATTAATCAGAAAATACATCTTTAAGTACATCACAAGAAATCAGGAAGTTGTAAACAGACTCCTAATTTCTAGGAACAAATCCTAAATTAAGGAGATACGTTACAACTTATGTAACCATTTCTCCATTAATACACAAATAATATAATTATTTCCAATTGCCACTTATCATTATATCATGCTAATATGTATGGCGAAAAATGGTTGTCATCCCAAATCTATTTCCAAATGCATCCACATTGAAATCCAGCAAGGCTACCCAATTTCCTTCATATAGATAGCATAGAACACAAGCACCGAAAGCATAGGAAACTCTCTGAAGAAAAAAAATAAAATTCTCCAGGGAGATTTTCAGAGGTCTCGGCTTCCGCGTTTGTAGATGCTGAAGTTGAACAATTTTCTCCCACATTTGCAGATGTTGAAGTTGAACAATTTTCTCCTTAGAAAGAGCTTATACCCATGGGCTCTGGTGTCCGACAAGTGCACGAGCCATGGGAAAAATAACTTTCAATCTCGAGTTCCAAAAAGATATTAGAAGCGATGGAACTTTTCTTTGTTTATTTTTCCACTCTCTAAATAAAGATCAGTTAGGGTCGATCTACCTCTCTGCTTAATTTCCTTTGGGAGGACTGTGTGAGGTAGAAACTTCTCTGAGAGGACTCTGTGAAGCAGAAAATGATTCATGAAGGTAAATAATTTCAATATCATTGAAAATATTGAATATTTTCTATATAATGGGTTATCTTTTGTTGTAGCTTATCATTTCTAGGAATTAGAATTGTTGGAAGAGTTTATCAGCACATCAAGGTATAAAAAAATTTGACCACCTAAATTGTGCGATAAAACTCCAAGATACATTATTTTCTTCTACAGTATCAAATAAAGTGATGCAATGGATAAACATCGTCCATCTTAGAAGTGAGGCTAATTCATAGAAGGCTAGAAGTGAAGCCAATTTTCCGTATTTAGCTAATGCGATTCCTAGTGGCCATCACATTGTTATTGTTAACTTGCCAATCACAAATATATCAAGGACAATTGTTAATGAAATTATACGAACCTATATGCTGTTTTAGTTGCATGCAATCCTGCTATACTCCAAGAACTTATCATAGACCTTCAATACTACAAACAAATATCCATATGGAAACGAAATAGAATTCTTGTAAAAATTTCAAATGGCATGCTTCGGACTGTAGATATTTCTTCAAAATTTAGCCTGTTAGTTAGTTGCTACTCTACTTACAATTTTTTGGTAGTACCATAAATGTATGAACCAAACCCCCAAATCATAAGCAAGACAGAAATAAATTTGAAGCCACCCATAGGGTCATGGAAAGATACAACTGCTGCAATACTAGTCACAAGTTGTCGTACTACATTAGTCACTCCAAATATCAGCATCGATGTCAAGTAAAGAACTACTATAATTCCTAGTATTCCAAGCTAGAAATTTACAGCCCCCAGAAAAGTACATATAGTAACCTATAACTTCATAGTTGTGAAATCATGATTTATAATTACACCAGTTGTTGTAAAAATGAAACCAAACAACGAAACCATAACCTGTTGTTCTAGGAAAACATGAAAATATTCCCTTCCTAATATGTTAATGAAGAGAAGCTCTGATAATTGGTGATGGCTTACACCAACCAGCTTCTCAAAGTTGGAGTCTATGCCTATAACCACAATAGCGATAGTCATAATCACTATTGAATTCAAATTGGAAGCATTGGATTTTTTTCCCACAATGAAATAAGAAAATAAGAAAATATTGCAGATCATGAAGCAAGAAGAGAAGAAATATGGAATAACTAAACACCATTAGAGAAAAAAAAAAAGTAGATAATAATGGAACTGTAATTAATTTCATGTCATGTGTCAAGTATAATTGTCAAGTATAACCATTACGTGGATCAACTATCTTATTGAGGTTTTCCACTTAGTGTATACCCAAGTGAATGGAATGAAATCCTATTACCTCAACTACGTGTAACTATTAACCAATAACCCTTTTCTAATGTAAATTCTCCATGAAGCACGTGCTAAGATTGCAGGGTATACATAGAGCACTTATGGATTGCCTACATATGATACGACTTCACAAACAAATCCTTTTCAATGCTTTCTTGATTGTTGGCGTGGTAAAAATGTGAACGCTCGAAGACCCACGGAACAAGAATTCATATGCATAATGTGATTGCTACATTCAATCGAGTTTCTCATAGGTTGTTGTTACTCAGTACGAGTCACCGAACATTTTCACATTCGAGCAGGCTAAGATTGCCCATGAACGACAGTGAAAAAAAGAGAGGTAAGGATATGTTGTTGAGATTGTCCAGCTTGAATATTCTTCCTGCAAAGGAAGCACAGAAGCACGAGCTGGGTTGCCCACCTACGAAATGCAAAGGAAGCATATAAGCATGAGCTGCATTGCCCGCCTACGTAATGCAACCCGCAACCCTGCATGTGCACACTCTAACCTTGGTGGGTCAAAGCCCATAGAGGTAATGGACGAGTTTCATCCAGTACAAAGTTCCAGTTCCATAACATGCTCATTGTTCAGAAAAATCGAATGCCCCTTGCTAATAATTTCAAGAACAAAGCCACTGCCTTAACAAATCTAGTGAAGGAAAAAAGTAAGGTTGTTGAATGAACATCTGCATGGCAAGGTTTTCGAATGAACATCTGCATGGCTCTATAGATGTATAGATGACATTTGTGCAATGTTTTCGTAGGTGGCAGCCGTGGAAAGAAGCTTTCACAACTTTTCACAGTTGAGAACAATGGATAGAGCTCACCCACCCTTCGGTAACCTATAGAATGAGCCCCTCGAGCCCCTCCCAAACCAAGATTTTATGCCAGAAACTAGTGCCAGCATTAGTTTGTCTTTTGAAAATTTTAAGGAAACCGTATACTTTTTATAGACCATTCCCAACTTTAATAGCCCTTTCGCCTTGGAAATAAGCCAATAAAATGAAAAAACTATTATTGGTTGTACAAAAGAATATTTTTATTTCACTGTTTGATTGATTTTATTTCATTAAATTGCAACAACAAACTTTAAGTTAATTAGAAATAGATTAATGCTAAGATTAAAGCTCAGTTGCTAATGTCACATGCGAGGACTAAAAAGTGTATGTGTAAGTGTAAGCCATATTAAAGTACAATGAAAAAACATTAAAAAACACATGTATTTCCAAAGAGTAAGTCATTCAAAGTTCTATACAAAGTTATGGTGTATCAATTTTTCAATTAAGAAAAAGTTTGCATAAAATTATACTCCTTACAATTCCCAAAAAAATTGATGATACGTGGATGATATTTAATGTGTTAAAATTTTATGAATAGAAAATAAGAGAAGACTATGTAACAAAATAATGTATTTATATCCAACAAATTAATGTATTTATATTGATTAGTACATCTAGTTGCAAAAAAACCCAATCCGGAAAAAAATTAGCCAGACAAGAAAACGAAAGGTTTTTTTGGGATGTCTATTAGTAGCGTATAGTTTTGCGGGCAAATAAAGTTATGTAACAATGAAATTTTAGTACAACTAGTTGCAAAACAATGGAATCCGGGAAAAAAATTAGCAAAGATAGAAAACAAGAGTGTTTTTCGGATGCCTTCTATTTAATACTAGTAGTGTTTAGTTTTGCGGGGAAATAAAGTTATCTAACAATGAAATTCTTGAGTTATGTGTATTTTTCGTGCATGTATCAAAGGCTCTGCCTGGGGAATGTGAGAGTAAGTGAAAAGCAAGGTATGATAATTGCATGAGGATGTCGATTTTATTTAAAGGGGAATTTGTTGTAGAATATTTATATTATTACTTAAAGTAACTTTAATATATTGTTGATTAAAGGAAGTTGATTCATATACACACAAATATATGAATTTGATCATAAATAAATATGAATAAGATAATGTTTATAAACAATAGTGGGAAGTAAATATTGTTATGGAATTTTTTTGGATAAGGAATCTATTTTAAAAGAGGAAAAATGTTGATATAAGAAAAAATGAAAAAATAAATATGAATAAGGTAATGTTTAAAAACAATAGTGGGGTAAATATTGTTATGGAATTTTTTTGGGATAAGAAACATGTTTTAAAGGAGAGGAAATATGTGATAAGAATCGTATTTTAAAGGAGAGGGAAAATGTTGACGTAAGGAAAAAGGAAAAATATAAGGGAGGAAGGGTGTGTATATGAAGAGACATCGCGTATATGAACAAATTTGAGAGTGATATGAATAGTTGGTTATAAAATTTTCACTGGAAGATAAATTGAAAAAATGATGTAGTAACTTATAAATGTAAATGACCTAAATAAAATAAGGTAAACCCAATTGCCAAAGATGAAAAGTTAAAAAAACTCTCAATTATTACTAAATATTATTAGAAAATTATTCAACCAATTTGAATGTTATGTCCTAAGAATGGAATTTTTTCTTTAATGGAAAACATCTCTTTACTCACCAGCTTTATTCAATGGTGGTTCTCTACTTTATTGGTTGAGATCATCTACTTTATCGGTTGAGATATTCTAAAATCCCACGCCGCCCTAGAATACATATGAGATGTTTATACACTAATTTTTTCTTCTAAACCCTTAATCCTTAAGTTGCCAGTCCCAAAAATTTTATGGATTTTATTAAAATTTTCTTCTAAACCCTTAACCCTGAGTAGCTAGTTCCAATAATTTTATGAATTTTGCCAAATTGTGTCGCACCCATGAGCAACCAGAAATACAATGCAAAAGCACAACCTTAGGGACACTTTCACTTTGAGAACCGAGAGAGGAATAAGAATATGTGAACCTTAGCCACACTTTTTCTTTGAAAACCCCCTTTTCTGGATAATCGAAAGGGGCATAAGCATCAGTATTAGGGGTATACGCATCAGCATTAAGCCATCGATAAAATGCTTAAAAAAAATATTTGTTTGATTATAATTATATACTTGATATAGAGTGGAAATTATGCAAGATAAGGGAGATTGAATATTTAAAAGAAATGATTTTTTTGGAATATATAATAAACTTTGTAATAATTTTCAATAGATGAAAATAATTTTTAAGATTAAATTAATCAATTTTTTAATAACAAAGTCTTTCATTTACATCATAATTAGCTACTCAACCATAAATTTTAATTCATATAAATAAAATTGTAACAGTCTCATTAAAAAAAAAATTAACTAGTAGGTACTAGTTAAAAGACAATTATTATTTTTATTGTTGGAAAAAGACTAGAGATATTGTTTTGAATTAAAACAAGGAATTAATTATGTTATGAAATTTTATTAAAAGATGGTTTGAAAATAAAAAGGAAATCTTTTAAAAGCTGATGGTAAAAGTTTTCTAAGAATAGGAGGTGGTTGGGGCAGTTGGGAGATACAGTTACTCACCCCTTGAGGATAAAAAGTGAATCTTGGAAAGGGGTGAGGGTTCTGAAATTCTTGGAAGAAAGGGGAAGCATTTTTCTTGAGCTGGAAGGATCCAGTGGAAATATTGCTTCTGAACTCCATTGAATGATCAAACTTTACTACTGGTGACTGGATTGGCCTTCCAGAGGTCACAGCAGAGGTATCTCCACTGATAACCCATGGCACCATCCAGATTTCTGGAGCTTGGGGGCAAGTGGAGGACGTCATCGCCTCCCTTGAAGGTTGGGAGGACATCAGCTAAAAAGAAAGAATTTTCTAAACCAGATAAGTATATTCTGTGAGTTTGTAAACTAGAAGTGACTATAGGTTTCTGTAAAGATAAGTAGACAGATTGTTAAGTAAAACCTCAGAGTATTACTGTTAAATAGATGTATAAGTGTATGTGTATGCAATAGCATGAATATCGCTTTCTGAATAAATATCTTGTAGGGCACTGCTTAACAAATGTTTCATAGAGTTCGGCATGAAACTAGAAAATGATTTAAAAGTACCTATAGTTGAAATTAATGTATCTGTTCTCTGTTACTATTAATATGAAGAAAGGGGTATGTGAAGTTCTGTGTTAACCTAGAGCAGACACGAAAGATTACTTGTGCATATACCTTATATTCTTTCTTTCTTAAGCAATAGACTTTAAAAGACCTTACTGTAGGCTTAAACAGACTTCAGCAAACATAATACATGTCATACAGAAACCATCGGAATACCAGTTGCAGCGGAAAGTATGCATGTACATTTCAAGACGGTCTATGTAATTCTGAATGAAATAACTGTAGAGAAAGAACACAAGCCCAAGCATCACCGGTTTCAGACGAGGAAAATAACAGCAATTCCTATTTCTCTGATTTAAAGGGTTAACCTGAAGAATGCTTGTGAACAATAACCTCTAGTCTGCTAAACTCATTTTCATGAGACAAAAGAAGCGCGAACTTTAACTGCCGCGGCACTATAGGACAAGAAATGAAATAATAATCCGAGTTTTTCTTATGAACGAATAGCAAAAGGAGAAATCCTGTTGTGCTAGGGTTATTGCAAAGTTTTAACTGAATCGGAACCAGAATCCGAGAAAGAAATTCTAGAGTAAAACAAAAACTCAACGTGTGACTTTGCATGTAATTTATCAGATAAATAACAGAAGACAAACACAGTAATCATGAGGGGTTATATTTTGCAGTTGTTCAAAGTTACAGAAATTTCCATCATTAACAAAAGAAAAACAAAGAAAGAGCTTGCATAAGCTGTCACGCTTTAAAACGCATGCAACCTCTGAGAACTGTATACTGTGCATAACCTTAAATATTAACCAGGTCGAATGGTAATTCTGACCCATTTAACGAATAGGTGAGAAATTGTTTAAGACTATAACTGTAGTATATAGAAATGTAGCTGATAGTAAACATGGACTGAACCCCAGACGCCATTGGTCTGTAGATGGGCAACGTCAGATTATGAATAACTACTCGGCGGTGAGCCAAGTAAAGAGTAGCTCCACGGTTCGAGTCGTGCCGAATCTTAACGACCAAGGTTCGAGCCAAAAGTGAACCTGTAAACCCCGATGGGGCAGATT
Source organism: Pinus albicaulis (assembly GCA_034641835.2). Taxonomy (NCBI): domain Eukaryota; kingdom Viridiplantae; phylum Streptophyta; class Pinopsida; order Pinales; family Pinaceae; genus Pinus; species Pinus albicaulis. The sequence goes on along the minus strand of CM076574.1, from coordinate 72,302,972 downwards.
GAGGAGGAGAGCACCCTGGACGGGTTAAATACCTGTGCATAAGGGGCACCCTTTATTAGTTGCTACATGCATGAATCTGTCATTCCAGAAAACGTTAAACGTGACAGAGGGTAGTGTCATGGCATATCTGCAACAAGCATAAACGGTTAGAACATTATACGCCCAAAGGAGTATGGGAAAATATCATTGATAAACCGACAGGGACTATTCCCGAGAGGGAGATTACCTGGCAAGGGAATGAAGATCTTTTCTTTACCTGGAGAATCAACATGGAGATAGGATTAAACATACTATTCAAAACAAAAGTAAACAGAGGAGAATTCTACCGAGTAGGGTTTGCAACGATAAGAAAGGATTGGAGCCTTACCATCATTCTGAGGAATGAAGGCACTGCCTGGAGGACCTTCTGTCAGCTGGATGAAGCAGCGTTAGGGTAACCTATATGAATAAACCCGAAAGAAGATGAAAACACCAGAGAATGTATTAAAAAAGTTAAACAAGAAAGAAAACAAACACCTGACAAGCAGTAGGTAAATAATATCGGTTGCTTTGCGAAATAGAAGTGAACCATGGTCTATTACCTGGTGCCGTGACCTTGTTTAATATTCTCCAGGGTGGAATTTGCTAGGCACGACCTCCGGACTGGAACTGTAAGTCTTAGAGACGATGAGCGCCGAGCAGGATACCGGAGAGCTCCAAGCCTGCAAACTGCTGGAGGAGATGAGATTGGCACAGCCAAGTCTGGCCGGAGTATCTGTTCTACCGAAGGCGACAGGAACTGCCACCGGACGGAAGTAATGAATGGAGCCCGCCAAGTGGCGCCAAAAGCATATCCCGAGAGATCTGTAATTAAATCCACAATAAATCTCGCTTGCAGGACGCTTGCCACTTCACCCATATCCATATGTTAATCACGTGGAGGAGACCCATTACGGGTGGGGTTCGAAACATTAGAAATAAACCGATCATGTCTAGGCGTTAATGTGCAAGGTTTTGTGGTACGAAGAGGATCATACAAGTTTAACAGCATTGACAAACAAATACCTATGCATAACTTATGAAAGCTGTGATTGATATTTTCGATATAGATCATGAATAATATTTTATGGTTCGTGTACTATCGATACATTAAAATATTTACTTCCTGTTTTAATAGGATGTAGAATTAAAATTATCATATCTTGGTATAGTAAAATATGTATATACAATTTTTTTTTTGTTTATGTAGAATGGATGGGACAAGTGGTATCAGAGCCGGTTACTACACTGGCAACCTAAGGGTCTACTAACAAAGTTGTGTGTGTATTAGTCCACTGAGAAGAGGAAAAGATATGAGGGAAGATATAACATCTCAATCAAAACCAAACGAAACTCAAGGTCCAACAGTTATGGACCCAGAATTGTGGGTTCAACTAACTGTGGAGCAGCATCAAAAAATGAATAAATTGCTGGAAGAATAGCAGCAACAAACTGTTTTCTTGCTAAACACTGTACAACAGTTACAGGAGGAGATGATGAGAGTCCGAAAGGACAATGAAAAATTGTTGCAAGACCAGGAAAAGATTTTGAAAAGTATATCTGATAAACAAAATCAGGAAATGTGACAACCCAGTGCATAAAAAGAACTATCAACGGAAGCAGAAGACCAGCAAACCAGGAATAACACCACTGGAAAGGCTGAAAAGAGTTACTCTCACCGGAGCAAAAACTGTAATAATAATGAGGCAGAATCAGAAAATCTGTCTGATCAGCAGGATCATAAGAGGCAGAAAGTTGAACTGCAGGGGGAGTTTCGCAAGATTAAGCCACCAATGTTTGATGGCGAGGCGGAGGAGGCAGCGGAAGCATGGTTGAGTAACATCAATAAATATTTTCAGGTATATGAGTATAGTAGCAATCTGAAAGCCCGATTGGCTATATATCAGCTGCGAGAGAAAGCCACCCTGTGGTGGGAGGAGGTAAAAAATGTTCGCAGTATTGATGAGCGGGACATTACCTGGGAATCATTCCAGCAATACTTCAAGGATAAATATCTAACGGAAAGATTTTATGATGATAAAGCCAAGGAATTCCACGATCTTCGGCTGGGCCAAATGACTATGGACGAGTATGTCACAAAATTTACTTCACTACTACACTATGTACCTTACCTCAGAGAGGAAAAGGCCAAGGTACAGAGATTTCTGAGTAGTTTGCCTTCTTCCATGAGGGAAAGAATAGAGTTTGTTAACCCCCAAATGATGGATGAAGTTGTCCGGAAAGCACGCATGTGTTACCAACAGTTTAAGACCAAAGGGGATGGTGGAAAGGGTTGGCAGCCCAAGAAAAATCAGAAGAATTCCTCTACTTTTAAAAGCAGCAAAAGCAGCCACTTTAAAGGGGTAGGACAGAATGCTGGCAGCAAACAGTTTAACAGGAACCATCAAAGGATCAGGTGGCCAACAGAAGAAAAACCCACAAAAGCATCACGCAAACCAGAGCAAGGGGAGAATTCTAAGCCTCCCCTAGAGTGTTGGGGCTGTGGGGAAGCACACTACTATAAGAACTGTCCACAACGGAAAAAGAATGAGTCTGTGGAAAACTTGCAGGAAGCATCAACAGTGGGGGACGTGGCGCGGAATATACCACGTATAAACGCAGTGTTGGAGGATCGACAGGCTGACTTTCAACCCACAATGGTTGAACTGGAAGGTACTATACTTTCTAAACCTGTCTCGATTTTAGTAGATCCTGGAGCTAGTTTAAGCTATATAAGTCCTAAACTAGTGGAGATGTGTAAGTTGAAAGAACAGAGATTTAAAAACTCCTGGTTAGTTCAACTAGCTACTGGGGCAAAACGCAAAGTGACTGCAAAAATTGCTGATTGCATACTTGAAGTTGCAGAACAGCAACTGCAGGTAGACTTAGACATTTTACCATTAGGATCGTATGATGTATTACTCGGAATGGACTGGCTGGAAAAACACTGGACTTTAGTGGACTGTAAGGAAAAGACATTTTATTATAAAGCGCTAGATGGTACGCGTAAAGAAATTAAAGGAATTAAAAAGCCTCTTTAATTACGCCCCATAATAGAATCTCAGTTAAGCAAGTATATCCAAAAAGCATGTCAGATGTACGCAATTCAAGTAGGGTATGCTGAATCTAAGGGAAAGGCAGTAGACATAAAAGACATTCCTGTAGTACAGGAATTCCTGGATGTGTTTCCAGAAAACATTCCAGGGTTGCCGCCTAAAAGAGATATTGATTTCACTATTGAGTTGCTACCCTGAGCCTCCCCTGTGTCAAGAGCACCTTACAGAATGAGTATACCAGAACTAACAGAGTTAAAGATGCAGCTGCAGGAGTTGTTAGATAAGGGATATATCCGCCCAAGCGTGTCACCTTGGGGAGCATCAGTCCTCTTTGTTAAAAAGAAGGATGGAACCTTACGTATGTGTATGGACTACCGACAACTCAACAAGCTGACAGTTAAGAATAAGTATCCTCTACCCAGAATTGATGATTTATTCGATCAGGTGAGAGGTGCCAAAGTGTTCTCCAAAATAGATTTGAGGTCTGGATATCATCAGATTTGAATCAAGGATGAGGATGTTTGGAAAATAGCATTCCGCACCAGGTATGGGCATTATGAATTTGTGGTGTTGCCTTTCGGATTGACAAATGCACCAGCAACCTTTATGAGGTTGATGAATGGCATTTTCCATTAGTTTCTAGATCGCTTTGTATTGGTTTTCATAGATGACATATTGATCTACTCGAAGAGCGAGGAAGAACATAAGGAGCATCTGAGAATAGTATTGGAAATATTGAGGAAGCATCAGCTGTACGCTAAATTTAGCAAGTGCGATTTCTTTAAATCAGAGATCCAGTATTTGGGTCATGTAGTGACAGCTGAAGGGATAGCAGTGGACCCCGAAAATATTAAAACTATCATGGAGTGGAGAGTACCATAGAATGTGGCAGATATCAGATCATTTATGGGTCTGGCCGGATATTACAGGTGGTTCATCAAAGGGTTTTCGAAGATTGCCTATCCTATTACATCCTTACAAAAGAAAGGCAAACTTTTCAAATGGACGGATGAATGCCAGAACAGTTTTGAGAATCTGAAGTAGCTCTTAACCACAGCACCAGTGCTGAAAGTTGCTAACCCCAGCAAGGACTATGTGGTGTGTACGGATGCCAGCAAGGAGGGAGTTGGTGCAGTATTAATGCAAGAAGGCAAGGTAATAGCCTATGAATCCAGAAAACTGAGAGAACATGAACATAAGTATTCTTCTTATGATCTAGAACTCACAGCCGTCATGCATGCTCTCTGAATGTGGAGGCATTATTTACTGGGCAAAAGTTCGTGCTTAAAACAGACCATAGCAGTTTGACTAACTATTTTAAGCAGGCGGATTTAAACTCTAGGCAAGCAAGGTGGAATGCCTTTTTGAGTGAGTTTGACATGGACATACAACATGTTAAGGGAAAAGAAAACCGAGTTGGAGATGCCTGAGCAGGAAATTTCATGGGATCTATGCAATGTACTTCAGCCAACCTATAAGCCAGCTGTCGGAGCAATTGAGAGAAGAAGCACGAAAGGACCCAGGATACAAGTTTCTATGGCAGCAGATGGAAGCAGACGAAGAGCAAGGTAAGCCATCTGAGTATGGAAGCAACGAAGAACAAATGTTAACTTTTTGCGGAAGAACTTTTGTTCCTAACCGTGCAAGTCTCAAGGAGTTAATCCTAGACGAGTACCATCGCAGCAACTATGCTGGCCATCCCGGCTACTAAAAGATGCTTTTGGCAATTAGAAAGATATATTACTAGCCAGGTATGCGCAAAGACATTGCGGAATATTTAAGCAAGTGTTTAGAATGCCAGCAGGTTAAAGTGGAGCATCGGCACCCAGCGAGACTACTACAGCCCATACCCATTCCTGAATGGAAATGGGAAGTGATCTCTTTGGACTTCATTACAGGCTTACCTCGAACCAGGAAGCAGAATTATTCAATAATGGTAGTGGTGGACAGACTAAGTAAATCTGCCCATTTCATACCTGTGCAATCCACTTACAAGACAGTGCAGATTGCAGACATATTTATGAGAGAAATTTTCAGGTTGCATGGTATACCCAAGACTGTGATTTCAGACCGGGATGTTAAATTTACCTCCACATTTTGGAAAACCCTGTTTTCAGGTTTAGGTACCCAAATACACTTCAGTACTGCCTATCACCCTCAGACGGATGGGCAGACAGAACAGGTAAACCAAGTTTTGGAGGATATGCTGCGTATGTATGTAATGCGGCAGCCAACTAAATGGGAGGACTACCTGCACCTAGTGGAGTTTGCATATAACAAAGGATATCAGGAGTCTCTAAAAATGAGTCCCTTCGAAGCGTTATATGGATGACAGTGTCGTACACCAATTAACTGGAGTAGTCCGGAGACAAAATTAATGTTGGGGCCAGAAATGTTGGCTGAGCTAGAAGCGGAAGTAAAAAGAATAAGGCAGAATTTGAAGGCCGCTCAGGATCGACAAAAGGTCTTTGCGGATAAGAAAAGATCTTATCACGAATTCGGAGTGGGTGACCATGTGTATGTCAGGATTAAGCCTAAAAGAAGTACCTTAAGGTGGACTTCTTGCGCCAAGTTATCCCCTCGTTACTGCGGACCCTTCCAAATTCTGGAAAGGGTGGGGCCAGTAGCTTACAGACTGGCGCTGCCTAGTCATATTAAAGTGCATAAGGTATTCCATGTATCGTTGTTAAAGCGATACGTGCATGATGAGAAACATGTAATTTATTGGCAGAATGTTCAGGTAGAACTGGACAGAGAGTTTCTGGTCGAGCCGCTACGTATACTTGATCGAAGAGAGATAGAACTCCGCAAAAGAGTAGTTGTCCAGGTGAAAGTGCAATGGAAGCACTTTGGACCGGACGAGGCTACTTGGGAGGATGAAAGATTCATGCAGGAGGCTTATCCGAAACTTTTCGCAGATATGAGCTGAAAACACCGACGACGGTGTTACCCTCAGGGGGGGAAGATGTAACAGTCTCGTTAAAAAAAAATTAACTAGTAGGTACTAGTTAAAAGACAATTATTATTTTTACTGTTGGAAAAAGACTAGAGATATTGTTTTGAATTAAAACAAGGAATTAATTATGTTTATGAAATTTTATTAAAAGAGGGTTTGAAAATAAAAAGGAAATCTTTCAAAAGCTGATGGTAAAAGTTTTCTAAGAATAGGAGGTGGTTGGGGCAGTTGGGAGATACAGTTACTCACCCCTTGAGGATAAAAAGTGAATCTTGGAAAGGGGTGAGGGTTCTGAAATTCTTGGAAGAAAGGGGAAGCAATTTTCTTGAGCTGGAAGGATCCAGTGGAAAGATTGCTTTTGAACTCCATTGAATGATCGAACTTTACTGCTGGTGACTGGATTGGCCTTCCAGAGGTCACAACAGAGGTATCTCCACTGATAACCCGTGGCACCGTCCAGATTTCTGGAGCTTGGGGGCAAGTGGAGGACGTCATCGCCTCCCTTGAAGGTTGGGAGGACATCAGCTAAAAGGAAAGAATTTTCTAAACCAGATAAGTATATTCCGTGAGTTTGTAAATTAGAAGTGACTATAGGTTTCTGTAAAGATAAGTAGACAGATTGTTAAGTAAAACCTCGGAGTATTACTGTTAAATAGATGTATAAGTGTATGTGTATGCAATAGCATGAATATCGCTTTCTGAATAAATATCTTGTAGGGCACTGCTTAACAGATGTTTCATAGTCGGCATGAAACTAGAAAATGATTTAAAAGTACCTATAGGTTAAATTAATGTATCTGTTCTCTGTTACTATTAATATGACGAAAAGGGTATGTGAAGTTCTGTGTTAACCTAGAGCAGATACGAAAGATTACTTGTGCATATACCTTATATTCTTTCTTTCTTAAGTAGTAAACTTTAAAAGACCTTACTGTAGGCTTAAATAGACTTCAGCAAACATAATACATGTCATACAGAAACCATCGGAATACCAGTTGCAGCGGAAAGTATGCATGTAACATTTCAAGACTGTCTATGTAATTCTGAATGAAATAACTGTAGAGAAAGAACACAAGCCCAAGCATCACTAGTTTCAGACGAGGAAAATAACAACAATTCCTATTTCTTTGATTTAAAGGGTTAACCTAAAGAATGCTTGTGAACAATAACCTCTAGTCTGCTAAACTCATTTTCGTGAGACAAAAGAAGCGCGAACTTTAACTGCCGCGACTCTACAGGACAGGAAATGAAATAATAATCCGAGTTTTGCTTATGAACGAATAGAAAAAGGAGAAATCCTATTGTGCTAGGGTTATTGCAGAGTTTTAACTGAATCGGAACCAGAATTCCGAGAAAGAAATTCTAGGGTAAAACAAAAACTCAACGAATCCGAGAAAGAAATTCTAGAGTAAAACAAAAACTCAACGTGTGACTTTGCATGTAATTTATCACATAAATAACAGAAGACAAACACATTAATCCTGAGGGGTTATATTTTGCAGTTGTTCAAAGTTACAGAAATTTCCATCATTAACAAAAGAAAAACAAAGAAAGAGCTTCCATAAGCTATCACGCTTTAAAACGCATGCAACCTCTGAGAACGGTATACTGTGCATAACCTTACATATTAACCAGGTCGAATGGTAATTCCGACCCATTTAACGAATAGGTGAGAAATTGTTTAAGACTATAACTGTAGTATATAGAAATGTAGCTGATAGTAAACATGGACTGAACCCCAGACGCCATTGGTCTGCAGATGGGCAACGTCAGATTATGAATAACTACTCGGCGTCAAGCCAAGTAAAGAGTAGCTCCACGGTTCGAGCTGTGCTGAATCTTAACGACCAAGGTTCGAGCCAAAAGTGAACCTGTAAACCCCGATGGGGTAGTTTGAGGAGGAGAGCACCCTGGACAGGTTAAATACCTGTGCATAAGGGGCACCCTTTATTAGTTGCTACACGCATGAATCCGCCGTTCCAGAAAACGTTAAACGCGACAGAGGGTAGTGTCATGGCATACCTGCAACAAACATACACGGTTAGAACATTATACGCCCAAAGGAGTATGGGAAAATATCATTGATAAACCGACAAGGACTATTCCCGAGAGGGAGATTACCTGGCAAGGGAATGAAGATCTTTTCTTTACCTGGAGCATCAACATGGAGATAGGATTAAACATACTGTTCAAAACAAAAGCAAACATAGGAGAATTATACCGAGTAGGGTTTGCAATGATAAGAAAGGATTGGAGCCTTACCATCATTCTGAGGAATGAAGGCACTGCCTGGAGGACCTTCTGTCATCTGGATGAAGCAGCGTTAGGGTAACTTATACGAATAAACCCGAAAGAAGATGAAAACACCAGAGAATGTATTAACAAAGTTAAACAAGAAAGAAAAGAAACACCTGAAAAGTAGTAGGTAAATAATATCGGTTGCTTTGCGAAATAGAAGTGAACCATGGTCTATTACCTGGTGCCGTGACCTTTTTTAATATTCTCCAGGGCGGAATTTGCTAGGCACGACCTCCGGACTGGAACTGTAAGTCTTAGAGACGATGAGCGTCGAGCAGGATACTGGAGAGCTCCAAGCCTGCAAACTGCTGGAGGAGATGAGATTGGCACAACCAAGTATGGCGGGAGTATCAGTTCTGCCGAAGGCAACAGGAACTGCCACCGGACGGAAGTAATGAATGAAGCCCGCCAAGTGGCGCCAAAAGCATATCCCGAGAGATATGTAATTAAAGCCACAATAAATCTCGCTTGCAGGACGCTTGCCACTTCACCCATATACATATGTTAATCACGTGGAGGAGACCCATTACGGGTGGGGTTCGAAACATTAGAAATAAACCGATCACGTCTAGGCGTTAATGTGCAAGGGTTTGTGGTACGAAGCGGATTATACAAGTTTAACAGCATTGACAAACAAATACCTATGCATAACTTATGAAAGTTGTGATTGATATTTTCGATATAGATCATGAATAAGATTTGATGGTTCGTGTACTATCGATACATTAAAAGATTTACTTCCTATTTTAATAGGATGTAGAATTAAAATTATCATATCTTGATATAGTAAAATATGTATATACATTTTTTTTTTGTTTATGTAGAATGGATGTGACAAGAATTTAGAGAATAAAAGTAAAATTTCTTTATATGATTCAATTTTAAATATAAACATGATTCAATTTTAAGTATAAGTATTTTATTTTAAAATTCTATTTTTTTAGTTTAAAAATACATCCTACTTTTACTTACCACTTAAATAAATATTTATTAAATATGATATTTCACTTTCATAAAAGCTTAAGAAAACATTTTTCAACCATTTTTGTTGAATTCAACATTATTAATTCTTTTCACTTTTCAATAATAAAGTTGTATAATTCTCAAAACCATTTATCTATAAAAAAAAATCTATAAGACATACATAAAAATAAGTTCTTATTATACTTGCGACACTGATATTCAATTTGTGGTTGAATAAAAAATCTAAAAAAATAAGGAGCTTATCATAGTTTAATTTTAAGAATTCAATTTTTGTTATTTTTTTATTTTTATTTAAATTGAGTTATTTGTAAGGTGATTAGTTGAGGTCTTATTAAGAACTGTTTAGTAACTTTTCTTTCTATTAGTTACTAGATTTTGTTTTTGCTTTTATTTCTTTTTTATTTAACTATTTGATTTTATTTATTTTTTCAATTATTTCTCTTTTCATGAATTCTAGTTTTCCATATTTTCCATTTAAAATGACAAATTTTAAAGAGGAAATAATAATAATAATAATAACTTTTTCTAATAATTATTTTCAGTTATATTACCTTTTTTTTTAGATTATTTTTCATAATATGCCTGATTTTTAAGATGAAAAACAATTGAAAAATATTTTTCAATTATATATGTTTTTTTTAAGTATTACTACTTTTAAATTTGATTTTTTTTTTTTTTTGTATTTTTGTATTTTTTTCTCTATTTTCAATTCCAATTACATTAATCATATTTTCATTGTTGTTGTTGCTTACACATAACTTTTATAAGTAACAATTATTATGATAGCTAGTTATTAGTTTTTAGAATATGCATTTCTTTCCTAATTTTGTTGATGTATAGTTACTATTTTTTAGGATCTAGTGAGCATTTGTTTTTGAATTTGTTTTATTTACCCACAATTTTTTTTTTTTTTTTTTTTGGTTGTCTCCAACAAATTCATAGTTAGTTTTTTTTTTTTTTTTTGGTAAATTTAGAATAATCTTTCTATTTCCTATTAATAAAAAACAGCGTTGAAAATCCATCCAGTATTGGAAAAGTTTAAACTTTCTAATAACTATATGTCCATTCAAGTTGTTGGAGATTGCTCAACATTTATTGTGATATTAGCCTTGAATTTCTCATTTATTTCAAATGGTTTGTTAAAGTTGTTTTATCTTGTTTTCTCCAACCAAACATAGAAGCTTCGTCTAAGTTACCATGCAAAAAGTTAATGTGTGAATTTTGTTAAAGCTGATTAATTTACTCCAACTTTATTCCTTGTTTTATTCAAAGTGGGTTCATTAATTTTAAAACTAAATCACAAATCATAGACAAAAGTATAATATTTAGAAAATATTTGTAAAGAGCTAATGGTATGTTTCATTTATTTTGATAGTTAAATACTTTTAATTTTTTTTTATTAATGTTTTTTCAACTCCATTTCTCTCCAAAAAAAGAAAAATAACATTAAAAGTTTTGTTCCATAATCCTATGCTTTAAATAGCACAAAGACCATTGCATTCAACTCTATATCAATCATGTATAATTCCCATGAACTTTGCAAGAGACAATTGGTTGTGCAAAACCATTTTCTTGAAATTTTCATCTCGTTGAGTTGAAACTAACTTTTTCCATGTCAATTTGAACCAAACACTCCCAACTAAATAACTTAATCAAACTTAATTACAACGAATGAGATAGAGTCCTCATTAAAAAGCAACATTTTTAAGACAATATTTTCACTTTCATTTTTATTTTTTTATAAAAAAATTAATTGATCATGTTAACAATTCATACTCCAACTAACTATATTTAAAATAAATAAAAAATACTAACTAATATATATTAATTAATAAAATAAAATAAAAATATATATATATATATATATATATATATAAATAAACTATATATATAACACCGATTTAAAAAAAAATAATATAATTTTGTTTACTTTTTACGTTAAAATACTATTCCCTCCCACCACAATACTTGGCATTTCAAACAACCAACATGGTGATGATCTTCATTTCATACCAGCAAAACAATTAAAATAAGCACAAAACCAGAAACCTGCCATTCAAGAAAAAAATACGAGGCTACAAAGAAATGAATAAATGAATGATGAAACAAAATCAAAACAAAAGACAAATGACTCTCATCGATGAACATCGTGTTTACGGCGCCAAATCTTGACAAGACTCCCATGTCTCTTGCTTTGGAGACAAAAGTGCGTATGCTTTAATTTGTTGGTCTCTTATCTTCATTACAGAGGCATGTTGTTTGTTTTTATTAAGCTATTCATCAAACCACATCCTCCATCCAATCTTTGTCGCCCATACAAACTTCGAAGTTTATTGTTGTTAGGGTTGGTGGTGGATGACGCTTGCCAGCACAGACTTCGAAGTTGTTTCTGAGCGTCCCTGATAATCAACTTCCCGCAGGTAGGAGCTTCCGATGGCTAAATATTGGCGGCCTAATTTACGGGTCTTTTGCAGTCCCGTTCGTATCTAAATAAAAAAAAACTTTTATCTAAATAAAGCATATCAACTTTTTTATATGGCGTACATTGTTTGTTCTATACAAACTTTTTAATAGGGCATAGATTGTTTGTTTTATATAGATTCAATTCTCAGAAATGATATATTATCCATTATTGTAAGTTTAAAAAAATTAAAGATCTGATTTTATGATTTTAGTATAAAATGGGTTAACCTAATTAATTAATAAAGTAATTGATTTTTTTTTTTTCTAAATAAGACTAAATTCTATTACTGTGATAAAATATGGTACATACAGAGGTGCTTTTCCAGCAGTAGGACGAGTTTCAGCAAAATGACAAAAAAAGCGTTGCCCTCGTAGGGAAACCAGCGCGAGGAGAGATTAGTTGCTGCCTCAAGAGAGGAAACCAGCATTACACAGTAAGTCTTAAAACAGTAGCAATATGAACAAAAACTATAACTGAGATTGGACAAGCCCGCAGGCCTAAAATTCAGCAGGCTCCAACCATACAAGAACTCTAACCTGGAAAATGCAGTGAAACTGGAAGATTTAGAGACCATAATCATCAGAGGGGGATTCTTCGACAATTCGACATCCATAGCCGCATTCTTCATCATCCTGCATGGGAATTGCTGCCTCGCCTGCGTCGTTCTGCTTCGGGAGCGCGCCTGTGAGATTAGTGCTGCCAACTCCGAGCGCGCCTCTCTCCGTGGTGCGTGGGTTGTTCAGCTGAACAGTGCGAAGATCCGGAACAGACTCGGGCGCGTGAGGACGAATCCCTGGAGGCGTCGGAGGAGGTGGCCCCGCATTGAGTTGAGGGAGCTCCTTGAATTGCACTGAGATGGTCGCCACTACCATGGGCTGGTTCATGACACAAGGGAAGTGGAAAAGCGCAGTGGACGGGTTAGCCAAGAGGGCAGACTCTGGATTGCGAGGTTCAGAAGGAGGCGGATGGGGAGAGACGCCGCGCGGAGAAGAGGGCGGGTGGTGGGCCGGTGGAGCTCTTCTTCTGCGCGAGGCTCGAGTGGAGGGGCGACGAATGCGCTCAGAATCCGAAGAGCTCGAGGGGCTAGAAGGTGAGCGACGCCTGGAGGCAGGTCTGGCTCGGGTGCTGCCTCTGCGGCATCTGAGCCTGTGCCGAAGCCGAGGCATGACCTTGCAAGGAGAGTGCAGGCGTCGAGGGAAGAGGAGAGGCGAAGTAGGCTGAGGGGACGGCGACAGACCAGGAGAGAAAACCTGGGGTGGATCAGCAAGAAGCCAGGGATGCAGATGGCCTTGACAGTGATGAAAACCAGTGTCGAATTCCACGCAGCAGAAGAGGGTGCATCTCCGACCAAGAGCCGTTCTGGAGCTGGCGAGCTTGGCTTCCGGTGGGCACGCAGAGCCGAGAGGAACAATGAGCTGAGACATGGTGACAAGCCAAATGAAATGCAGAGCGTATAGAGGAAGCATCGAGAAGGCGGGAGAGCAAATGCGCATGGAGGACGGCGGTAAGTTATGGCGATGGCCTCGTCCTCCCCACCGGCTTGAATGCCGAGTATTGTGAAGGGCCAGGGATTTAATGCGAGTATGGTGGAGTGAATGCAGTCGGCCGGCTGCTTTGTGGCGTTGCCACGCACCAACCCAGCCTCCGCACATCCCAATGTCAACTGTGGTCACCCGCATCCGGGGAAGTAATTGATTTAGAAAATAGTAAAATAATTAATTTGGAAGATATTTTTTTATTAATTGAATTTAAAGATAATTTCAGATTTTACTAATTTAACATAGACAATTATGACAATTTGAGTTTTGTAGATAACATTAAAGAAATGAAAAAATAACAATATATATCACTCTTCAATTTCAACTAATACAATAATAAATGTTAACCATTTTCTTTACATTCAAATTAACTTTATAAATTTATAATTAATTCAAAAACCTTGCTTTCAATGCTAGTATAATTTTTCCTGACCTCTATGTTCTATAAACTACTTCATTTTGCTCCAAACTCTATATTTTATATACATTTATTCTCTTGAACATGATATGTCCTCATCTTATTTCTTTATCTATTATTCTTTTTGCATCTTCTTGTACTTCATCTACTACTACGGCTGCAAATATAGTTTCATGTTCTTCTTCAATTTCAATTTGTTCTTTATGTGCAAATTGTACTTTTACAATGTCACCTTTTCATTAAGCAATTTGCTGAAGAGATCTCAATAACAACTTTTTATTAAGCAATTTATTGAAGATATTTCAATAACAATTGTACTAGGAATGTCAATGAGTGTGTTTTCCACAACATCATCAAAAACTTCTTCTATTATGATATCCATCTTATGAACAACTATGTAACCACTGTCTTAGCGGTAAAAAATGGTTAGACTCTTATCAGTTAAGAATTAATTATGACTGTTGTTCCATTTTTTAATGTGAATATTTGAACAAATCGAATTTTGATATTAAATAAAAGATTTTCTTGTGAAACTTATTTCACGAGTAAAAATTGATGGTAAAAGTAAATCAAGATTTGGAGTCAGTTGAAAAGAAAAAACAGTTTCCACAGTTACCCAAAGAAAATCTGGAATAAATAAGGAATTCCAAGGAGAGTTGGGAGTTCTGTGTCTGTGAGAAAAAAACAAAGGAATTCTGTAATTCTGGAAAGGAATTTTCAGAACAAACTAAAAAATCTGGGTTGGAGAACTGGACCGAATTGTCCCGTGTTCTCCCCAGAATTGCTGTTTTTTTTCCTGGAGTGGGAGAAATGGACCAGATTGTCCCGAGTTCTCCTCCGGGACTCTGTGATTAACAAAGACCCAAACTTGACGCATGGGGGAGAGCTGCAAGACGAATATCCCAGCTCCTGGAAGGGAGGAAACAAATACCATCAGTTGGCCTAAAACTCAGATGAGTAAAGAAAAAAAAAAGATGTAGTTAGTTCCTTGATTTTGTTTTCTGCGAAAATGCAATTAATTCTTTGTTCTTGTTTTCTGTGAAATAAAAGAATTTGTCTCTTCTCCTATTATAATAAGACTGTTTGTAGAAGTAGATACTCTATCTGTAAAAACTGTGCTACAGAAGCAGATAGTAAAAACTCCACTGTGAGCTGTTGAATTACTACAGAAGTTAGGAAGAATGGTACCCTGTCTCTGTAAAATTATTTTCTTATGTCACTGTAAAAGAAGATTAAATTGTTGTGAAAGAAGGATATAGTAATCAGTGTCATGAATTACCAACTAGGCCAAGGGATAACAGAGTCATTTAAATTATCTGACATAATTCTGTAAAGCAAAAAAGTGAAAGAAAACACTGGACGATAATATCGGAAGAACTGTTAACCCTTCAAGCCGGTAGCCCTGAGCTCCAAGGTTGGTTGTTTTTCTGTCTATGATATCACGCGGAAGTATTGGCAGTCCGGTCGCCCTGTAATACTTAAAGAAAATACACAGAAGGAGAAACCAAGAATAGAGAGTTTTACAGGTAAAGTCCTAGTAACAAAACAGTGAATTATGAATCTTTACAAATGAAACAAAGCCCTTAGAAACAAAATACAAAGAGATTGGTGTTAATGCAGAGAACATTGAAGAAAAACCCTGAGGGGTACATAAAGATTAAGCCATTATAAAAAAACTGTAGAAGACATTGTTAATAGTCTCATAGCATACCATAAGATTCACAGAACCGATAATTGAAATGGGAAACTGTTTTCTACGATTCAACAGGTACATTTATGAGCACAGAAAATTAGAGCAGTGAACTCAGCCGGGAACCCCAATTCGTGATGGGTAACTTCGGTAAAATTAAACAAGGAAAACACGGGTGCATAAAACCCCGTCCAAGTGGTAGCTATAGAATTTAAAATACATAATCTTTCAAGAAGTGGAAACCGAGTATTTGAATTTTATGTATACTGCCGGCTCAAAGGCGTGAATCCCATTGAAACCCTTACAATACACAGAACTTAACAGCAGAAAAACTGCGATATCAAAACTACAGAATTTAAAACCTCGAGCCCCCCCTTAACAATAATACTATCCAGACTTTCCAGCGAAGGAGGAAGCTAAGGGTACCAAACCCCATCATCATTAGGGTACCTGTGCATATGCGCAAGAATTTAGACTTTGCCGTGGACGAATAATGAAATAGTCAAGAACCTTGAACTGGTAGAAGGGAACTATGCACAGTACCTGACAACAGACGGAAATTAATTAGCAAGGAAGGAAAGTACACGGAATGATTAAGTTATAATCGGTTTCGTGACAGTAAATAGACCAAGAAAAAAAGGGGGACGTCCGGCGGTAGATTACCTGTAGTTCTTCGGAAAAGAAAACGGGGAAGCCTTTAGCACCAAACCCTTTGTTGCCAAACCAAAACACAACAGCAACGAGGGTAAGATTATATAAAAGCATGAAGGTACAACCCTCCAAGGAGAATTTGGCGTAAACAACAGAGAAACAAGCAAGCTCCTAAATTGAAATGAACGCAAAGGATTTTAAAGCTTCTGCGTAGCATAATTGCAAGGAAAATAACCAGGGAACCACAAAATTCCTGTGCCAAGAGAAAACCCTTCGGAGGCCACTCTTTCACCGTCCATTGTAGTAAAACTGGTAAGTCTGTCGCAGAAACCCTGAAGGAGACAGCACCCCCTCGGCGCAAGCACAACAATGAACCTGAATTCGGTTAGGACCCTGAGGTCATTGGCGAACCCTAGGCATGAGCACCGTGGGATTAACCTCTGATAAATGGTGGATAAGTTGCCAGCTGTAGAGCAGCGATACCAAGCTCATTTGGCAGACAAATTATCCCACATCGATAATTGTGCAATGAAAGGCCTAATGCGGTAGCTGGTACCCATAATTATTAGGTACGACATATTAAAGGTGAGTTAAAAAGGTGTAAGCCATCATTAACCAGAAACATAGAGCTGGCACCAAAAGGCAACAAGCCTTATCTCTACAGTACAAAAAAAAAACGTGGCCAATCATAGTACCAAAAATACGAGAGCCCAAAACGTAATAATTCCAGTTGTATAACTTAATAAGAATAATATTATGTGACAAAATTATTTATAGCCAAGTGAAAAAAAATTAACTGTGATAATTTTTTTTATATGGTAAATTTTATGTGTCTAGATGACTGTTACAAGTGGTATCGGAGTAGGTTACAACGCTGGAACCCTATTGGGTCAACTGAAATTAAAAATTGTATGTTATTCATGCATATTCAGATAACTAGATGGAAAGACAAACGAGACGGACACCTTCACAACCGCCACAGCGAAATGGCGGAGAGATTCAACCCCCACCAGAGGGAAACCCCGAAATGCAGGTTCAGCTGGGGATAGAGTAGCATCAGCGGTCTAATAGATTGATTGAAGAACAACAACATCAGACTCGCATTTTATTACACATATTACAACAGTTGCAGGAAGAAATGGAGAGAGTACGAAAGGAAAATGCAAGAATGATGCAGGATCAGGAGAGGATCTTAAAGAGCCTCTCCGATAAACAAAATCAAAGGAATGAAAACCCCAGTGCTAGCAGAGAATTCCAAGAAGGGAACGAATATCAAACAGATGAAAAAGATATAAGCCGAAAAGAAAGAAGTCTGTCACAACGAAGTAATCCAAACATAAATTTTAATGAGGCTGAATCCAAAAATGAAACCGAACAGAAGGCAGGTAAAAGACAGAGGGTGGAATTACATGGAGAATTCAGAAAGATAAAGCCACCTACATTCGATGGAGAAAAAGAGGAAGTGGCAGAAGCATGGTTGATTGACATGAACAAGTAATTTCAGGTGTATGATTATGACAATGGTCTTAAAGCACGGTTAGCCATTTACCAGCTGAAAGATAAAGCCACCTTATGGGGGGAAGAAGTGAAGAACGTGCGGGGGATAGAGGATCAGGATGTGACATGGGATAAGTTTCAACAGTACTTCAAGGAAAAGTACTTGACTAAGAGTTTTTATGATGAAAAAGCTCGAGAATTCCATGATTTGAGGCTAGGAAAATTTACCATGGACGAGTTCATCACTAAGTTTACATCATTACTGCGCTATGTACCGTACTTAAGAGATGAGAAAGCCAAAGTCCAAATATTTCTGAGCAGTTTACCTGCCCATATGAAGGAGCGTATCGAGTTTGTAAATCCTAAGACAATGGATGAGGCCATTAGAAAGGTGAGGCTGTGTTATCAGCAAGCGAAAACCAGGATAGACTAAGGAAAAGGGTGGCAATCAAGGAAAAAAAATAGAAACAGTGTTGGTTTCAAAAGAGGCAAAACTAGTAATTTCAAAAGCTCAGCCAGGAATTCAATTAATAAGCAGTTTGGTAGGAACCATCAGAGGATAAGATGGCCTGGGGAGGACAAAACTGTTGAGGCTTCTAGTAAACCTGAGCAACCTCAAAATCAGAGGCCACCTCTGCAGTGTTGGGGCTGTGGAGCAGTGCAATATTATCGAGATTGCCCACAGCGAGGTAAAACCGAAGCAGTAACCAATTTACAAGAGGCCTCTACTGTGGGAGATGTTGCCCGAAGCATACCCAGAATTAACGCAGCATTGGAGGACTGGCAAGCTGATTTTCAACCTACCATGATAGAGCTGGAAGGTAAACTGTTATCCCAAACTGTTTCTGTTTTGATAGATACGGGAGCAATTCTAAGTTATATAAGTCCTAAATTGGTAGAAATCTGTAAATTTCCAGGTCAAAAATTTAAGAAGACCTGGTTGGTTCAGTTAGCTATAGGAGCTAAAACAAGAGTTAGTGCCAAAATACCAGATTGTGCACTACAAATCGGCGAACAACAATTAATAGTAGACTTAAATATTATGCCCTTTGGATCCTATGATGTGTTGCTGGGAACGGATTGGTTGGAAAATCATTGGACTCTCATAGATTTTAAGGAAAAGATATTTTATTACAGAGATCAGAATGGTAATCGCCAAGAAATTCAAGGCATAAAGAAGCCTATACATCTGCGCCCAATTACAGCTTCCCAAATGGGAAAATGTATAAGAAAGGGATGCCGGCTGTATGCTATACAAGTTGGACTACCTGAGTCTAAGGATAAAGCTGCCCTGTTAGAAAACATACCTGTGGTACAGGAATTCAAGGATATATTTCCTGAAGAAATACCAGGATTACCACCTAAAAGAGATGTTGATTTTACAATATAACTGCTGCCAGGAGCTTCGCCAGTTTCACGGACTCCTTACCGTATGAGTGTGCTAGAATTGACTGAGCTGAAAATGCAGCTTCAGGAATTATTAGATAAGGGGTATATACGGCCCAGTGTGTCACCCTGGGGAGCACCTGTACTGCTTGTTAGAAAGAAGGATGGAACCATGCGCATGTGCATGGATTACCGACAGTTAAATAAGCTGACTGTTAAGAATAGGTATCCCCTACACCGTATTGATGACCTGTTTGACCAGGTAAGGGGAGCTACTGTGTTCTCAAAGATTGATTTGCGGTCCGGTTATCACTAGATCAGAATTAAGGATGAAGATATACACAAAACTACTTTTCGCACAAGGTATGGCCACTATGAATTCGTGGTATTACCTTTTGGGTTAACTAATGCACCAACCACTTTTATGAGACTGATGCATAGTATTTTTCACCCTTATTTGGACAACATTGTGTTAATCTTCATTGATGACATACTGGTTTATTCTATGAATGTGGAAGAACACAAGGAACATTTGCGAATGGTACTGGAGATGCTCAGGAAGCACCAGCTGTATGAAAAATTTAGTAAATGTGACTTTTTCAAAGAAGAAATACAGTATCTTGGACATGTAATATCTGAAAAAGGTATAGCAGTAGACCCGGAGAAAATCAAAACTATTATGGAATGGAAGGTGCCACAGAATGTGGCAGATATATGGTCTTTTATGGGTCTCGTTGGATATTACCGTCGATTTATAAAAGGATTTTCAAAGATAGCCTTTCCCATTACCTCTTTGCAAAGGAAGGGGAAAATTTTTAAATGGACAAAGGAATGTCAGGACAGTTTTGAAAGATTGAAGTAGTTATTGACAACAGCACCTGTGTTAAGTGTAGCAGATCCGAATAAGGAATTCGAGGTTTGTACGGATGCATGCAAGGAGGGTGTTGGGGCTATATTATCACAAGAAGGGAAGGTAATTGCATATGAATCGCACAAGCTAAAAGATCATGAGCAACGATATTCAGCTTATGATTTAGAGCTGACCGCAGTTGTGCACACTCTCCGAGTATGGAGACATTACTTACTTGGGAAGAGATTTGTATTGAAGACTAATCATAGTAGTCTAACCAACTATTTTAAATAAGCTGATTTAAACTCCCAACAAGCAAGGTGGAATGATTTTTTGAGCGAGTTTGATATTGACTTGCAACACGTAAAAGGAAAGGAGAATAGGGTTGCAGATGCATTGAGTAGGAAACTGCATAAAATTTATGGATTATATGTTAACCAAATTGAAACCAGATTCCTAGAACAAATCAGAGAAGAAGCAGACAAGGATCCTGAGTATAAATATTTGAGGCAGTAAACACAAGAATCTGGAGAACAAGTTGGACAAGGGGATTATGAGATTAACCAGGACGGGTTGCTGATCTTCAAGAATAGGATAGTCATTCCAAACAAAGTGGAATTAAAAACTATGATACTGGATGAATATCATAGAAGCAATTATGAGGGACACCCAGGATATCAAAAAATGCTGATAGCTATAAGAAAGGACTACTGTTGGCCAGGCATGAGAAAGGATATAGCGAACTATCTAAACAGGTGTTTAGAGTGCCAACAGGTGAAGGTATAGCATCAGCATCCGGCTGGATTAATGCAGCCTATACCTATTCCCAAATGGAAACGGGAGGTGATCTCATTGCACTTTATCACCGGATTACCAAAATCAAAACGAGGTAATGATTCCATAATGGTAGTTGTAGATCGACTAAGTAAGTCGGCACATTTCATACCTATCCAATCCACCTATAAGATAGTGCAGATAGCAGATTTATTTATGCGTGAGATCTTCAGACTGCATGGCATTCCTAAGACCGTTATCTCAAATAGAGATGTAAAATTAACATCAGCTTTTTGGAAGGCACTGTTTACGAGACTAGGAACTCAAGTACATTTTAGTACTGAATACCACCCGCAAACAGACGGTCAAACCAAGCGAGTAAATCAAGTACTAGAAGACATGCTGAGAATTTATGTCATGCAGCAACCGGTTAAGTTGGAGGAGTACCTACACTTGATAGAGTTTTCTTATAACAATGGTTACCAGGAATCGCTGAAGATGAGCCCATTTGAGGCACTGTATGGGCGGAAGTGCAGAACTCCCATTAATTGGAGTAGTCCCGAGACTAAACTCATGCTGGGACTAGATATGCTAGCGGAAATGGAGGCAGAAGTAAAGAAGATTAGACAAAATTTGAAAGCAGCACAGGACAGACAGAAAGTGTATGCAGATAAAAAAAGGTCATACTGTGAATATGAAGTTGGAGACCACGTGTATGTCATAATTAAACCAAAGAAGAGTACATTAAGATGGGCATATTGTACAAAATTAGCGCCCCGGTTCTGTGGTCCCTTCCAAATACTGGAAAGAGTAGGACCGGTGGCGTATCGCTTAGCTCTTCCTAGTCATATTCGGGTGCATAATGTCTTTCATGTATTGTTATTAAAACGATATATTCATGATCCAAGACACATTATCCATTGGTAGAACATTCAGGTAGTGGGTGAGCATAAAGGTTAAATAATAGCATGATGTTAAAAGACTTATATAATTAACATAAGTCTTTTGTGTGCAGGTAGAACTGGACGAAGAATTTCTGGTCGAGCCTCACAGTATAATCGACCGGAGGGAAATCATGCTCCGGAAACAATCCATCGCCCAGGTTAAAGTGCAATGGAGGCACTTTGGACGAGAGGAGGCCACCTGGGAGGACGAGAGTTTTGTCTGAGAATCCTATCCAGAATTTTTTTGCTGAATTAAAGTAAGAACACCAGGGACAGTGTTCTCTTCCAGAGGGGGAAAACTGTAACCACTGTCTTAGCGGTAACAAATGGTTAGACTCTTATCAGTTAAGAATTAATTATGACTGTTGTTCCATATTTTAATGTAAATATTTGAACAAATCGAATTTTCATATTAAATAAAATATTTTCTTGTGAAACTTATTTCACGAGTAAAAATTGATGGTAAAAGTAAATCAAGATTTGGAGTCAGTTGAACAGAAAAAACAGTTTCCACAGTTACCCAAAGAAACTCTAGAATAAATAAAGAATTCCAAGGAGAGTTGGGAGTTCTGTGTGTGTGAGAAAAAAACAAAGGAATTCTGTAATTCTGGAAAGGAATTTTCAGAACAAACTAAAAACTCTGGGTTGGATAACTGGACCGGATTGTCCCGTGTTCTCCCCAGAATTGCTGTTTTTTTTCCTGGAGTGGCAGAAATGGACTGGATTGTCCCGAGTTCTCCTCCAGGACTCTGTGATTAACAAAGACCCAGACTTGACGCACGGGGGAGAGCTGCGAGATGAATATCCCAGCTCGTGGAAGGGAGGAAACAAATACCATCAGTTGGTCTAAAACTCAGATGAGTAAAGAAAAAAAAAAGATGTAGTTAGTTCTTTGATTTTGTTTTCTGCGAAAATGCAGTTAATTCTTTGTTCTTGTTTTCTGTGAAATACAAGAATTTGTCTCTTCTCCTATTATAATAAGATTTTTTGTAGAAGTAGATACTCTATCTGTAAAAACTGTGCTACAGAAGCAGATAGTAAAAACTCCACTGTGAACTGTTGAATTACTACAGATGTTAGGAAGAATGGTACCCTGTCTCTGTACAATTATTTTCTTATGTAACTGGAAAAGAAGATTAAATTGCTGTGAAAGAAGGATATAGTAATCAGTGTCATGAATTACTGACTAGGCCAAGGGATAACAGAGTCATTTAAATTATCTGAGATAATTCTGTAAAGCAAAACAGTGAAAGAAAACACTGGACGGTAATATCGGAAGAACCGTTAACCCTTCAAGCTGGTAGCCCTGAGCTCCAGGGTTGGTCATTGTTCCGTCTATGATATCACATGGACGTATTGGCGGTCCGGTCGCCCTGTAATCCTTAAAGAAAATACACAGAAGGAGAAACCAAGAATAGAGAGTTTTACAGGTAAAGTCCTAGTAACAAAACAGTGAATTATGAATCTTTACAAATGAAACAAAGACTTTAGAAGTATAATACAAATAGATTGGTGTTAATGCAGAGAATATTGAAGCAAAACCCCGAGGGGTACATAAAGATTAAGCCACTATAAAAAAACTGTAGAAGAAACTGTTAATAGTCTCATAGCATACCATAAGATTCACAGAACCGATAATTGAAACGGGAAACTATTTTCTACGATTCAACAGGTACATTTATGAGCACAGAAAATTAGAGCAGTGAACTCAGCCGGGAACCCCAATTCGTGATGGGTAACTTCGGTAAACTTAAACAAGGAAAACACGGGTGGATAAAACCCCGTCCAGATGGTAGCTATAGAACTTAAAATACATAATCTTTCAAGAAGTGGAAACCGAGTATTTGAGTTTTATGTATACTGCCGGCTCAAAGCCGTGAATCCCATTGAAACCCTTACAATAGACAGAACTTAACAGCATAAAAACTGCGATATCAAAACTACAAAATTTAAAACCCTGAGCCCCCCAGTAACAATAATACTATCTAGACTTTCCAGCCAAGGAGGAAGCTAAGGGTACCAAACCCCATCATCATTAGGATACCTGTGCATATGCACAAGAATTTAGACTTTGCCGTGGACGAATCATGAAATAGTCAAGAACCCTGAACTGGTAGAAGGGAACTATGCACAGTACCTGACAACAGATGGAAATTCATTAGCAAGGAAGGAAAGTACGCTGAATGATTAAGTTAGAATCGGTTGGTGACAGTAAATAGACCAAGAACAAAGGGGGGACGTCCGGCGGTAGATTACCTGCAGTTCTTCGGAAAAGAAAACGGGGAAGCCTTTAGCACCAAAACCTCTGTCGCCAAACCAAAACACAACAGCAACGAGGGTAAGAGTATATAAAAGCACGAAGGTATAGCCCTCCAAGGAGAATTCGGCTTAAACAACAGAGAAACAAGCAAGCTCCTAAATTCAAATGAACGCAAAGGATTTTAAAGCTTCTGCGTAGCATAATTGCAAGGAAAATAACCAGGGACCACAGAATTCGTGTGCCGAGAGCAAGCCCTTCGGAGGCCACTCTTTCTCCGTCCATTGTAGTAAAATTGGTAAGTCTGTCGCAGAAACCCTGAAGGAGAGAGCACCGCCTCGATGCAAGCACAAAAATAAACATAAATTCGGTTAGGATCCCGAGGTCATTGGCGAACCCTAGGCATGAGCACCGTGGGATTAACCTCTGATCAATGGCGGATAAGTTGCCAGCTGTAGAGTAGCGAGACCAAGCTGATTTGGAAGAGAAATTATCCCACACTGATAATTGCGCAATGAAAGGCCTAATGCGGTAGCTGGTACCCATAATTATTACGTACAACATATTAAAGGTGAGTTAAAAAGGTGTAAGCCATCATTAACGAGAAACATAGAGCTGGTGCCAAAAGGCAACAAGCCTTATCTCTACAGTGCAAAAAAAAGGTGGCCAATCATAGTACTGAAAATACGGCAGCCCAAAACGTAGTAATTCCAGCTGTATAACTTAATAAGACTAATATTATATGACGACATTATTTATAGCGAAGTGAAAAAAAATTAACTGTGATAATTTTTTTTTATGTGGTAAATTTTGTGTGTCTAGATGACTGTTACAAGTGGTATCGGAGCAAGTTACAACGTTGGAACCCTATTGGGTCAACTGACGTTAAAAATTGTATGTTATTCATGCACAGTCAGATAAATAGATGGAAAGACAAACGAGACAGACACCTTCACAACCGCCACAGCGAAATGCCGGAGAGATTCAACCCCCACCAGAGGGAAACCTCGAAATGTGGGTTCAGCTGGGGATAGAGCAACATCAGCGGTCTAATAGATTGATTGAAGAACAACAACATCAGACTCGCATTTTATTACACACGGTACAACAATTGCAGGAAGAAATGGAGAGAGTACGAAAGGAAAACACAAGAATGATGCAGGATCAGGAGAGGATCTTAAAGAGCCTCTCCGATAAACATAATCAAAGGAATGAAAACCCCAGTGCTGGCAGAGAATTCCAAGAAGGGAACAAACAGCAAACAGATGAACAAGATATAAGACGAAAAATAAAGAAGTATGTCACAGCA
This sequence comes from Pinus albicaulis, assembly GCA_034641835.2. Taxonomy (NCBI): domain Eukaryota; kingdom Viridiplantae; phylum Streptophyta; class Pinopsida; order Pinales; family Pinaceae; genus Pinus; species Pinus albicaulis. The sequence goes on along the minus strand of CM076574.1, from coordinate 72,277,882 downwards.
AAGTAATCCAAACAAAAATTTTAATGAGGCCGAATCTGAAAATGAAACCGAACGGAAGGCAGGTAAAAGAGAGAGGGTGGAATTACATGGAGAATTCAGAAAGATAAAGCTACCTACGTTCGATGGAGAAAAAGAGGAAGTGGCAGAAGCATGGTTGATTAACATGAAAAAGTACTTTCAGGTGTATGATTATGATAGTGGTCTTAAAGCACGGTTAGCCATTTACCAGCTGAAAGATAAAGCCACCTTATGGTGGGAAGAAGTGAAGAACGTGCGGGGGATAGAGGATCAGGATGTGACATGGGATAAGCTTCAATAGTACTTCAAGGACAAGTACTTGACTGAGCGTTTTTATGATGAAAAGGCTCGAGAATTCCATGATTTGAGGCCAGGACAATTGACCATGGACGAGTTCATCACTAAGTTTACATCATTACTGCGCTATGTACTTTACTTAAGAGATGAGAAAGCCAAAGTCCAAAGATTTCTGAGCAGTTTACCCGCCCATATGAAGGAGCGTATCGAGTTTATAAATCCTAAGACAATGGATGAGACCATTAGAAAGGTGAGGCTGTGTTATCAGCAAGCGAAAACCAGGATAGACGAAGGAAAAGGGTGGCAATCAAGGAAAGAAAATAGAAACAGTGCTGGTTTCAAAAGAGGCAAAGCCAGTAATTTCAGAAGCTCAGCCAGGAATTCAATTAATAAGCAGTTTGGTAGGAACCATCAGAGGATAAGATGGCCTGGGGAGGAGAATACTGTTGAGGCTTCTAGTAAACCTGAGCAACCTCAAAATCAGAGGCCACCTCTGCAGTGTTGGGGCTGCGGAGCAGCGCACTACTATCGAGATTTCCCACAGCGGGGTAAAACTGAAGCAGTAACCAATTTAAAATAGGCCTCTACTATGGGAGATGTTTCTCGAAGCATACCCAAAATTAACGCAGCATTGGAGGACCAGCAAGCTGATTTTCAACCTACCATGATAGAGCTGGAAGGTAAATTGTTATCCCAAATTGTTTCTGTTTTGATAGATCTAGGAGCAAGTCTAAGTTATATAATTCCTAAATTAGTAGAAATCTGTAAATTTCCAAGTCAAAAATTTAAGAAGACCTGGTTGGTTCAGTTAGCTACAGGAGCTAAAAGAAGAGTTAGTGCCAAAATACCAGATTGTGCACTACAAATTGGCGAACAACAATTAATAGTAGACTTAAATATTCTGCCCTTGGGATCCTATGATGTGTTGCTGGGAATGGATTGGTTGGAAAAGAATTGGACTCTCATAGATTGTAAGGAAAAGATAGTTTATTACAGAGATCAGAATGGTAATCACCAAGAAATTCAAGGCATAAAGAAGCCCATACATCTGCGCCCAATTACAGCTTCCCAAATGGGAAAATGTTTAAGAAAGCGATGCCGGCTGTATGCTATACAAGTTGGACTACCTGAGTCTAAGGATAAAGCTGCCCTGTTAGAAAATATACCTGTGGTAGAGGAATTAAAGGATATATTTCCTAAAGAAATACCAGGATTACCACCTAAAATGGATGTTGATTTTACAATAGAACTGTTGCCAGGAGCTTCGCCAGTTTCACGGACTCCTTACCGTATGAGTGTGCCAGAATTGACTGAGCTGAAAATGCAGCTTCAGGAATTATTAGATAAGGGGTATATACGGCCCAGTGTGTCACCCTGGGGAGCACCTGTACTGTTTGTTAAAAAGAAGGATGGAACCATGCGCATGTGCATGGATTACCAATAGTTAAATAAGCTGACTGTTAAGAACAGGTATCCCCTACCCCGTATTGATGACCTGTTTGACCAGGTAAGGGGAGCTACTGTGTTCTCAAATATTGATTTGCAGTCTGGTTATCACCAGATCAGAATTAAGGATGAAGATATACACAAAACTGCTTTTCGCACAAGGTATGGCCACTATGAATTCATGGTATTACCTTTTGGGTTAACTAATGCACCAGCCACTTTTATGAGACTGATGCATAGTATTTTTCACCCTTATTTGGACAACTTTGTGTTAATCTTCATTGATGACATACTAGTTTATTCTAAGAATGTGGAAGAACACAAGGAACATTTGCGAATGGTACTGGAGATGCTCAGGAAGCACCAGCTGTATGAAAAATTTAGTAAATGTGACTTTTTCAAAGAAGAAATACAGTATCTTGGACATGTAATATCTGAAAAAGGTATAGCAGTAGACCCGGAGAAAATCAAAACTATTATGGAATGGAAGGCGCTACTGAATGTGAGAGATATACGGTCTTTTATGGGTCTCTCCGGCTATTACCGGCGATTTATAAAAGGATTTTCAAAGATAGCCTTTCCCATTACCTCTTTGCAAAGGAAGGGGAAAATTTTTAAATGGACAAAGGAATGTCAGGACAGTTTTGAAAGATTGAAGTAGTTATTGACAACAGCACCCGTGTTAAGTGTAGCAGATCCGAATAAGGAATTTGAGGTTTGTACGGATGCATTCAAGGAGGACATTGGGGCTGTATTATCGCAAGAAGGGAAGGTAATTGCATATGAATCCTGCAAGCTAAAAGATCATGAGCAACGATATTCAGTTTATGATTTAGAGTTGACCGCAGTTGTGCACATTCTCCGAGTATGGAGACATTACTTACTTGGGAAGAGATTTGTATTGAAGACTAATCATAGTAGTCTAACTAGCTATTTTAAACAAGTTGATTTAAACTCCCGACAAGCAAGGTGGAATGCTTTTTTGAGCGAGTTTGATATTGAATTGCAGCACGTAAAAGGAAAGGAGAACAGGGTTGCGGATGCATTGAGCAGGAAACTGCATAACATTTATGGATTATATGTTAACCAAATTGAAATCAGATTCCTAGAACAAATCAGAGAAGAAGCAGACAAGGATCCTGAGTATAAATATTTGAGGCAGCAAACACAAGAATCTGGAGAATAAGCTGGAAAAGGGGATTATGAGATTAACCAAGACGGGTTGCTGATCTTCAAGAAGAGGATAGTCATTCCAAACAGAGTGGAATTAAAAACTATGATACTGGATGAATATCATAGAAGCAATTATGCGAGACACCTTGGATATCAAAAAATGCTGACAGTTATAAGAAAGGACTACTGTTGGCCAGGCATGAGAAAGAATATAGCGAACTATATAAAAAGGTTTTTATAGTGCCAGCAGGTGAAGGTAGAGCATCGACATTCGGCTGGATTAATGCAGCCTATACCTATTCCCGAATGGAAATGGGAGGTGATCTCATTGGACTTTATCACCGGATTACCAAAATCAAAATGAGGTAATGATTCCATAATGGTAGTTGTAGATCGACTAAGTAAGTCGGCACATTTCATACCTATCCAATCCACCTATAAGACAGTGCAGATAGCAGAATTATTTATGCGTGAGATCTTCAGATTGCATGGCATTCCTAAGACCGTTATCTCGGATAGAGATGTAAAATTTAGATTAGCTTTTTGGAAGGCATTGTTTACAGGACTAGGAACTCAAGTACATTTTAGTACTGCTTACCACCCGCAAACAGACGGTCAAATCGAGCTAGTAAATCAAGTACTGGAAGACATGCTGAGAATGTATGTCATGCAGCAACCAGTTAAGTGGGAGGAGTACCTAGACTTGATCGAATTTGCTTATAACAATGGTTACCAGGAATCGCTGAAGATGAGCCCATTTGAGGCACTGTATGGGCGGCAGTGCAGAACTCCCATTAATTGGAGTAGTCCCGAGACTAAACTCATGCTGGGACCAGATATGCTAGCGGAAATGGAGGCAGAAGTAAAGAAGATTAGACAAAATTTGAAAGCAGCACAGGACAGACAGAAAGTGTATGCAGATAAAAAAAGGTCATACCGTGAATATGAAGTTGGAGACCACGTGTATGTCATAATTAAACCAAATAAGAGTACATTAAGATGGGCATCTTGTGCAAAATTAGCGCCCCGGTTCTGCGGTCCCTTCCAAATACTGGAAAGAGTAGGACCGGTGGCGTATCGCTTAGCTCTTGCTAGTCATATTCGGGTGCATAATGTGTTTCATGTATCGTTATTAAAACGATATATTTATGATCCAAGACACATTATCCATTGGCAGAACATTCAGGTAGTGGGTGAGCATAAAGGTTAAATAATAGCATGATGTTAAAAGAATTATATAATTAACATAAGTCTTTTGTGTGCAGGTAGAACTGGATGAAGAATTTCTGGTCGAGCCTCACAGTATAATCGACTAGAGGGAAATCATGCTCCAGAAACGAGCCATCGCCAAGGTTAAAGTGCAATGGAGGCACTTTGGACCAGAGGAGGCCACCTGGGAGGATGAGAGTTTTGTCCGAGAATCCTATCCTGAGCGTTTTTGCTGAATTAAAGTAAGAAAACCAGGGACGGTGTTCTCTTCCAGAGGGGGAAAACTGTAACCACTGTCTTAGCGGTAACAAATGGTTAGACTCTTATCAGCTAAGAATTAATTATGATTGTTGTTCCATCTTTTAATGTGAATATTTGAACAAATCGAATTTTGATATTAAATAAAAGATTCTCTTATGAAACTTATTTCACGAGTAAAAATTGATGGTAAAAGTAAATCAAGATCTGGAGTCAGTTGAACAAAAAAAACAGTTTCCACAGTCACCCAAAGAAAATCTGGAATAAATAAGGAATTCCAAGGAGAGTTGGGAGTTCTGTGTGTGAGAAAAAAACAAAGGAATTTTGTAATTCTAGGAAGGAATTTTCAGAACAAACTAAAAACTCTAGGTAGGAGAACTGGACCGGATTGTCCCGTGTTCTCCCCAGAATTGTTGTTTTTTTTCCTGGAGTGGGAGAAATGGACCGGATTGTCCCGAGTTCTCCTCCAAGACTCTGTGATTAACAAAGACCCAGACTTGACGCACGGGGGAGAGCTGTGAGACGAATAGCCCATCTCGTGGAAAGGAGGAAAGAAATACCATCAGTTGGCCTAAAACTAAGATGAGTAAAGAAAAAAAAACATGTAGTTAGTTCTTTGATTTTTTTTTCTGCGACATTGCAGTTAATTCTTTGTTCTTATTTTCTGTGAAATAAAATAATTTGTCTCTTCTCCTATTATAATAAGATTTTTTGTAGAAGTAGATACTCTATCTATAAAAATTGTGCTACAGAAGCAGATAGTAAAAACTCCACTGTGAACTGTTGAATTACTCCAGAAGTTAGGAAGAATGGTACCCTGTCTCTGTACAATTATTTTCTTATGTCACTGGAAAAGAAGATTAAATTGCTGTGAAAGAAGGATATAGTAATCAGTGTCATGAATTACCCACTAGGCCAAGGGATAACAGAGTCATTTAAATTATCTGAGATAATTCTGTAACGAAAAACAGTGAAAGAAAACACTGGACGGTAATATCGGAAGAACCGTTAACCCTTCAAGACGATAGCCCTGAGCTCCAGGGTTGGTCGTTTTTCTGTCTATGATATCACCTGGACGTATTGGCGGTATGTTCACCCTGTAATACTTAAAGAAAATGCACAGAAGGAGAAAACAAGAATAGAGAGTTTTACAGGTAAAGTCCTAGTAACAAAACAATGAATTATGAATCTTTGCAAATGAAACAAAGCCCTTAGAAGCAGAATACAAAGAGATTGGTGTTAATGCAGAGAACATTGAAGCAAAACCCCGAGGGGTACATAAAGATTAAGCCATTATAAAAAAACTATAGAAGACACTGTTAATAGTCTCATAGCATACCATAAGATTCACAGAACCGATAATTGAAACGAGAAACTATTTTCTACGATTCAACAGGTACATTTATGAACACAGAAAATTAGAGTAGTGAACTCAGCCGAGAACCCCAATTCGTGATGGGTAACTTCGGTAAACTTAAACAAGGAAAACACGGGTGGATAAAACCCCATCCAGGTGGTAGCTATAGAATTTAAAATACATAATCTTTCAAGAAGTGGAAACTGAGTATTTTATTTTTATGTATACTGCCGGCTCAAAGCCGTGAATCCCATTGAAACCCTTACAATACACAGAACTTAACAGCATAAAAACTGCGATATCAAAACTATAGAATTTAAAACCTCGAGCCCCCCATTAACAATAATACTATCCAGACTTTCCAGCCAAGGAGGAAGCTAAGGGTACCAAACCCCATCATCATTAGGGTACCTGTGCATATGCGCAAGAATTTAGACTCTGTCGCGAACGAATCATGAAATAATCAAGAACCCTAAACTGGTAGAAGGGAACTATGCACAATACCTGACAACAAATGGAAATTCATTAGCAAGGAAGGAAAGTACGCGGAATGATTAAGTTAGAATCGGTTTCGTGACAGTAAATAGACCAAGAACAAAGGGGGGACGTCCGGCGGTAGATTACCTGTAGTTCTTCGGAAAAGAAAATGGGGAAGCCTTTAGCACCAAACCCTCTGTCGCCAAACCAAAACACAACAGCAACGAGGGTAAGAGTATATAAAAGCACGAAGGTACAGCCCTCCAAGGAGAATTCGGCGTAAACAACAGAGAAACAAGCAAGCTCCTAAATTCAAATGAACACAAAGGATTTTCAAGCTTCTGCGTAACATAATTGCAAGGAAAATAACTAGGGAACCACAAAATTCCTGTGCCGAGAGCAAGCCCTTCGGAGGCCACTCTTTCACCATCCATCGTAGTAAAACTGGTAGGTCTGTCGCAGAAACCATGAAGGAGACAGCATCGCCTTGGCACAAGCACAACAATGAACCTGAATTCGGTTAGGACCCCGAGGTCATTGGCGAACCCTAGGCGTGAGCACTGTGGGATTAACCTCTGATCAACGACGGATAAGTTGTCAGCTGTAGAGCAGTGAGACCAAGCTGATTTGGCAGAGAAATTATCCCACACCGATAATTGTGCAATGAAAGGCCTAATGCGGTAGCTGGTACCCATAATTATTAGGTACGACGTATTAAAGGTGAGTTAAAAAGGTGTAAGCCATCATTAACCAAAAACATAGAGCTGGCGCCAAAAGGCAACAAGCCTTATCTCTACAGTACAAAAAAAAAACGTGGCCAATCATAGTATCGAAAATACGAGAGCCCAAAACGTAATAATTCCAGTTGTATAACTTAATAAGACTAATCTTATATGACGACATAATTTATAGCCAAGTGAAAAAAAATTAACTGTGATAATTTTTTTTTATGTGGTAAATTTTGTGTGTCTAGATGACTGTTACAAACTAGAACTTTATGTCATTCAACTTGAGGCTAACATGTATTTCTCACTCTTCATTACATATATTTCATGGAATATTTAAAGTTTTTTTCAGTTATTTCTACAATATTTTGAAGTCAAATCATCTTTGATGTTGTGTCATCATTTTATAGATTGTTTGATTTAGGAATTCTTGTAACTCATTCAAAACAAATGTATAATAAGTTATCTATTCTTAATCCCTATCTCATTTTAATCCACCAAATATCATAATTTTTGGAATGAATATTGGAGGCTTGAACAAATATGTATTCATAACATTATATAATTGACCACTATATTTTTGTAACGAAAAAAAAATATTCACCCTTTTTTTAATCCGCCCCATTACCTTGACCATATTTAAAATATCTATTGGTTCCTTACTCTTACTTTTCTATCTTAAGAAAACAAACACCTTTACCTCCACTTCAAAAATATAATATGTGCTCACACATTTTTTAAGTTAATAAAAATGAGAATAATTTTTTTTTTAAAACATTTTAGGGAAGATATTCAATTCAAAATAATTATGATAACTTCTTGTGGGAACTTTTATTAGCAAATGGGACGTCTCCATAGCTACCAAAATTGAAAAGGATATTTACTCAAGACTTATGAATAACAAAAGTGAAGGATTATACTTACTCCTATACTAAATATTTGTAGTAAATTAAATTGATTTAGCTTGAAAGATTTCTCCTAAATATTAATTAACTTTGTGCTGCAACAGAGTTTCTATTTAGTAATATATGTTTTTTCTTTCAATGATGAAGTTACCTTAACAATTTCTTCCTCTCAAAAATTAGCATTAGTCTCCTCTAACCTCATTTTCTGGAAAAAAAATGACTTCCATCCATAACTCCTCTAATATAGTCTTCACTTAAGCTATCCTCAACTAATGATAAAATGAGGGATCTCCTTATAACGGAAAACATTAGGTGTATTTAAAACCTTGGTTTATGATTTTCAAGTTATCTATAGCATTATTCCAGTTTCTTGTTATTAAAATATTAAAATCAAAACCCTTGAAAATTTTCATACATAAAACCTCTGGATGTATTTTAAATTTGATGAATATCAGACAAGTTTGTTGATCACATGTATTTTATGGACACAACTATGTCTTGGCTCGAGGAAGATCTAATTCAAGATGACCTCCTTTTGGTTAGTGTTTTCCATGCTCTCTCAATATCAGTCTCTTTACATTCTCCAATCAGTCGCTCAACTCCAAATTCTTCTCGTATATCTTCCAATAGAATCAATCTTTCTGTGATTGCATGAAAAAATTAAATCATATTGAATTAAGAAAGAGTTTGCACAGAATTATAATGGATGCAATTCCAAAAAAGTTGATGATATCTGGATGATATTTAATGTGTTAAAATTTTATGAATAGAAAATAAGAGGAGAACACTATGCAACAAATAAATGTATTTATATTGGTTAGTACAACTAGTTGCAAAAAATCCAATCGAGGGAAAAAATTAGAAAAGCAATAAAACAAAAGGTTTTTTTTTATGCCTTCTATTTAATATTGGTATAACAATGAAATTCTTGAGTTATCTGTATTTTTCGTGCAAGTATCAAAGAAAGTAACTGAAAGGCAAGGTATGATAATTGCACGAGGATGTAGATTTTATTTAAAGAGGAATTTGATGTAGGATTTTTATACTATTACTTAAAGTAATGATATATAGTTTATTAAAGGAACTTGATTGGAATACGCACAAATAAATGAATTTTACGATAAATAAATATTATTAGGTAATGCTTCATAAACGATAGTGAGAAGAAAATAATTCCATGGAAAATTTTTGGTCAAGAGATGGATATTAAAGGAGAGGAAAAATGTTGATATAGGGAAAAAGGAAAAAGACGAGTGATGAAAGGTGTGAATATGAGGAGACATATGATAATGTGGTATATAAAGAAATGTGGGAATGGTAATAATTCCATGGATATAAGATAGATATTAAAGGAGAGGAAAAATGTTGGTATAGAGAAAAAGGAAAAAGATAAGTGAGAAACTGTGTGCATATGACGAGACATATGGTAATGTGGTATATGAAAAAATGTGGGTAGTGATATGAATTTTTGGTTATAAATTTTTCAGTTATAAATAAGTTATACATCTCTATAATTGTGGACTATGAAGAAATGGTGTAGTAATTTATAAATGTAAATGGCATAAATGAAATTGGGTTACTTTCTCTTCCAAAGATGAATAGTTAATGAAAAATCTGAATTATTACTAAATGTTATTAGAATCCTATTGGAATAATTTGAAGAGGGAAGTAACAATGTGAAGGGAAAAACTAGTTTGGACGTATGAACTAAACACTTTTGATAAGTTTTGTACTCATCCCCTCGGTACATCGACATAATGGGGAAGAGACTGTTTCGACTCATAGAGGTCGGATAAGGTACTGACATATTTCTTAAAATGCTACCAAGGACCTTTGAAAGTTAATTATTTTAAAAAATAAATGATTTATGACTAAGGAAGCCTAATTTTTTATCATATTTCCCTACTAATTGTAATGTTAAATTCTTAAAGTAAAAGTGAGATTCCTCTTCATATTTCATTTTCATCCTTTTACTTAAATTTTTAATGTTACTATTAATTGACTCTTCCATTACCATTAATTCAATCTATTGTTAATTGAATTAACATGATTGAGAGTGGTTCCAAAGTCATTTGATTTCATATGGAGAAAGTAGAATTTTACATCCCACTGAAAATTATCCAAGAGAACCAACCCCTATATGTTCCTATTTTTTAGAAACATGGGAGTTGAAATCCTCTATCATGGTCCCACTAAAAATGTACCCATGACTCAAACAAAATACTGACTTGACATGCTAAACTCTATCTTATTTTAATTATTATACATTGATATTGAGAGAAAATATTCCAATATAGGAAAATATATTGATTATATGTAGGTATTTGTTGGAGCATTAGTTGTTATGCATGCTAAGGCCTACTTTTTGATGTATTCTAAGTTCAAAGATGGACTACTTTGGTTATGTGCACCCTTACATACTACATACAGCATAAAATTTTCTTATAGGTGCAAATTAATATATATATATATATATATATATATATATATATATATATATATATATATATATATTCATTTAAAAAATAAATAAAATATATATATATATATATATATATAGTGTTCTAGGTTCTGATGGTTCTCAATATTGGTTGTACCACTTCCATGACTAGTCAAGTTCTCATAACATTGTTATCAAGAGAGAGTTGGTATGATGTTAATAAAGTAAGAGGAATATGAGTATCTTGAGGTTGTATATTTATGATACATGTGGTTTATAAGGGCCATTATAGAAATTTATATTGATTTTAGTAGTGTCTAGGCCCCAACCTTATAAAAGAATTTTGATACATTTTCCAACAATTTTTTTTAGGAAATGAAGACAATAAGTCTATAAATGTATTTCAAAGTGTAATATGACCATGTAAGTATTTCCAGTAAGGTATCACACTAATGAATGAAAAATTATATGAGAAATATATGAGCTTTAGCAAGTCATGTGCCAGCCCATTTTTTTAAGGCACACTTTTCTTCCACTAACTAGACTCTATGGCTTACATTTCTTCTTTTACAACTTAGGAACAAAGGCTTCCTATATTCATATTAGAAAAAACATGTTTTCATAGTTCTAGTGAAGGGTTTTTTTTCAAATGAGTGTAGTTATAACATCTCTTTTTATATATAAGCTACAACCTTTTACTGACTATATATTATTATCTATGATGCAATGCTTCCAGTATTAATTATCAATATAAGTCAAATTTCAATATAATACTCTTCCTTCATATCTTTGTTCATTTATTTGATATTATATGTTATCTCATTTGTTTTTTTCTTAAATATCATATGTTATTTCATTTTTTTCTCATATTAATTTGAATCCACTTAACATTATTAGTTATAAATTCTAAGGACAGAAGGAAAGAAACATCATGTTATGAATTATTGTGTTTGTAAATAATTTTTGATGCTAATTAAAATTAGTAAACCAATTTTTGATGCTAATTAAAATATTTTTCACATTTTTTTGTTTCTATATTTTTCTATAAGTGATTGTGATGACCTACTAAACATTTTGTTATATAGTGATGAGGATTATAAACTTATGAAGGATTGAACTTAAGGAGTCTAATTGAAGGTGCGCATTGTGCATCACCCATGCTAATTATTTAGAGCCTGTGGGACTATGTCTCTATTTATTCTATCATAAAAATATTAATAACAAGCCATAGCCATGGTTTTTTTTCACTATTATTTTTGTACATACAAATATATTTTATGAATTATTTTATATATATAAAGAATCATTCATGTTACTGAACATGATCCTGATTTATGCAGGAAAACAACATAATACACATGTAACCATAAATAGAAATATGCACCGGAAATAACACTTCATTTAATTAATATCAAAGAACTGAAATTTGCTTATAGACAGAACAAAAATAAACTAGCTAGGGCGTTGGTAGCTTATCTCTGAGAAGATATGTGGCAGCTACTGGCCTCTGAACTGAGTTACAATGAGGATTGAGGGCCTATTTATTATATAGAAACAATGGAAAATCTTAAAAATCCAAAACCATAACCCTAGGAGATGAAGCATGAAAACTATAGGCCCCGTTTGGGTAATTTGGTGTCTCAACTTCCCGGGGACATAACTTTGGCATATGATATCCATTTGACGTGCACCATACCTCGTTAAAAAGATCTATCCGAGGACTATAAAATTTGATGCAAAAAATATGTCCATTTTTTCTCTCGGTTTTCCAAAGAAATGTTGTTTAGGGCCTCAAAACGGCTCTGGAAGTTCAGGACTTGAAAAATGTCAAAAATAGTAAGTTGTGCCGAAACTAAAAAAATAGAAGAGACAATGATGGGGCCCCAAGTGGAATAGGTGTGTGGCCACCAATTGGCCATCAATATCCACCTGGATCATTCCTCCCCCCTTAGGAAGAAATGGTCCCCATTGCATTGAGTTCCTCAATGAGATGAGAAAACTTCTGCTGAATTTGGTCCTTCGTGAACCACTTGCCTTGGTCCAGGAGTTGGCCAGATTTGACAACCTGATACAGTTGGATCTTCTGTTGCTGAGTGTTCTTGATTTGCATGTCCATGATATAATATGTGGTGGCCTATTCCATGTAGTCAGGGTTTAACTCTGTTGTTGTGAGTTGTTCTACAATGTTAGAGGTGTCTACTAGAGGTGGGAAGTACGGACGAAGGCGGTCCACATTGAATATTAGGTGCAGACCAAGGAATGGTGGAATACTGAGCTCAAAGGAATTGTTACCTACTACCTTAGCGATGGTGTATGATCCATATCGGAGCAGGCGAAGCTTGCTGTGGGGTCCAATGAGGCGCTCCTTCTGAAAATTTAACCACACTTTGTCGCCCACCTGGAAGTTGTGTGATACCCGATGTTGATCATGTCATTGCTTGTACATAGCATTGGCTCTGTCCAATATGTCATGAACTTGTTGGCTAATGTACTAAATGCACTCGATGAAGTTGTTCGCTTTGTCAGCTTCAGACTAGACATGAGTTGAATCGGCCTGAGTAGATGTAAATGGCATGGCTATGTCAATGGGACATAGTGGTTGGAATCCCAAGCCCACCTAAAAGGGGTTGTGGCCAGTTGAGTTGTGGATAGCCCGATTATAATTTTGTTTCACATAGGGGAGGCTCTCATCCCATGTGCGTGGATGCTTTGAATTTCACATGCGCAAAATGTGTACAATCATCCTGTTGATGAACTCTGTCTGGCCATCCGTTTGGGGATGGAAATTTGCGGTCTTGGTGAGCTTGGTGTCCAACATTGAACAAATGCTAGACCAAAATGTGCTGAGGAACCTACTTTCGTGATCTGATATGATATATTGTGGGATCTGAAAGTGCACCCACACTCATTCAAAGAAGAGTTTAGGAGTGGCTTCTACTATGATATTCTTCTTGTAGGCTGCCATAATTGCCATCTTCAAAAATCTATCGATGACCACGAAAAAACAGTCATTTCCATGCTTAGTATAAGGAAGGCCTGACATGTAATCCATGGAGATGGATTCCAAAGGTCAAATAGGGGTAGGTAGTGGTAGAGAGGCCTTGCTTCTTGATGTTCAGTTTGGTAATGGCACAAGTAGTGTAGGATCAGATGTACTTCCCGAAATCCTATCGAAGGTTTGACCAATATAAATACTTCTGATGTACTACCACTATTTTCTTGACCCCAAAATTCCCAGCGGCCCGAATTTAGTGTGCTTCGCATATCATCTTCGCACGCTCACTTGAAGGAACACAAAGGTGTCCCAGGTGACATAATAGTGCATTTTGGAGGTGAAAATTTGGAACTTGCATACCCCCCAAGATTGCCTTGTATGTGTGGCCGAATTCTGGATTGTTGTGGTAGAGAAGTAGCCAATCAAAAGTCTCGTGCCCACAAGATTTGAGAACGGTGGTTAGTGCCACGATCGGTGGTCGGTTGAGGTAGTCTGCAACATTATTGGTTCTACCTTTTGTGTACTTGATGTTCAAGTGAAACTATTGCAAATATGTGGACCAATTTTGATGGTGATCGTTCTATAACTTCCCTTGTGTCTGTATGAACTGAAGGGGTCTATGGTCTATGTGGATGATGGTGTCCTTCCGCAAAATGTAATGTTTCCATTGTTGAAAAGCCTGCAAAATGGAATACATTTATTTGTCATAAGTGGGATACTTGCGAACTATGTCAGACAATGTCTCATTGTGATATGCCACTGGATACCCCTGTTGAGTAAGAACTGCCCCAATAGCATAGTCAGAGGCATCTCTCTTGATCTTAAATGGTTTTTGCAAGTCTGGTAATGTGAGCACTGGGGCAGAACAGAGGCGATGTTTCAATTCTATGAATGCCTTTTGTTGAGATTCATACCAAAATAATTTTTCTTTCGCTCCTCCATTGGTGACTTGACTCAAGGGCCAAGTGATATGAGAGAATCCCAACATGAACTTGCGGTAGAAATTAGCCAAACCCATAAAGTTGCAGAACTCTATTAGAGTGGTTAGGGCTGGGCAGTCTTGAATGACTTGGATCTTGCTTGGATCCAAACTCATCCCCCTTTCATCAATAATGTATCCCAGATATTGAACCCGAGTCATGCTAAAAGTGCACTTCTCAAAATTGGCACACAACTTGTGTTGTTGTAGTGTTTGGAGGACTTGTCAGATATGGTGGAGGTAATATTCCCAAGTCTGGCTGAAGATCACAATGTCATCCAAGTACACTACTAGAAATGAGTTGGTGAATGGCCTCAAGATGTCGTTCATCAACCTCATGAATATTGCGGGAGCATTCGTCAACCCGAAAGGCATGACCAACCATTCGAAAAGGCCCTCCTTAGCTTTGAAGGTAGTATTCCACACAAAGGAGGGTTCGATGGGTACCTGGTGATACCCAGACTTCAAGTCGATCTTACTGAAATATTTCACCCCTTTGAGTTGGTCTAGAAGGTCATCAATCCGTGGGATCAGGTACCTATTCCAGACAGTGATCTTGTTCAGAACCCGATAGCCAATACAAAGTCTCCAAGTCCCATCCTTCTTCTGTACTAACATGATTAGGCTCCCACAGGGTGATGAAATTAGCCAGATGTGACCTTTCTGTAGCAACTCCTTAATCTTCTTCTTGATTTCATCATTCTCCAGAACAAAGCATTGATATATCTTGCTGAAAATGTCCCTGTACTCCACCACAACCTTGTCCATTTGTTTTTGTCGTGCAGAGGAGCCATGTATGGAGGTTGTAGCCACAATATTCTTTTTTCCCTGGGGGTGGATCATCAGGAAACCAAATTTCCTGGTTTTGGAAATGAGCTTACTGCATTGTTTTGCAGTAACCAAAGAGATAGTGGAAGACGCTGGTACCTCTCGTATCGTATACAGCTTATTTCCCAAGGTAATAATAACAACGCGAGGCTATGACTCATACACAGCATGTTGCTTCCACAAGTATGGTTGGATTAATAATACATCATAAACATCAATAGGAGAAATGTCACATAACACGTCATCCGTGAAGGGCTTGATGCTATAGGGAAGGCGACAATGTTGGATGACACGTAGATCTCGTCCTTGGTGCAGCCACCCGACGGTGTATGGTTGTGGGTGCGTTGTGGTGGGAAAGCCCAACCACTTCATGAAATCTACTGAAATGAGGTTTTTTTGGCTCCCATTGTTGACAATGAACTGTAGCGGGGAACCCTTCACCCACATTTGGGAGTGGAAGAGACGTTCTGCCTCCTCTGGATCTTCCGGTTCCTCCTTCTAGATCTTCATAGTGGAAACGGTGGTATTGAGCTCTGCATCAATAATATGTTTCCCTTTTTCATTCCCCTTGTCAGGTTCTAATTTAGAGTCAAGGCATGCATCTAATTTATAAGCCCTCATCTCGGCCACGAGTGACTTCTTGGCCTGACACTCACTTGTGTTGTGAGTGGAGCTCTTATGGAACTCACACCACTTTCCCATGTCCTTCTTTTGCTTCACGTTGTTACTCTTTGCTTGTGGATTTGGTAGTTGTCTTCGGCTGCCATGCCTTGGCTTTGTCCTTTTTTTTGTAGTTTGGGGGCACCTTTCCCTTTCTTTTGATTCACAGATCCAAAGTCTCGCTTATTTTTCTTGAATTTATGCTCAATATTTGTAGCATATTAGTATGCCATACCAAGCAAGGAGATGTCGAGGAACTCCAGTTCCTCCTAAATGTATCCGTGTAGAGAAATCTGATACTTTAGCACCAAATGTTTCTCCAAATATTTGATACCCAACATTGTGTGCAGGGTATGGAATATATTCGTCAACTCATGCACCTCTTGATCCCTTTGTTACCGCAGCATGGTCCATTGTATGTACTTGTCTTCATAGCTCCCCATGGGATAGTATTGTTCCTTAATGGTATCTCGGAAAGAATTCCAAGTGGGTACCACTGAGAATAGAGAGGGTTCTATCTCATAAATTTTCTCACAGTAGGTTTCCCACCAATCCTTGACATGGGGGTAGATTTGAGGAGTGAAAAAATAATCTTCTCCTGGTTGGAAAAGTCATGAACCAAGAAGTATCCTTCTAATAGATTTAGCCATCTATCTACGACATTTGCATCTATTTAACCCTTAAATATTGGAGTGTCAAGGTTTCCTTGTACCTTAAAAGGAGTTACATCTCCAGAGAGGATGTTGGATGCTGATGCATCATCGGTGGGAAGTCGTTGAAGGATCTGGGAAAAGTTATCTATCACCGCGTTGCTTTGTTTTTCGAGGGCCTCCTCGAGCAATATTTTGATAGGATCTCCTGCTCGCTCATATTTATTTTCATCCCCAATGGGTGGTTATCGGGGTTTGTGAGGTTTATCTTGCAGAGGTCCAACCAGATCGAGCCCCAACTCCTTATACCCGAGCCTCGTTGGGGACATGCAAAGAAGGATTGAGAAAAAACAGACCGCTCTAATACCACTGATCCAGATTTGTGCAGGAACACAACAGAATACACATGTAACCATAAATACAAATATGCAGCGGAAGTAAGACTTCATTTCATTAATATCAAAGAACTGAAATTTTCTTACACACAAAATAGAAATAAAAAAACTAGGGTGCTGGTAGCTTATCTCAGAGAAGATATGTGGTGGCTATAGGCTTTTGAACTAATTTATAATGAGGCTCAAGGGATTCTTATTATTTAGAAACAATGGAAAACCCTAAACATCCAAAACCCTAACCCTATGAGATGAAGCGCCAAAACTATTGTCCCCGTTTGGGTAAATTGGTGTTTCAACTTCCTGGAGATGTAACTTTGGCATACGATCTCTATTCGATGTGCACCATACCTCATTAGAAATTTCCATCTGAGGACTAAAAAAATTGATGCAAGAAAAAATGGTTTGGTCACTCTCAGGTTTCCCAAAAAAATTCGTTTCAGGCCTCAAAACGGCGCCGAAAGTTCAGGACCTGAAAAACTGTCAAAAATAGTAAGTTGTGCCGAAACTGAACAACTGAAAGAGACAATTGTGGTGCCCCAAGTGAAATAGGTTGGTGGCCACCAATTAGACACCAATATCCACCTGGATCAGAACATAAATACACCAATTTAAAGAATCCTCATATTATTCAATAATAGTTTATGCATTGTTTCCAATCTGAATTTTCCACATATGACATGCATAATAACTCCATATTATACAACACTAGAGACTCAACAATATGTGCATATATAAAAGAGATAAATTTCCATTATATATATATATTAATTTTTTATTTGCCATAAAAATATGTCTTCATAAATCTATTATCGAGAATACTAATAGCACACATTCATGATTATTTCTAAACTCAATTATAGTAATTATTTAAAGTTATATATATATATATATATATATATATATATATATATATATATATATATATATATATTTTATATTCAACTTTAATAAGATATAATTTTTCACTCATATATAAATAAATAAACAAGAAAATATTTCCTTCTAAAATAAGCTTGTATACCAAATTTCATATATAAATCATAAAAAAATATTTGTGAAGTAGCAAGTCCATTCTTTAATAACATCATTTTTAATTTCATTTTTAATTTTGTTTTGAAATACTATATGAGGAAAAAAAAATGTATTATAATTTTTTCAGCAAATCATAGGATTTGAAAATTTGATAAAAGAGTAAGATAATCTCAAATGTTAGATTTCACAAACAAACATGGTATAATACAATGAGCTACCTAAAAACTGTTTTATTAAATTCATGCACCAAAAAAATGGAAATAGAAACATAGTATATGGATGAAAAACATGGAGTAATACAAATAATTTATAAGGTGTAATAGACGCAAAGAAATGATAAATATAATAGTACAAAATATTTTCAATCACAATTGTAGGAAAGCATGTGAGAATGGAAAATTATGGGAAATAAATTGTGTGGAGTAGTACATGTGCAGAAGAAGTGTAGTGCAAGATGGATGTGTCCATAATAAGTGTGAGGAGGTGACAATGCATGTGGCCATGTAGAAGCGTGAAGGTCTGGTAAAGGGGAAGTGTTGTGCAGGACAATGATGTGTGGAGGTAAGGCATATGGGAATCTAAATATTGTGCGGAAGTAAGACATATGTGAAGCTACATTCTATCTTGAAGTAAACCATGTGAGGAGTTAAAATGTTTTAGCTATCATTTGAATCCTTCCTATATACTTCAAGCATGAAGAATTGAGACTAGTTTATGTTTTACAGGTAAAGGAAAAAACACAAAATTGGTTTTAAATTCACATTAATTATTTAAGTGGAAGAATTTATTAAATTTTATATATTTTATTCATAATTTCCAATGATATTTATACAAAAATTAACCATAAAATCACGCTTATAGTCTCCCTCTTTTAGTAATTTCTATAGACTCATGTTATAACTCTCATTTCTTGAAAATAGTAATTTCTATAGACTCGTGTTATAAGTCTCATTGCTTGAAAATTAATACTAACATGTGTGGAGTTAAGTACTGTGAAAGAAAAGCATGTACATAGCTAATGTTTCTGCATAAGAGATGCATGTGCAGAGATAAATAATGTGACCAAAATGAAAATAGGATAGACTATACTTAAATAGAATAATCATACAACAAAACAATAGATTATGATTCCCACCAAAGCAATAAAACTAGAGTTGAAGATAGAATTTCAATCCAATAATTTATGGCGATAAACCTTTTTATTGTGGAGGCTTATGAGATCCAACAGAAAGAATATTTTTCCAGATTAACTTACAAATTCACTCACTATTTCGTTCTTGCGTGGTCTCTCCTCAACTTTCTCCCATTCTATTATGGGAAAATGCTGCAAAGTGAAACTCATAAAACCTAATTTCAAATATTCCACAATTGTGAACTTAGATATTAATGATAAATAATAAAATTATGGTAAATAAATCAAGACGATTTAATAAATTGCTATGTATTTAGAACGAAAAGGCATGTACAGACGGAAGACATGTTTGGAAGGGAAGGCGTGTGTAGACACCTAATAAAAAAATTAAATGCATTGGTCCCAAGGGTGACTGGATTGGGCTTCCATGAACTTTAATGTAACTAATGTACCTAGAACAAAAATAAATTTATTGAGGCAGATTCTAATGAAATGAAAGATAAAATATGGGCAAATATAATTAAAGAGGATTACTAATCAGTAAACAACTGTGCAAAGAGAATAAATGAAAAAAAATTGTGATTATTCTTTTTTGTTTTTTTATTGTTAAGTGCATAATGTACGTGAATTTATATTTAAATATTAAATGAACTCAATTTTTTTTAATGTCCACCATGATATTTGTTGCAGTTAATGCTTACATTCCATATTTAAGAAGTTGGTTTGTGACGGTTGAGAAATTCTCTCAACCTCTCTCTCTAAATTAGGAATAAGTTGGATCTCAGAAACTCTATTTAATAGAGTAATTTGATTGTAATCCGTGTGTGTGAGTGTGTGTACACATACACCATTTGTGCATAATATGATTGTGTTTCTGTAATTATGTGCTTTTTTAGTTTTTTTTCATCATGGTATCAAAGCCAAATCGACCCACTGCCAGTCACTGAAGAGTCGCTACTTACTGCTGTCTGTTGCAGTTTTTTTCATCAGCTTGCACCACTGGCTCTTCGCCGAACGGACCCCCTGAGACTTCGAAATATATCAGAAATATCAGCGGAATGAGCTTTAGCTTCTTCGCTTTCGATGCTGGAGGAGGTTCGATCCGTTGACCACTGGCTCCAATCGTATCATCTTCTTGATCTCCGCTGCCGTTTGAAGACCCGCCCATTGCACTCCTATTTTTGGAACAGGTAATCCCGAAGCTCAGTTTCAGATCCAGAGCCAATTGGGACTTAATGGGAGGCCAATACAGTACTTCCTCTGCAAAAATAGCATCTTCAGTATTATTTTGATGGGCAAAAAGTATTGACCTTTCGTTCCAGTAAGACTCGAATCAGTAATTTCTATTTTGGAAATAAGATTATAGTCTTACGTACAATAACACATTAATGTCTCTCAAGCTACATAAATATATAATTTTTTTTTCAAGAATGGAAAGTTCATCATTTTCATAGTTTTTGAAGAAATCGGGATTATATTAAGCTGTTGGAGGAATCACCATATTGGTATGGAATCAGTAAGACTCGAACCAAGAAATATGTTGAAGTACGAGCAAATCTTTTATATTTTAAATATCTTCTGGGAGTCTTTTGGGTGGTAAAGGGCAGTTAACGAGCGCAATCTCTGCAGGGAAATTGAGGTGAGGAACGCACGGTTTTTCCCAAGCCTGTAATGTAATTTTTCCTCAACAGGATTTTCTCGCCATTTTAGAAAAGGTATTTTATTTTGTCTTCTCTTTTATCATGGAGTTTATGGTGTTAGACAAATTCAGTGGTTTGAATTTTCCCTCGTGGAAAGTAAAAATACAGCTGCAATTAATGAATAAAAACTTGTGGGGAATAGTGAATGGTTCAGAAGCAGCACCTACAGATGCCAAAGAGTTACTTGAATGGAAAAATAGAGATGACAAAGCTAAGTCTATTATTGGACTTTCTCTTTCTGATTCGCAATTACATCATGTAGATCTTACTAAAACATCAAAGGAAATATGGGAACATTTGGCTCAGTTGTTTGGTGTAAAATCTACAAATGCAAAATTTTCTATAAAATTGCAATTATTTAGTCTGAAAATGAATGAGGAGACATCTATGTCCAGTCATGTAAATAATTTAATGTCTCTTTTAAGACAATTAAGTGAAGCTGGGACTAAGGTGGAGGATGAAGATGCTAAAGCTGTATTATTAAATAGTCTTCCTTCAAGTTATAGTAATGTTGTTTTCACTTTGAGTCAAATGTCTACACAAACATTGCAAGAGACAATTGAAGCACTTCTCGCGGAGGAAAAATGACTGAAACTAGAGGATGCAGAAAAGAACTCTCATGTAGAAAATGCCTTGTGGACAAAGTCAAGGATGAGAAAGAAAAATGCAAACAAAGGTGATATTGAATGCTACTATTGTAGGAAAATTGGGCATACGGCGTGGAATTGCAGAAGTCATGCTAGTGATGTGTTAAAAGGGAAAGAATCAGCAAATATAACTACATATGAATACCAATTTAATTTCGATGATGAATTCAATGAAGAGAGTGAACCTGTTAAACTCTTTTAAGAATAACCAGCAGTTCAACTATGTGTCTGATGCCAGTACTTAAAGATCAAGTGGTAGTAAGGCTCAATATGGATGGTTGTCTAGATAGTATGGCAGTTGCGGATCTAGGGAAGGATCCCTCATTAGTGGTAGACATGGAAGTGGTTTCCTGATGAGGTTATGCGACAGATTGGGATGTTGTCCAGTAATTGACTTCGGGAGGTCCTTGATTCAGGAGTTGAGGAAGGGAACTCGGGAATCCAACTTGCCAACTACACCTTTCCGAGGGTTATGAGGCAACTTGATGGAGCATCTACTGATAAACTTGATTATTTTGTTATTTTCATGTAATGTAATCATTAAGGGGGGATGTTGGAGTTAATGCTTACATTCCATATTTAAGAAGTTGGTTTGTGACGGTTGAGAAATTCTCTCAACCTCTCTCTCTAAATTAGGAATAAGTTGGATCTCAGAAACTCTATTTAATAGAGTAATCTGATTGTAATCCGTGTGTGTGAGTGTGTGTGCACATACACCATTTGTGCATAATATGATTGTGTTTCTGTAATTATGTGTTTTTTTAGTTTTTTTCATCAATATTTTCCATTGAAATTGTAAAGGTCTTAGTTAACGATAATCCATGTAATGGGAAAACAATCTCTAATATGTTTTGTTTATATTGTACAAAGGATATCTTTACATTGGTTTAAAAGAACTATTGGAGAGGATCCGTTGAAATGGTGTAACTTAACTTTCCATCCCTATGCTAGATTGTATATTGCAAAAAGTATTCATAAGAAAACAATGTTTTGCAACTGCACTTTGTGGAATGAATCATGCTATGTATTGGATACTCAGTTGCTCTAATAAGTTTTTTTCACTCATTGCAAAATGGCTTTTTATGGAAATAAAAACATATTAGTTGGCTTAAGTACTCCAATAATCTCCAATAGTGTGTTTATTGATATATATCTATTTTTGTTAAATTTATGATGGATAAATAATGTAAAAAAAATAAAACATGGGAAAGATCAATTAATTACAAAAAAATAAATAAAGGAAAGGTTATAAAAAACTGTGATGCAATGGAAAACTTGTTTGGAAATTTGTTCTTGTAATAGTCTGTAAATACTATTTTATTGATTCATCATTAAGTGGCTCAAAAAACCTCAATACACATGTATGTATGATATATGACACATTCGGGCCATTTCAAACTACGTTTTTGAGTAGAAGCATGATTCTCTTTCTACTTAATATATCTTTTTGCAGTTTAGTGTATTTATGTTTATACTACTCCCACAAATGGACCTCATAAAAATTGAAGTGAAAAATGAAAATAGTTGTAATAAAGAGACCATGCAAGTCTGAATTATTTTAAGAATAACTAAAAAACGAAAGAATACATTGAAAATAAGTAAAGGAAAACAAGATGAAAAGGCTCCAAAGAATACCATGGCCCTGTCATTGTTCATTTCACCATCTTTGACATATATTTCAGGTTGAAAATTTGTATTTTTAACATCATGTAACAAGTATTGCAAAGCTTCCAACTCAATAATTTGTATTTCTTCTAAAACTACGACAATTGTATTATTTGGAGTAAGACGACTTTCATAAAGAAACAATAATACTATATCTAAAATAAAACATGGAGTCAACGAGCTGCGTTGAATAACATCTCCTCTTTCATATATATATTTTTTATGACATTAAACCTTATTATACAAACACAACTTCCAATAGAGAAATAGAAAAATAATTGAGAAATTAGATTATCACTTAGGTTGACAACAATTATTTTAAGTTGTCCATTTACATCAACCACATTATCATGTAGAAATTGATCTTTTGGTGGTATTCAAGATGTTGTAACAAAAGTAGGGCCATACAACTTTGATACATTTCCTTTAAACATATGTTTTGAGTTTCCCATGCAAATGTAAATTATGGACGATGTCATTGTATTTTATTTTCCTTGGGTGTGAAAATAAAAAGCATTCCTCTTAGGAGATAATATATTTTTCTGATGTTAAAAACAATAAAATACAAAAAACTAATTAATTTTAAAATGAAATGATTGTGCTTTGTTCTTTATTGTGGAGGTAGAAAGAGTTAATGGTTTGTCTAAATGACTAGTTTCATTTCCAAATGATCCACTATCTACTTTGAGAGTGGACATATTTCTCATTATTACACATGTAGAAATGCAACCATTAGGTAAATAGATGGTATATCAACTATCTAAAAATATATATAGGGACTTGGATGTTTTAAACATTGATTGTGTAACCTAAGCATACGGCCCGCCCTAGTGTATACCTCCTGCATGACACACTCTTTCAGGGTGTTAAAACTCTGTGACAGAGGGAACATATAACAAAGGGGTATGCATGCCTCTCTAGGTCTTACAGCACGTACAAACAATAAATGACATGTAGACTTTCTCTAATTACAAATTGTGACTCATACTCTACCATGATTAGGAGTCTATTCTACAAACATAAACAAACTTTGACTACATCATTCATATGCTAGAACACACCACTACTTTGGCTTTGTACTTTGAGTCTTTGGCATCTTCATTTCTGACTTTGGAATGCTAGCCTACAAAGTCTAGTTGTGGTCAAACATAAGAAAAAGGTATATTGAGGTCCATATAAAGGAGGAACCATCCGCCAGAATGCATGGGTACCAACCGCTGCAACCAATGGTCTCGTAGGATGTCCTTCGCATACATGGTTCTGTCAACCATTATCACTGTGTATGTGTACATGTATCCACATATCCCCCTCCAACGTGGATTTTATCATATGAACCGTAAGCATGCTCTTCCTTCATTGGTGAACTCTCACCGACAGTAGATCTGTCTTAGATCTCTTCGGAAAACCTTTACCCGATCCCTTCATCAATGACCTTGCACTAGATTTCCTCATTGGGGGAAGAATGGCACAGACCTATTTCTAGTTCACTTCACTAT
The DNA here is from genome assembly GCA_034641835.2 of Pinus albicaulis. Lineage (NCBI taxonomy): Eukaryota > Viridiplantae > Streptophyta > Pinopsida > Pinales > Pinaceae > Pinus > Pinus albicaulis. The sequence goes on along the minus strand of CM076574.1, from coordinate 72,253,398 downwards.
TACAAGTGGTTTCTAGCTGACCACAAACGAACACTGTAAAATGGTGTCTGGCTGACCACGAACCTGTAATTACAAAGTGTTTTTGAGATTACCATGAACTTTTACAGGGATACACATGCCTTTACAAGGCTTACATACTCCAACTCTTGGATTTACCAGGTACATACAATGACCACTACAAAAACATCCTAGACTTGATTACCATTCAACTATTTGACTCATTATACAACATGCGATTGAGTCTATTCCAATAAACTCACACAAAAAAAAACTTTCACTTTTGTTGTCCATCATAATTGATGTTGCTACTTCTTCACATCATCTTTTCATTGTTGATATCCTGGGAATCTTTGTCTTTGTCAAATAAATTCTTGGAATTCCATGCTTAACCTATCATTTGTTAGGGTCGTGAATTCTAACAAATTAATTTTAGCTAGGCTAAATAAGGGTCAATAATTTTAAACATGATTCCAAGAAATCAAATAAACTTTTAAAATTAACAATAACATCAAATTCCTCTATCTATGCCCAAAGATGACTATTTACTGAACATAATAGCAACCATTCTTCTCCAACGATACCTCTGTGGGGTCCATTGATAAAGCAATGAATCGATGAATTTTCCACTGGTCTCACTGCAGTGCATTCTAGCACAGATGATCCAGATGTAGGCACTCACAACCACATGAAGAGAAACAATAACAATTTGTCCCTCTCAAAGCGAGAATAAAATACTCCACGGTCTAATCCTTCGTCATCCACAAATTCACTATCAAGATGCATAAAATTCAACGATTTTACACATAAAAGTTCTCATTTCAGTATCCAATTCCCCTATCATTGTATTGTAATGCCACTTCCCATAATCACAATATCAAGGCTGGGTAACTTCTTATAAGCATGCATCCTCATGCTCGATGATAGGCTGCAACAATAAAGACCCATTGTCAAGCTAATCTCCTTACAATTGAACATGCAGATCTATTTCCATCACATTGGGCACACACTAACTTGATCATCCTCCATCCTCTGATGTAGCTGCAAACACTATCCTTTGATGCCATTTTCACTGTCATGTCTTCATCATATCTAATAGTAAATCATTTCTTCAAGTAAATTTTTCTATTGTTGGAATGGCCAATTCCAACATAGACTCAAACTCATGACAATAGTTGGCCAAACTAAATGTCACAACAATACAACGTCCAGATTTACATTAATGACATGAAAATTAATAAAAAATTTAAACAATGGAAAATAATAATGCAACTGATCTCTATTGAGGCACCACCAGATCTACGCCCTCTCCTTAACACTGGATCTCTGGGTAAAAATAAAAAATAAAAATTAACTTCTCATGGTCTCACGATCTCTAGCAGCACTCCAAGGTACTCTCTCCCCCACCGTTTTGTTGCTCATTTGCTCAAGAAAATCTACATAGAACTGCACACATTGTTGGCTTGTGAGAGTCCTCACAGGCTACCACAGGTCTGCTCTAACATGCCACACAACACTCCCAATTGAATTTCTGTAACCTAAAATCTTAAGCTATTTATATTTGTCAGGATGCATTCATCTAACTAGATTATCAAATTCCTTTTCTTAGTTATTGTACTTCAATATCTAGCACTGTGAAACTGTAAGAGTCTTTCTATACCAGAGAATATTATGGGAGAAATATCCATGCTTGAATATGTTGACTTCCAGGGATGTTCTCATTTGAAGCATGCAGCCTCAAATCTTCTACCAATCGACTATCACATGATTCAACACATCGATCTGGGATCTTGTGAGGCTCCAGTGCATTCACACGCATCAACAACTTTAAAAAAAAAAAAAAAAAATTATGTGTTTTACACACATATTCTAGCACTCTGAGATCAATCCTTATAAGTTAAATAAGAGCAAATGTAGCAACGATTCTGTGGAGTCGAGAGTGTAGAAAATCCTGTCCTACCAAGCATTCGAATCATTTACAATCCATTGCTCCCTACACAAAGGCTTCCAGATCCAGAGAGAATTATTGGTTTAAAAAAAATGGAAATTTATTCCAGCTCCAAGAAGGTACTCACGTTTGCCGCTGACAATGCTTCAAGAATCAAGAGGCATAAGTGTTGCATCCACTGAGACCCTACGACAGAGCCGATCTTGTCACTGCTCCTATGCACAAATTGGGTCACCAATCACGAATATATCACGAATATATGGGCTCAGCAATCGACCTAACGATACTAGCACGCTCCTTGCAATGAGATGATCTAGCACAACTACACCAACATGCTCACGTAGCACACACGTAGTCACCGTATCATTGCTATCTAAACACTGTGATTCCATTATAGCAAGAGACATGGTGCTTCTTTTGTACTTCCGAGACCGATGAGATCGAGCCTCCTCTAGTTCAGTCCTGATATGGATAACACATTTAGGAGCGTCAACCTCTATCAGATTTGCAAAACGGCTTCATTCATAGATCTGCAAAAAATGTAGATCTCGTAGATGGATCCAACTCGCAAATGCTAAGAATGAACGCTAATATGGATCCAACCTCCGCCTAAGCAAATGGACAGACAAACAACTGAAATATACTGCCATTGTGAAGTATTTCCCAAGACAAAGAGATTGGTGTTAATAGAAAATCCCAATCATTTAAGAGCTTCATCCAAGAGATCACAAAATGAATAATTCTCACACCGTCTACATCTATTAAACTCACTGAACACTTATATGTCAGTCCTCACAGCGTAGCGATGGTGCAGACTTTTCAAAAACTCGGAAATGAATTTAATAATCTGATGGACAATTCAGAAAATTTAATAATATGATGGATGATGGACTAAAAACTTAGCATGCAAGCTACGATGAGATCGATCGGCTACAAATACCACTAATGCTTTCATCCAATAGTCGATTTATCCATTGATTTATCCCCAGACGCTCCTCTGATCGCCTGATTCCATCGACGCGTAGAAATAGCTGGCGTAGCCACGCACAACCCAAAGCTCCTGGGTTTAAATCATATTGCAGCCTAATAGCATGTCGTCACAGCTCTCCTGAATGATGGTGTCATGGCCATATCGCCATGTAGGAAAATTGTAGTGGTGCTACTCGCTCAAAGACGAAAATGATTTCTTCAGAGACGTAAGCAAACCACAGTGGTGCTACTTGATGGCAACGGTTTCTTCAGAGACTATTAATTTGAAAAACAACTGAGATATAATAATACATATACCGAGTTGAGATACCGAGGGTAGATTTAGATTGGAAAAGGGGCCCTTCTGATAATTCAATCCATTTACCAGTTTGATCTACATTGATCACTCTTCCAACACACACAAAGCTCTCACACATGAATCGAGTCTACACTCAGGTTCATGTCATGTTTTCTCCAGCCTCATAGCAGAAATGAGGATGGGCAAACAAACAAAATACTCTTCAAAATCTTTATTTCCCATGGCCCAGGAGGGGTCAACGCTAGGCCCAATCGGCTCTGATACCAAGATAAAATGTCACTATCAAAAATCAATAGTATTAATCAAAATAATTACAAATATATACATCAAGTATAGTATGAAGATAGGAAAAATATCTTGGATGCACAATAAGTTGGTTGAGAGAATATCTCAACCTCACACCAAAATAGGAACTTAGTTTTAGCTAACTTATGGAATAGGAACAGACTCTATACATAGAGATAATCACAACAGAAGACAACTAGGAATTACATATTCCAACACCTCATAAAAATTGAAGTGAAAAATTAAAATAGTTTTAACAAAAAGAGCATTCAAGTCTCAATTATTTTAAGAATAACTAAAAATAGAAGAATACATAGAGAATAAGCAAATGAAAACAAGATGAAAAGGCTCCAAAGAATACCATGGCCCTGTCATTGTTAATTCACCATATTTCAAGTTGAAAATTTGTATTTTTAACATCATGTAACAAGTATTGCAAAACTTCCAACTCAATAATTTGTATTTCTTCTAAAACTGCGACAATTGTATTATTTGGGTAAGATGGATTTCATAATGCAACATTAATACTATATCTAAAATAAAACATGGAGTCAACGAGATACGTTGAATAACATCTCCTCTTTCATATGTTTTTTTTTATGATATTAAACCTTATTATACAAACATGGCTCCCAATAGAGAAATAGAAAAAGAATTGAGAAATTAGATTATCACTTATGTTGACAACAATTATTTTAAGTTGTCCATTTACATACAACACATTATCATGTAGAAGTTTATCTTTTGGTGGTAGTCAAGATGTTGTAACAAAAGTAGGGCTATACAACTTTGAGACATTTCCTTTAAACATATGTTTTAAGTTTCCCATGCAAATGTAAATTATGGACGATGTCATTGTATTTTATTTTCCTTGGGTTTGAAAATAAAAAACATTCCTTTTAGGAGATAATATATTTTTCCGATGTTAAAAACATTAAAATACAAAAAACTAATTATTTTTAAAATTAAATGATTGTGCTTTGTTCTTTATTGTGGAGGTAGAAAGAGTTAATTATTTGTCTAAATGACTAGTTTCATTTCCAAATTCTCCACCATCTACTTTGAGAGTTGACATATTTCTCATTATTACACATGTAGAAACACAACCACTAGGTAAATATATGGTATATCAACTATCTAAAAATATATATAGGGACTTGGATGTTTTAAAAATTGATTGTGTAACTTAAGAATATCTCACTAATCTACCTAAGTCATGCTTATGCAATGTTAAAAACATGCATTAATCCTATTTATATGAATATAAAAGAGAAATCAATGTTTAGATTAATTTATTTTCAATTTAAAAAATGTACACATTGCAAGACTATTTAATCTCATATTATAACATGGATCTTGTAAATGTTATCTTTAAAAAATACACATTGGAAGAATAAAAATTGTAATTCAAATGACTATAACCCCAACATTTGATTAACAATTTGTTCAAATTATATGCAAACAGTTTCTTTTCCTAAATAAAATCAAAGTAATTCAATTCTTCAACTATTGCAAATGTCAAAAAAATAAAAAAAAACTAGATGAAGAAGTTGACAAATCTATGATGAAACTAGTATACCATGCAATACCTATATGTATATGAGTCTTAAAGAGTAAGCATTGTTCAAGTCAACTTATGTCCAACAACATTGCTAGAAGAAATTTTTGAACTCATGTTACTAGAATTAATGTTGGTACTATTTCATATGATAAAACATCAAGTGTCAAAGAAGAAAAAAAATAATGATAGAAAAAGAAATTTTATGAATGAGGGAAGTGATTTTTTCTTGTTCTCTTAATTTTTTTTTTTTCTTTTTAACATTCCAACTATGAAAAAAATAGGTATAAGATTGGAACTATTTGTTTGAAACTTCAATTTTAGAATATTATACCATGAATTGCATCATGATCCCTCCAATATTTATCCAAAAAAACTAATTTGTCAACAACCAAGATCAATATTTGTGCAATATGGTCATTTTGAGATTCAAAGTTTGGAGCATAATTGTGTATCGATTATTGCAACTGAATCGATTGCATATATTTGGTTATTTTATTTTTTCATTGGCTATTTGAATGCATGCCAACATTGAAATCACAAATAATAATCAAGATATAGTCACTTTGTAAAATGTGTGATTTAGACATTGATATTGTTTCAATTATTGTAAATACATGACTAAAATGAGTAGTATACATGTTCATAATACAAATTTCTCATATTACGTAAATATGCCACATTAAAAGCACAAATTTTGAATTGAAACATATTTTTGTTTTAAATATGTATATGTGTTTCTCTAAGAATGTAAGGACACCATACACAAAGTATGGTGCTTTAAAATTAAATTCAAGAAACCTATGTTGGCTAAATAGGAAATCTGTCTATGTCTCTTGGAGGAAGATAACTATGTTGTTCATAATGTATTCACCTTCTTGAATATAATTGAAATATATCCGTGTTGACAGACAACAATGTAAGTGCATTGGGATCTACAAAATAATTATGAATAAGAGCAAGTTTCCATGATGCATTTTATACAAAGATTTTAATTTACGTGCCTACATTTTTTCTAACATGGAAATTGGGATGTGTTAATTTTTGACGCAACAACAAAAAAACCATGGTTTTCACTTGTGAAAGGGCTATGTATACTAAACCATGTGATCTAATTTTACTTGGATCAAATGCAAGATTTTCAACACTCAAGAGTTATGCTCTATGTATTGTCCTAGTACAAGCTAGTAATACTGGAAACTGTCCTCATATTTTACTAGAATAAGTTTGAAAAATGAAACACTGGTGTCCACATTGTTGCAATATGTGCGCCATATCATTGTTGGGATATTTTTCTATGTAATATTCTGATATTTGAATAAAATAATTCTATCCAAATTACATCTTGTCCATTTTCTCCATATGAAGAATAAGATTTCAATGTTCATCAACACCATTAGCAAGACCAGCTTTGATGTTGTATTTTCCAACATATAATTCAACGATCATATATATTTTTACTAGTAATTTTATGGAAATATTTGTGTTTGTTCCTAAGATGAAAAGTTTGCTTGGATGCTTTCAACATTGTCAAATGCTTCCACAAGTATTAAATTTGTATCCACATGTGACAACATTTTTGCATTATGTATCTGCACATATTTATTGATATAAAGTATATATGGAAAAATATTATCAATTTGTGGCGGCCCATAATAATTATGATTTATGAGTTCTATGTCAACGTTTGGCTAGGAATTCAATCTCATTTTTTTCAAAATTGAAACAAAATTTATATCTTGTTGATGCATTGGAATATGAAAAAAAAAAAATTTTACTGTATTTCCATAAACTATATGGCACTCAAATTGTTCAAAATAGGGTGTTTAAACAATAGAGAGTCCTTGCAAAGATTTTCCTAACATTGCAAGAAACAAGGACATTGGTGAGGGGCGAAAATGGTCACCATAAGCTCATTGGTGAGGGTCAAAAAAGCCTTCTTCACCAAAAATTGAACGTCACCAAAGGTGGCGTCACCGAAAGTATAGTTTTTGTGGTGACATTCAAGGTCCATCACTAATAATGATTTATAGTGACAGACAGTGACCGTCACCATTTCATATGAGCAATGGATATGAACAATAGCCTTTGTCACCAAAAAAATGAACTTCACCAAAGGTGGCGTTGCCAAAAGTATGTATTGTGGTGACATTGAAGGTCCTTCATGAATAGTGATTATAATGATGGATAGTGACCATCACCATTTCATATGAACAACAACGATTTTTTTTTATGGAATTTTCATGGCCATCACTATTGGTGCATATATATGGCGACGTTCATTGACCGTCACCATAAAATCATTGGTGACATCAAGGTCCATCACTAATAATGACTATAATGACAAAAAATGACCCACACCATTTCATCTCAACAACAAATAATTATAGTGACGGAGCTTTAATGGTCATCACTATTGATGTGTATATATGGTGACATTTGTTGACCATCACCATTTCATATTTTGGTGAGGGTCAAAAAATGTTACCATAATCTCATTGGTGATGGTCAAAAGATTATTCGTCACCAAAAACTAATAATCCTCATTCCCTATGAATATCAGGGCATGATGGAATCGAACCTCCAACTACCTACTTGTAAAGAAGGTGCTCTTCCATTGAGCTAGCACCCTTTAAATAATTACACTTTAAACTATAAATTTTTCCTTAAGGTGAAAAGATACACCAAAGGAATAGAAAATCTAGGAAGATAAAAAGTTTCTAAAAATAATATGTTCAATATACCTAATAAAAAGACAATATGAATAACTTTTGATATAATATAACAAAGCATGTACTACGTAGGAGAATAATTGGAAAGCACAACTAGAAATTTGAATCACAACATAACAATATAAAATAACATTCAATATGAAAGGAACAACTCCATAGTTTGAGAAATATGAGCAATCCATGGGTCTGTTCTTATATATTGATATAGATAATGAAATAGAAAACTAGATTTATGAAATTCAGGTATCACACAAGAATGTCTTGAACAAATATAAATATGTAAAATAGTATTTTTTTCATTTGGATTTACCACACAGAACCTCAGGAAAAAGTTTCCACAGAAAAAACCAATAAACATAACAACATGGACCTCAGTAGCAATTGTGCAGGGGATAAAATATGAAGGTAAAGCACTAGGGAAGTATTCAAATAAAATAATGAAAAGCATATCTAGAAAAAGTTGAGAACCCCCTAGAGTAAACCACACATTTATCATCATGATTAGTACACTTGCAAAAAAAAAATCAAAATAAACTATGAACTATTCCACCAAAAAACAATAAACTTTTCCACTAAAATACAGTTTTAGATTAATCACTAGCATGATGCTAACTTCTCTGCAAAAATAGGGAAGTTTTAGGACAATGTATAATAGCTTGCATGGAAATCATGTTAACACAACCTTCCAAGGAATAATACCACAACAGTCAACAAGAGTCCCATGAAAGAAGTGGCTCCTAGGAACCTCATTGAAAATAATATTTATGTAAGGAAGTCATCTAGATCAAGGGTCATCATTCAATAATCAATATGGAAATAGGTGTTGACATTTTCTATTGGAATCCTCTTTAGATTCACTAGTTATCATGAAAGCAAAAGGTTTCATCAAGAATTCTAACTTACAGAATTTTGGGATTATAATATGATGACGTATTGATGACTCAGATCAAGAAAATGAAACTCTTTCATTCTAAGTAAACTTGTTGTAGGATGAATGAAGAGGAAAATAATGAGGTACATGTATATATATGTTGACATTGGATGCTATGAAGTCATGCCATGTGGTTGGAGGTAGTATACTTCTATCTTTAGAAGTATGATCAAAATAGAAAATACAAACTCTTCTGATGCACAGGTTGCCAAAAGGGCATGATCTACACTAGATGAAATCAACATAATATGTCATCATATGGAATATGAGGTGGTTGAACATTATCAAGGAACTGCACAATGGAAGCTTCTGGGAATGAAATACAACTGCAGAGAAAGAAAAAGGAAGATATCATGGGAAATACAACCATGGAAAGAAACAATAAAAATCTAAGGAAGCCAAGAAGACTTGACTAGGAGATCTCCAAGGAAGATATGTGGATGCTAATAGAATTCTGGAAAAGATATATACCCTTGGCAATACATATCTTTAGGTGATAAAAAAAGGATGTAGATGCCTACAAGAAGGATGTCGTGGTGAAAGATCATCACTAAGGTAAATTTTGAGTTAAGTCTTCATATTTATAATTTAATAGTATTTAATGAGCTTATTCAGGGTAGCCAAAGGGAATTATATGTCTTCCAAAGGTTTATAACCATATTTTAGGATGTAAGATCCTTGTAAGAAGTATGGTTGAAGGGAAATAAGCATGATATGAAGGTAGAACAATTGAAAATTTGATGGATCACTTTCAGAAAAAAATCAAAAGTGATGGGTGATTTGAGCCTGAATGAAGATATCCCAAATATTAAGACTCCTCAACAACGAAGAAATTCATGACATCAAAGAAAGTATTTCTTCATGAGCATCTTGATGTTTTCATCATTGTTGCTACAGGTCCCTGATTAAGAGGGGGGTTGGTAATAAGCTTCTTACCTGGTATAAACTTGGAAGCAAGTCCCTAGGAGCCTCGACAAGTTCTTCGATAAGAGGGAGTTTTGAAAAGTCCTTGGATAAGAGGGAGCTTGAAAAAATTCCTTGATAGGAATGGGTATGTCCTCCCTAATAAAGAGGGAGAGATAGAAATATCATTTTGGTCTTCACCTGGAAGACAGAATGTGGGATTCGATATTCATCTGGAATCTGATACTCTTTTGGGGATGTATTAGGGTATCCAAGGTAAGAGTAGTCATGAAAGGATGAGTATTCTTTGAGGATTATCTATCCCCAAAAGAATATTCCTATGAGGTCATACTCGGTGAACACATAGGTGGAGTATGTACCTTGGAGACAATGATGAAGATGTCTATAATCATTAGTCTCGCCATCATTGTATTTCATCGTCTCATGAAGATATGGAGTTTTCAATCAAGGCCTTATGCTTTGACAATGCTAGTTAATAATATTCTATAGCATATGGATTACCAATCAAATTAGTCTTATGATATTCTTTAGATTGAGAGTGACCATGTACAAATATGAATACCTCCCTAGTTAAGAGGGAATGTTGGAATGTGTAACTAACTTTGGTCTTAATAATGACTTGTAATTATGAATTTATGTAATGAGGAAGACAAAGATAATAAAATGTATTTTGTAATACTTGCACATCATGGGTTTCATGATCAAGGAGTTTTTTTATTATAGGTAAAATACTTCTTCTTGATGTATTTTAAGGGTTTGTCATCTTGTCATAAATATATATAATTTAGAGTCATGTATATGAATTGGCGTTACACTTATAAAGGCAATTTATTGATGTAAATGTATGCCTTCAAGACCTTGTCAATATGCTCCACAAGTTGGCTTAAATATGGTGAATATTCTCCTTGATGAAGTCGGCTTACACAAAAACCTCATGTCGGCCTACGAGCTAAAGCCAGTCACTATATAAAGGATGATGTGGCCTCATTATGGTGTAAGAAATTTCGGATCATATATGTGATAGAAGAGAGAAGTTTGGCTCTACATGGATGCGAGAATAGGAGGCTAGTCTGGGAAGAAAGAAGAGGTATACTTACCTTTGTTATGGGTCTATACCACCTTGCACATTTCAGACAGAAGGCTATCACAACAAAATATAAGTCTCTCTTCTAGTGCGTAGAAAAATGCAAGGGTGTGTGATTAGGTCAAGAAAGGAGTTGTGCTATCGAAGGAGAAAAGTCTTATGATATTTCTATTTTGGTCTACAAGTTTACCTCACATATCTTAGAGAGGCCGAAGGTAATCACAGTAAAGAGGAAGGCTACAACAACATGAAGAAAGGCTCAGTCTTGACTTTGAAAGATGTCCAAAGGATGTTGGAATTAGGCCAAGAAGAATACTTTAGGAAGCTAAGGATAAGATCAAAGGAAACCAAGAAGAATCACATAGTTTGGGGTTGCTAGACTAGGGACTGAGCTTCCCTAGTAAAGGTGTAGTGTAGTGAAAAAAGAAGAGATCAGCTAGAGAAGCTGAGAAGAGTAGTGACAAGGGTCTTGGAGGCATACTGGTGTCAAGGGTCTATTTCATGGTTATGGTACTCATCAATGGAGGATCTATAAGAATAATTGATTTTGGGTTTTCCTCACCAAGAGGGAGAGGTTTTGGCCCTAGCTTGAAGAGCCTAAAATTTGTGTCTCTTGTGTTTTGATAATTGACTTGATGAAAGACATAATAAGCTAACAAAGATAATATGTAAGTAAAAGAAGCATAATAAGTTCACAATTAATTATCATGAAAGAGAAATTGAATTAAATTCCCTAATTTCTCAACAAGGTTGATATGCTCCTTACTATCATTACCTACCCCTCGGAGTAACTATCATAGCTCAAGGGAAAATACAGATAATCATTCCAGCAGTTCTGTCCAAGAATGCTTGAAGCAGAAGAAGATTCAAAAGCTCTTGTTACTTGGACATGATGGCTCTGGTGCTAGTACAATTTTAAAGAAGGAAACATTTCTCTACAAGGGTGAGAAATTTTCACAGGACGAGCTGAAAAACATCAAACTGATGATACAAAGAAACCTATATAAATACCTTTGCATATTTCTTGAGGGGCGTGAGAATTTTGGGGAGGAAATCTTAGCAGATATGGATGGTTCCAGTGTACATGAACAATTTTCTGCCTTAGATGAAAGTTATGATAAATAAGCTACTTAATGTACTTACTCTCTTAATCCAAAATTGAGACATTTTTCCAATTGGCTTCTGGAAATTATGGCAATGGGGGATTTAGATGGTTTTTTTCCTAGCTGCAACATGTGAGTATGCCCCAATAGTTAATGAAATGTGGAGGGACCCTGTAATTCAGGCTACGTATGCAAGAAGAAATGAGTTTAATGTCCTCTCTGATGTTGCTGGTCACTTCTAGGAACGTGTTGTTGAGGTATCAAGTAATGCATAAAATCTGTCAGAATATAACATTTTATATGCTGGAGTGACTCAAAGTAATGGGTTAGCATTTATAGAATTTTCAACTAATGATCATAGTCCAATTTCAGAACCTTATAATGAAAACTTTGATTGTCCAACTCCAACTGTGAAGTATCAGCTTATTAGAGTAAATACTAAAGGATTAAATGAAGGATGTAAGTGGCTGGAAATATTTGAGAATATACGAGTTGTAATCTTCTCTGTTGCTATAAGTGAATATGACCAAAAGTGGGCTGAGAAATATGATGACCTTAAGTTAAGAACTTTTTGAGAATGTTGTGGAGCATTCATGTTTCAAAGATACACCATTCATTCTATTACTAAATAAACATGAAATTTTTGAGGAGAAAAATAACAGAGTGCCACTTACTGTATGTGAGTAGTTTAAGGATTTCAGTCCAGTGGAGGCACACCACAACAATTAATCACTAGACCATCAAGCTTACTATTATGTGGCAATGAAATTCAAGGATATCTAAGCATCTCTTAGCAACCATAATTTGTTTATATGGAAAATGAAGGCATGAAATTGTAGCACAGCGAATGAAGCCTTCAAATATATTCATGAAATTTTAAAGTGGGCTGCATATGTGCAAGAAAAGATATTGCAATACATGAACATGAAATTTCCTAAGAACAAGAAATGTCAGGAAGGGGGGACTATAATGTCCTTTTCTAATTAAATGGCCCTGTTGAAAATGTAATTAGCGTTGGTCTTCATAATTTAATTCAAATGTATTATTGATGTATTTATAATTTTATTATATTCATTGTTATTATTATTTTATTTCTAGTAAAAGCATGTTGTTCATGCTTTTAGGTTCAATTGAGTCAAGAGAAAATTTAGCATGAGTCAATGAAATGTAATTGGGTTGAGCTCCCATTTGGACATGTAAAAATAAAATAAAATTTATTTTTCAAGTCAAAGAGTAAAAAATGTCACCACAAAGACCAAGTCGCCCCCCTGGACAAGATGGCCTAAAGAGGCAGCCATTTAACCTCCTGGACATGTATAAATACAAGATAGCTCAATATCATTTTATCATCCATCCATCACTTTTTTTTTTTGTGCAAGAAGAAGAATTTCAAAAAAAGTCAAAGGAGAGAAATTTCTGTTTTCTACCCTATTTTCTGTTCACGCATGGGAATTTTCTGAGTTAATTTTTGTGGTATTGCAGGCCCAAATCTTAGGAGATGATGAGATTTCTGAGATTTGACCAGCGCTGACTTTTGTTGGCCATCATTTGTTGTAAATGGATTGGAGGAGGGTCGAATTGGGTCTTTGTGGTAGTCTCGGTCTTGGTCTTGGGTATTGGACATCTCACTTTGATTTGATTCTCTAAGAGGAGGATTTTCTTGGGTTTTCCCCCTTGTTGGGGTTTTTCCCTAGCTTGGAGCCTAATTTGTTGTGTTTTTTGTCTCTTTGTGATCTTCATGTTTTGTACTTCTGGTAATTTCTTCATGAAGAAGATAACATAAGTAATAAGAAGCCAACAAACATTCAAAATTAATTATCAAGTTAAGATAAATCTACCCTAATCTACAAGCATATTGATTTCTCAACATGGTATTAGAGCTAGGTTGAAGGAAAGGCAGATTGAATATTACACTTTTTTGGCTTATTTTCTCATCCTTGTGGCACCTTAATCAAAGTATCATACAAATATTGTGACATCCTTTCCTTAAAATATGAATTGAAAGAGGCAGATTACCTTTGTGATTCAAGTTGAAGAAAGACATCAATATTCCTGTTAACCGAGCTCATCAATAAAGGAAGGACCGAAATAATTAAGGGCTAGAAAAAGAGACCTATAATAAATGAAAAGACTCTATGGAATTATCTCTGTAAATCAAGGATGAAATTCATATCTCTATTGTTGACAAAATATTTGGCATAGGTACACATATTTGAGTTTATGAAGTAAGTTTCCTGTACTAATGTGAATTTCAGAGCACCTTCTCCTATGATAAGCATAAAAGTCATTATCTTTATAATATACAAAGTACTCGAATAAAAATAAAATCACTTATATGAAATCTGTTAAAAGAAGTCAACCTACTATGACAATACTTTCAGTGGCAATCTGAGCATGATTATGCACTCCTTTCTAAATAAAAAAGACCAAGCATATTCATGATATTTTTATAGTTTGAGTAACCAAAATATTGTAGCTAACATTTATTACTCCTGAGTTCAAAGGCTAGTCTAAGAGTATTAACAAGTCCAAATTTTCCATAATGATTGAAGCAAGTTTGTTTGGGAAAAAACAAATATCTGAGGTATTGTTCTTCAATCAATACAAAATGGCTTATGACAGCTTACTATACCAACAAATATTTGAAGATTCAACGCATCAATGATGACACCAACATGAAATGATACAAGGTCTATCTAACACTATATAAGGCAACTCGAGTCATTTGGGAGAATATCCATCTTTGACATCTAAAAATACCATCATCTTCGTAATCAATGCAAATCTATGGCAGTGTGAGACGAAGGATAGAAGTGTATTTTGATCTAAATTTGAAAGAAATAAAAACCATGTGGATCATCTCTAAGGCATTTAAATGTACAAATGATGAACTTAAATACATGCAAAACAAGTCTTATTTGTGACATAAAGGACTGAGCATCTCTATACCTTTGTTCAAAATGAATCAAAAGTGTGTGATCTACGCTATGCTACAGGACCAAAAGACTAAGGTACATAGTATATAGAGGGGACCAAAATCATCACTGTGATTAAAAGCAAAGATTTTGATTAATTCCAAGTCTGATGCTACACTTAATGATAGAATTTACATTTGTGAAAAGTCTGAGAATATCTATGACAAGCAGAACATGTATATTTATGTTCTGAACTATACAAAGACAGAAAAAAAAATTGAATCGTCAATAATCAGAGTTTAGTGGCACCCTGTGTGAAAACCTGAGGGATGCTACTTTGTGACAGAATTTATTATGATGATATAAGGCCCATCTCTCTGACACTAGAATATGAGAAAAATTATATCTTTTCATAAGTAATGTGAGGGTATAGGGAATCTGTGACAAAAGTTTGTAAAAATAGCACCCTTCTAATACATAAAAGGAAGATGAATTCAATTCTTGAAGCCGCCTACTTGATATTGAAAGATAAATGACACTGAAATCATCCCAGAGGTATCTCTGTGGCTTATAGCCGAGCTTGAAGGAATAATTAGTGAGATCAATGTGAATACCAAGTTGCAGAACTGTATGGATAGAGAAGTTTGAATTTAGTGTAAGAATATCTTTTGAAGCAGACCCAAGAAGTTACAATTTACAATATCGTAGTACCATACTTGAAGGAAATAATGGAGAATAAATGAATTTAAAATAGGTACATGTAAACTATGCTCAACGATAATAGTAGTGGTAATCTGAGCATGACTATGTGCTCCTTTCTGAATAAAAAAGACAAAGTGTATTCATCATATTTGTATAGTTTGAGTAACCTAAGTAATCTATATGACATCTATTACTGCTGAGTTCAAAGGCTAGTCTGAGAGTATGAACAAGTCCAAAATTTCCATAATGATTGAAGAAAGTTTGTTTGGGAAAAAAATAATATTATAGGTACCTTTGAAACATTTCACGATGAATTTTTCCAGGAGGAGAATTTGTTAGTTAGAGTGTAAGAGACTCAAAATATTCCACTCATTGGGTGGATGACTAAAGGAGGACCCAAGAAGGCCAAGGAAGAAGAGGTTTGTTCATCTCATTCTGAGGAGGAGGCTACAATCCATGTGACCTATTTCAAATGTTCTAAGGAGGGACATTAAGCAAGCCAATATCCAAAAATGGGAAGCAGCTGCAAAAGTAGGTTTGAGACGAGTGCAAAAGTTTCAGTGGATGAGTTGGCATCCAAGCTAGAGACATCCTTCTCCATAATTTCTTGTTTCTCAACCAATACCACTTTAGTGTTGATCAACAAGTGCAAAGTGGAAGATCAAAGCACATGGCATTCAATTGCGAAATATCCAACAAGTTTCAAGAGTTAAAGGAAACGTGCAAGTGGAGTTGGGTGATAATGCTATCTATGTAATACCATTAGTTTTGATCTGTAGAACAATAATGTATCTATATGATAAATGGCTAAAAATATGAGTAATCGAATATTTAAAGTGGTACATGGAATCATAATAAAAATACATCACAGACTACAGAAGGATAAAGGGAAAACAATGGAGGAGCTATGATCCCACAAGAAGGGAATGAAAGGGGGCTTAAGGCATAAGGGAAAAATATTTCATCATTTAATTACTCCCACTGGTTCTTTAAACTTATCTTTACTAAGCCTTGCTTTATGGTCACTGTAAGTCTTACTAACCTTGGAAATTTGGAATTACTAATTTAAGACAGAAACATGTACTTATTATGAAAGCACTTGGTATCTCCCATGCATGCAGATATAATCTTGATTTTTTATCATGCAAAAGAGATTTTGACATCCATTCTTCCTTGATATTTTTCTCTCAAAGCTGATGTTATTGTAATAATGCTGTAATAGAATTATGGAAAGAGTTGTCATGAAACTATGTGGAAATCATGACAATGTGAAAGGGAAATGGATGTCATTGGATAAAATTAATTACATTTGATAAACTCTGGAGTCCCCAAAAGAGATATTTCTTGGCCAGCCAATTCTAGAGGCCCTAGAGGGAAGTGGGACAACCCGAGGGACTACATGACAAAGATATGGATCTCATTCCTTGGGTTGTGCAACCAGTGATGGGAGAGGGCTAGTATATTGAGATAGATGTAAGAGTTTATAGACTGGGAAATCCTAGGAATTGGAGTTTGTGAAGGGAGATATAGCCCGCAATAGGTAATTTTATCGTTGTGGATCCTTGGTAAAAATAATTAATTATTTTGTATTATTGAATGTCCTATGTTAGATGACCCTACCCTTGAGAAAAGAGTGGTTAAAGGAAATTTATAATATCATCCACTTTAAAACTATAACCCTAGGCCAAATTTTTAACAAAATACTCAGGCTTGGATATTGTAAAGCTCTGTGATTCTTCTTATTCTTTTTCCTTATTGGAATTTTCTCTATGAAATAAGTTTAAAGGTCGATGAATTCTCGAATCATTGGCATGAGAATTATGCATCATCACTACAATATTATTTGAAGTATTCTTAGATAATTTCTTATCATAATAAGAGAAGATCTATCAAAATTCTAAATATTTACATCATAATACTCTAATATACCAAATTTCTGTGTCAAATACTTGAAAAATGAAAAATACATTAGAGGACTATGTCAATGATCTACAAATTGTATGCAGTTATAAATAAATCCTTAAGAACATGTGAAGGAAAATTGTTAATGTGTAGCATATTACCATCATGGTATATGGTATGGGAAACCTATGTGAGTGTAAAAAGAAATGATTAAGAAGATGAAAAGTCTGTAATTCCATAAACTACAGTGATATGCCTTGCATTGACAAGATAAGTCTAGATTTTTAGTTCGATCAATAAAGCTTAATAAATACTCAAGCATAAGAACCAAACCTTGTAAGAATATATAAAAATTTGAACAGAATTATACATTTTGGGGTTATGTGTTTCCTTGTGATTCAGAAGCAAGACATTGTATTATATCTTACCTTGATGAAGGAAAAGCATTAACATGATAAGATCACAATGAAAAGGTGTGCAGGTTCTCTTCTGAAGTTGAAATTTTTTTCAAAAAAATGAATAATTTGGAGAACTCAATGTGTGTAGCCTACATGGGTTGAAAATCTCAAGAAAAAATTATTAGCAATGCTCTAGTAAGAGTGAGAAATTGACATGAAAAGGATAATTCTACTCATTACAAATACTATTAGACTTACAAGAAGATGTAAAATGGAAATATAGGGTTTTATACTTTGTAAACCCCAGCAAGCTACAAGGCTTAATATTTAGATAAGAAATCCTAGGGGTTATGGAAAAACCCTGGGATTGGTCATTTCCACTAAAAGAAGAAAGTTAACAAACCGTAGCTCATGCCGGAAAGGAAAGGAAAGAAACATGATGATGAGGACAAGGATTAAAATTTTTAGCTTAATGAGATTGCAATGCTTCCTACAAGAACACCAATATCAAGAGGGAGATAACATTCTTCTCCAAATTTTTTCTTCCATGGCCTCCTAGTGAGTATTTCGGGTACACATTGAAGATTGCCAATGTGTGGCAATTATTGAAAATGGATGGAAGAATGAAGTGACAACATGACTCATGATTGGAATATGGATGAGCTATGGATTTAAAGGAAGCAGTCAAGATCAGCTTCATTAAAGCATGATTTGGCCTGTGAAGTTAAAATATGAAGATGGCTTAAAGTCCTGAAGGAAGAAGTTGATCTACTGAAGACAAATTTGTGAAATTATCTTTGTGTTGATGATATATTTCTCACAAAGGATGACAACCTCTTTAGTGTAAGAGGGATTTGGTTGAAAGTGTTACATGAGCCCAATAAAATACTTGTCGAGAATGTGGCATGATGGATTGTGATCCCATGGCTACTTCCTTGATGAATAAAAATCTGCAAGAATATGTTGTTGAGAAAAAAAATAGCATTGATAGGTTGTTGGTTTTCGATTTTGTTCAAAGCTTTGGTTAAAGATGGACGAATAGCTAGATGCTACTAATAAATCAAGTATTGAAATACACCATGCCTACCTTTCTTATTTTGAGTAGGTTTAACGTTATGTAAGAAGCTTGGAATGGCTAAGGATACCTTTGAGAGGGAGCAGTGGTTTGATAACATCATCGGGTTACTGTAAGACCTATGTGGTAAGGGAATTTGGTTCTGAGGCTTTCCATCATAAGGTACAAATTTCATCTCTCCTTGAGAGGATATTGACAGTGTACAAATTTCATCTCTCCCTAAGAAGAGATTAATAGTGTACAAATTTAATCTCTCCCTAAGAGGAGATTGTTGGCGTACTATTTTCATATCTCTTCAGAGGAGATTGATGGTGTACTATGTTAATCTCTCCTAAGAGGAGATTGATGGTGCATTTTTTTCATCTCTTCTGAGAGTAGATTGATGGTGTATTGTTTTTTTTTCATCTCTCCTCTTGTGAGCCCTATGGTGTATGGTGTAATGGTGTGATGGATATGGTGCATCGATAGCTCCTCATCTACTATCTTTATATGCTCTAGACATAGTGGTTTTTTTTGAAATATTATATCAGACATTTTCTCATCGAGTGATAGATACTCTTAAGAGAGAAAAGTGGTCAATATGGCCTAACTTCCCTATCAAGATCAGATACTGTCTATTTGATCGCACCAACCAAGTCATGAAAGAGGCCAATGAAATTTAATCATATCATTTTGAAGAGATAAGATTTAGGAGACATGATCATGAAGCTTTGGTTATTAGGAATTGTGTTATTGTCAACTAGATGTGGTCTTATACTCATAAGAGGGATACTAATGAGAAAATATTCAAGAGACTTATTTATCCATTGAGGCTAAAGAAAAATTAAATCAAGGACCTCAAAATAAGGTCAAACAGACCCATGTTTCACCTATTTTCAACCTCCAGGAAGAAGTTAAAATGCTCCAGAGGGTGTTGGAACAGGTGAAGGAGATGAAGGAACCATTGGAGAAAGAAGCAGATAGACTCAAGATGAGAATTGAAGAAGAGCAAGCAGCGAAGGAGTCAAAATAACCGATAAGGAAAGCAGAACAAGATGACCTGTTGAAACAATTAGCTTTGGAAAATGAACAAAGAATCAAGCAGCAGGAAAAACAAAGGAAAAGAGGCGAAGAGATTCGGAGGAGAATAGATGAGGAACTCCAAAAGAAGAAGGAATAAGCTATGTGGAAAGATAAAAGGATTGAAAACCTTGGAATTCCATCATCTCTGAACATAAACCCCACTCCTCAGTCTGCAATTGAACCATGTAAGATTGAAGAAATGGAGAAGGAAACATTTTTCCCCATGACCATGGCTGATCCAGTAGTAGTACTGAAAACATTCAATTGTGAATACAAGAAGAACAAAGTCAGCAGGATAGTTTCCAAAATGATAAGGTTGGGAGAGTGATTGTCACTAAGGAGGTTCTCATTCATGAAAAAACAGCTGATCGAGAGATGAATGCAGCTTCTAGTATTATTATGGCCCAAGAAACATGTGATAATGTTTCCATGTTGAAGAGAAAGGTCTATGTTGCTCAGTTGGAGCTTAGTTCTACTAAGCAAATAATTACAGAGCTAGAATTCCAGCAGCAAGGTGAACTAGACTCAGTTAAAGAGTTGAAAGGGAAATCACTTGAGATCCAAGAGGAAATGAGTACGGTTCAGAAATAATTCTACAGGAGCATTCAGGGCATCAAAGATAAAACTCCTAATTTTGATTATTATGTAAAGAGGATGGTTCTTGTCAAGGAAGAATTGGAGGATATTCTAAATATGCTAGATGACATCATTCAATGGAAAATATAGTATCCTGATGATGGGGTTGAGATTCCTCAACTATGTGACTTGGATAAAATAATATGTTTTTCTGAAGCTTGTAAATGTCTCGACAAGGCTACAGCCTTAGAGGAAAAGGCCAAGGAAGACTCAAAATTTGCTTCAAGTTTGGATGTGAGGTTGATGCAGTCTTAAATAACTTCAAGTTGCTGATGTTGTAGTCAACCTTTGGTCCTGTACTTGTGGAGCAGTGCATATAATAAAAGGAGAGAGTGATAGATAGCTGCAACCAGGAGATCCCGACATTAAAAGTTATCACCAGGGACAACACAATTTATATGAAGATTTGCAGAATACAATGTTGATCCAAATTAAAAGGAAGTTGTCTCTGTTTCTAACAAGGTTTGCATAAGTACGAGGCTATGGTAGTAAGCCAAGAATGTTGAGTAGTTAATCTAGGACCTGGGTTAATCTAATTTTTTTTTTCCATTTATCTCATATAATTTTATAAAAATAATTTCATACAATTTTATAAAAAAATTGGCTCGATGAGAAGTTTATATTTCACTGAAAGCCTAAAAGATATTAAATTTTTGGCACTATACTCAAATGGGTTTAAAATTCATAAGGTCACAACTCCACTAACATTTACAAGCAACCTCATAACATAAATAAGAAAAGAGAGACAGAATAACCATCATATACATACTTAAGTGTCTTGTCCCAGCTTCTAGTTGCAAGAAAGTTAATTTCTAGAATCCATGCAATTTCCTTAATAGGTGCATCATACATAGTCATAGTCATTGGCTAGCCCATAGTCAACAATGGCCACATTTCAGCTTTTTTATCACAACCAATAGAGAAAATAGAAGTGCCATTGTCCTTCCATGTCGAGCTTCCATGTGGAGTAGAGAACCTACATACGATGAATAACCTAATAAAAAAACTTAGAAGCACACTCTGAAAATTCAGTAATGGTTCTTGCCATACGTAATACAGCCCTGGTTCCTACAAGCATATCACAACTTTTGGATAAAATTCACAAGAAAAAAATACAAGTAATAGAATTCCAACCACAATCTGAAGCACCTCACTAGTTGGTCATGTGACATTGCTACTTTTGGCATGCCAGCCCCAGCTTGAAAGACCTTCTAGAATCTAACATGGCAATCTACGTTCCAAAATATAACAGAATATCAAAACAAAACACTAGTCAATTATTACAACAATATCACTATCCCCTAAATCTTAGATGAACGTGTCCGCATTTCAGTAAATGGAGATAGTTGAGAACATGATGAAGCGCAGCAGAATGCCTAAATTCGCACTTACGATGGCCTAAAATCCCTCCTTTCTGCCTATTTAAAGGTCCCCGGAAACCATCACTGCACAGAATGTCTGAAAGCTTTGTTTTTGCAAAATTGTTTAATAGCCAAAACTGGTGAACCCTCAAATCTCCAGTAACCCTGTGCTCATGCTTTATCTTTCCCTCCAATTGATAAGCCACCAAAGTTCAAATGCTTAACACACCTGCCAAAGTTCAAATATTATATTTTTTTTACATATGTTTTGTCATATTAAAAATAAATAAAACAAGTTGTAAAATTTTATTACTTAAAATGTTAGAGCATTACTCTATATTTTTTAAGCATAATTTTTTTTTTCATTAAAAAAATAGCTATTGAGGTTAATTTAGGGTAAATAGAGCTAATATTTGTAATATAGTAGTAATAATATATTTTTGAGACCTTAGTGAGACCTTATTGTGATCTCATTGTTTGTAAGAGTCTTATTGTGATCTTACCTTATTGTGATCTCATTGTTTGTAGGACCTTTATTGTGATCTCATTATTTGTAGGAGAAAGGACTTGAGTCTGCTAAACTCTACATAGGTGTACATACTCTACCCCTTTATATTTGAGCCTATAACATCTTATGAGGAATCAAATGTTCTTAACGATTGTAAATATATAAAAAAGTTAACAATTTGCTCCAATATTCAAATATTAGGACCCATGGTCATCCAAAGGTAGAAGCTTCTACTAAAAAAAAATCCATAGATAGAATTGAGGTTTGAAGGGGATTTTATTATGAAAAAACATAAATGGAAACATAGGAAAGATATTGTAAAGAGTACAGTAGTAGAACAAAATCCAAATTCTATTAATGGATGAAATAGAAAATAACTATAAATTGGAAAGTGATACAAACTAAGCGGAATGGAGATAGCTTCTTTATGGAGAGAGATGTGTCAACTAATATTAATCACAATAAAACATTACAAGGTATCAAAACTACCTTTGAACATAAATTATGACGTCCTAAGATGCAAAAACTCTAAAATCCAAAACCCTATCCCTAGGAAATGGCGTGCCAAAAATAACATAGGCCCAAAGAGGATAATTGATATATCAACTTCCTAGGGCTACAACGTTTGCATGCAAACTCCATTTAGGAAATTTCTTGGACCAATACAATCCATACTATTTTTCTTTAGCCTATGAAAAATGCCAAAAATACAAGGGAAATGCCCAAAAAAGGCACCAAAAGTTTGAGACCTAAAACACTATAATATAACTACCAAGACATGGAATAATGTTGAATTAATGTAACAAGTGGGTGGTCACTAGTATTCTATTGAATCAATTGTCCCCCCTTATGAATAAGTCGTCCTTCTTGTGTCAAGTTCCTTCGTCAAGTGGGGAAAGTTTTGTTGAATATGGCTCCTAGTGAGACATGTGTGCCAAAGTAGGAACATGAGGTGCCTATGAGAGGTGGAGAATATGGTTGAAGTAGCTCCACATTAAGTATAAGGTTCAATCCAAAGAAAAGGGAATTTGTTATTTAGAAGCATCTTCACCCACAACCTTTGTGTTGGTGTAAGACCTATATCAAAATGGAGAGTCGGGGGGCACTTCCAATGGCATCTTAAGAGGTGTTCTTTATACAAATGCAACCATAACTTATCTCCCACCCTAAACTTATGTGGCACTCTAATCGAGGTGGATATTTGGTTGGCACCCACATATTCCACTGACTCAATGGTTCTTTATCTTCTTATCAATTTTCTATGTTTTTTTGGGTCTTGAAATTCTACGGCCATTTATAGGCCCTAAATGATGTTTTTTGGCCATTTATGGGTCCAGAGGTTTTCATTTCATTTAATAGGGTTAACCAAAATTTTTAATCCTAAATATAGTTCTTTCATATGGAATAATTGTGTTCCCCAAATAGAGATTTTATGCAAAAGTTGCACCACTAGGAAGTTGATTCTAGGGTTACATTTTTAAACCTCTGGGGTTCTTTATTTTATGTTAAAACATATGATGAAACTAACATAAACAATGAACAAAATATTCATTAATGACCTACAAGCACCTTGATCACAACATGTTCTTAAAATTGAACAACCTGTATCGGGAAAGCTTGAGCAATATTAGAGCTTAGACACAAAGCATGAAGAATAAGGAACCATGTTTTCATCTTCAGGGAAAATGTAGATGTGGGCAGGAAGGGAACCCTTTCTCTCTCTGGTAGGAAAAGGTAAATGTTAGTTTTGGATTTTTGTTAAAAAAATCTTAGCCTTTTCCTCTCATTCCGTGGAAGGGAATTTGCTATTTCAAATGTATAATTTTTATTATTGTATCACCATATTTTATGGAAAGTTATTTGAAAAAGGTCATTTTTTAGTAATTATTTTCTATTGTATTCTATAATAAAAATAGAGTGAGAGATAATTCATTAATTTTATTAAAGTAAAATTAAATTATTTGAAATGATTCATTCGCAGGCCATTAAGGGGTGGAATTTTAGTATTGCAAGATACTTTTTTTATTTCTTCGATAAATTAATTCCTTATGTATAAGGAAAACAAGCTTTTAGTCAATCAGAAACAATTCTAAATCTTATTATATGACCAAATTCAATTCTTTATTTCCAAAACATGTTCACAATGAGGTTTCAATATGGTTATTCTAAATGTCAATTCAATTTATCTATTTTAAAGACAACCCACACTATCACCAAATTTAATTATTTAATGCCAAAACATGTTCTCGATGAGCTTTCAATATGGTTATGCTTAATGCCAATTAAATTTATCTATTTCAAAGACAACCCACGCTATCCAAATTTAAATGGAGCTCGAGGTATAGTTTTTATAAATATAAAAAAAATATTCATTTCAATTTCATATATATGAAGCACTATAAAACGATAAAAAAGAAATTAGGATGTCAATTAGGTTTAGATTGGGTGGTTAAGAGGAGTTGTTATTGTCATTTTCTAAGGTCAATATTACGTGTGATGTGTTTATTCCTTATGTAGGGTTTGCATTATATTTTGAATTTCCAACTCAACCTTTTGAATTCATCCATTCTACCATGACTCATTTCCATTTAGTTTGTGTTCAAATCATTCTTATATTATTATCAATTTTATGTTAAGCAGAGTATGGAATGTGTTGGTTGCATCTTGGTGCTACAAAAGATAGTCTTATGGGTGTATTTATTATATGGTGAACAATAGATTATATGTGTTGTGTATGGAAATAATTTTGTTTCTTACAGTTCTTAGTATGTTGAACTATGTTTGGTTGTTATTAGGTGTGATAAAAATGAATTTAGAGACCACCTCTATTTTATAATACAAGTTTTCTAATATAAAAAATCCCTTGATTCTCCAACATGGTATTAAAGCTAATGGTTTGAGATGTAGCATGTTGCCTACAAGTCTCATGCAAGTTGTAGATGCTCTTAAAAAGTCAAATTTTTTTAGTGCATTGGTTCAAGGTTTCTAATTTCAAACTAAATCTAGGATCAAATCAATGGCTTAAAATTATGAGTTTCAAGCTAGATCTTATAAATTTTAGTGGACACAATTATGGAATTTTGGCACAAGATATGGGAACAATTTTGAAGAGTGAAGAGTTATAGGACTTTATGAAAATTGCAGTTCTTATCCAAGGGATAACTAATAAAATTTTTTCATCAACAAGAAAAAGGATGAGGCTATAGGAGTCATAATGTTGAAGAATGGAACTAGTTTTGGTCTTCATTATTAACGTATTTTTTAGAAGAACTTATTATTATTCGACTTAATAAAGCATGGGTTTTATGATTGGGTCATATTTAGATTAAGGTCCCAATTGTGGACGTCTAGGTTAGTTCCTACAAATTTAAATTTATCCAATTTTTGGGCTTTTAAATCATGTAAAGTTAGGTTTTCAAAAGGATCCTCCATCAAGTCATCTTCTTCAAGATCATCATCCTCAAAATCTACTTCAACGACAACCATCATGTCAAGTATACAAGTCATCAAAGTTGCATCCTTAAGTCAGCTTCAAGCAGTCTTCAAGTTGGCTCAAATCAAGACACAACACTTCAAACTGTCATGTCGACTCAATAATTATGGAAAACAACTATATATACAAGGTTATAGTTTTCATTTGTGCCACAAAAGTTTGGAAATATCTGAAATTTCGGACCGAAGATACAGTTTAGATCATGATCACAGGTTCGGTGTTGGAGAATAAGGTCTCGAACATATTACAGAATTTTGGTAGCCATTTATGTTATGAATCAGGTAACTTCCATGATATGACGTTGCAGCAAAACAGTGCCTCATTTTCAACATAGATCTACCACAAATCAGTGATATGTTATGATACTCAATTCAATGAATATGCTCCATTATCTCAGTTATGGTGCTCAATTCTATGATGATGCTCAGTGATCTCAAGAATGATGCTCGGTGCTATGTTGTTAGCTCAAAATCGATCAAGGTAATGAGGAAGGAGTTTAGGTGCAAGAAAAGGATATCTCCTGTCATGGATATCTTGGTGCTAACACAGTGAAGGGATGACTTGATGGAGGAATTCTATAGTCTAAGGTCTTGGTCATCTCATCTTAAATCTAATGAAGGAAGCATTTTGACTGGGTTTTCCCTAACATGTGCCTACATCTTGTGTCTTCTTCTACTTCTTCATTGGAATTACTCTTGATGAAAATAAAAGATAAATTGAATGAAGAAATAATAATAGCAAAACATCATAAGATAATTTCATGATAAGAGAAATTTTTTAACTCCCATCTCCTTAATTTCTCTAATACATAACAACCTCCATCTCAAGTTTCATTCAATATCATATAAACCATATAAACTACTCATATGATCTCTACTCTTTAGTATATCAAAGAGGTAGAAGTTGATGCTTATTTTCCCCTAAGACCCTACAAACCCTATATTCTGCTTGCAAACCTTAGCCTCTATAAAAAAGCAACAAAGTTCCATAATAATTTGCAACGTCATGAAATTGAGAATTCCACTAATTCAGTGACACTCCAAAAAAAAAATTAGAAGAAAAAAAATGCCTAGCTCAAAAGACTCAATGTGTGGCATTCATCACCATGGTGTCACTCTCTAGTAAATATATTTTGGTGCAATTACCAATATAATTTGTTTTGATCCTTCTCCACATATTTTTCTCAAGGCATTGATTATGTTGGCCTATATCTTACATAATATTTCTAGTGGCCAGGTGGTTCCATGACACACACCTATAACATGTCATCCATAGAGGACACAAAGTAAATCGTTTAGTCCCTCTCATAGTACATTAATGCTCTCACCCAGTAACTCAACACACCATAGACCAACATCCCTTCCCTCAGTGTGAAAGTTGGCATTTATTTTGAGAATATTAGGAGTTGGAGGGTAAGCATGACGAGGGTGTCCTTTTGTCAAGATGAGTCTCTCATAAGGATATGAAATTTAATGAGATCTTGTACCATGGATCGTGACCCTTTACCATTACAGTGATACAGGGAATACAACTAGGGCTTGGTGTTAATCATTTGACAACCAATCTATCCTGAACAAGGCAACACTTGTCCTACTTGTTGATGGTGGCCACAAAAAACCCTTTCAGTCCATAATTTTAATGACAAAGCCACAGATTTAATGATTGGAGAATAAGGGGCCACCCCCATTTCCAACACTTTTGATGGGTCCCATGCATAATTATGGCACTCATGGACCCCAATATGCCTCCTAGAAGACCTTAAGACATCATTTGACCTCTAATGAGGCTTATTATTCCATGTATGAGATAGTTTGGTGGGATTGTCACCAAAATGCAAGGTTGCTTTTATATTATTTTATGTTTAGGGGCTAATGTAGGCCCATAAGAAAATTAGATCAAATCCTAATCAATGTATAAATAGGATTTAGCTGGATTCATTTGTATAATCACATGACTTGGGATCTCTTTATCTTTAGAGAACTTCACAGTTTTCCTTGGAGGACTATTTTGGATGATGGTTGCATTTTGATGTATGGATTTGGGCTATTTTTATATTGTCGATTTGTTTTTGAAAATGTGAATCTGGTTGGATATACTCTCTAACATTGTGAGTGAAAATTTAATGCTATTCTTCTTGTTGCCACATAATATTGAATTTTGTTATAACTAGGGCTAATTGTTGCATGATGGAAATGTGGAATTATGTGTCTATTTAGCCTATTTAATGCATGGGCCATTGTTGGATGAATAAAATGTATTAGAGATAATTTTATATCAATAATATTGCACCATTTGTGTGAATTATAAATGCTTGAAGGTCAATTTTCACTTTCCTCTCGCATTCGATGAAGTTGACTTTTTGGGCCTCCTTGATCAACAAACTGAATTCCTGTTCATTATCACCACTGAATCCACACCCCCAAGTGAATTAGGCACTATTACCTAAAAAATAGTGATGATTCCCCCCCCTCTTTCACAATTTTCCACTTTTCGCCATGTCTAGCTCCATTAAGTAACCTATGGCATCAGTTTCGCAAGAATCTAGCCAAAGCAAAAATTCGATCTCCTAGAGGCAACTTCATTGGTGGGTCCCATCACTCTCCCCATAATTTGGGCCAATTCCAATCGTGGAATCTTTGGATACCTCATGCCCAAGCTCTAGGATGAAGTTTTTCATAGGTGTTCCCAAGGCTAGAACCTAGTAGGATCAAATTGACCCATCGAAGTAAAAATTATTGCCTGATCCTTTCCTCTCACATTGTCTAGGATTGGAACATCATTGGTTTATAAATTCCATCCCTGAACCTAGGGTGGGTACACTTCGGCCCGTGTGGTCCCATTTGGTGTCAAAGGCCTTTCATCAAGGACCATTTGGGAATCGAAGTTAGTGAACTAGGGCTAGTTGGTTGGCCCACTTGAATGCTACTTTAATCCTTCTAATCTGCACATCCTTAGGCCCTATACACCTTCCCTTATACTAATCTTGTTGTCCCTCAAAAATACAAGAATTAGGGCTCTTCTTTGACAGTCACCTAACAACCCTCCAACTATACCTGGACTACCATCAATCTGATCAACCACAGTCAAATATTTTTACTGATATAGGGCTCACAATATTGTCTTCATCTATGGCTCTTAAAATCTTCCACCTAACAATGGTTTGAGTCCTCTCAAAATCATTGTTATTGTGTATCGATAATTTTATCTTTGTTGTACAATCTATGAAAAAATATAAAATACTCCTCTTATCAACCCTTTATTAATCTATAGGTGACTAAGCTAGGCTCACAAATCAGCCACTAATAGTCCATTGACTAATTTTTTATAGGTTTCTTCAGATCTCTATCTAAAACTCTATGGATATTCCACCAAAATCAACTCTTCTACATGCCAATCCATTCTTCATATGGCACATTTCTTCTACATGCTCAATATTCTGCTCAGGTTCCACTCTCATTTGGATCTACTATCTCCACACATACTGAATCTCCAAACCATCTTCTAGATTTTCAGTCTATATTATAGAAATAAACTTCAATCTAAGGGTCACAACCGCTCTTCTTCTATGCAATTTTTTCACAGTCTGAAGGGCATACCTTATGAACTAAACATGTTAGGAAAATTTCCTAACTAGGGCACCATACTTATGTACTTATAATTGTTTTATAACAAACCCTATCCACCCATGTAAAAAACCATGACTCTTCTGTCCATAATGTACTCGACCTAGCTCATGTGGATCCATAGATTATGGGCATTTATTTGACTGAAATTCTTTCATCTACTTTTGTTCTGGCTCTAAATTATAGTGCACGCCCTCCTCCATTTATGTTGGTCTTTATCACAGACTTTGTGGCATACTAACCACCAGAAGACAAGATCGTATCAACCCTCTCTTCTATTTCATATATAAAATCTAACCAACAGGATTCAATCTGATCTTGTAATGTTCTAAAACGAGATATTGAATCCTTCCTACAATTTCTGGAAACAAAACATGATTACACGATCATATATAAGTAAAAGAAAGAATTTATCAATCACACAACACAAGATTTATCTGGGGAAATAAATTTTTCAAAACCCCTCTATCTCTATTGTGTATTAAGTAAAGGAATCGTGAAACAATACAATGCCTAATCTCTCATGAGATTCTCCAACACTCTCCCAATTGTCTCCTACCGATCTAGGAAAAATCAATCTAGTACTTAGCCAATTCCTAACCTTCCTTCAACCTACCTTGCTCACACAATTCTTAGGGAATTAGCTCCCTATTAATTAGGAAAATCACCCGTCCTTGATTGTGCTATCCATCATGACATCCCAATGACTTTATAATTGCATATGGGAAATTTTTTATAAATACAAATGATAGTTATGTTCCCTTTAACCTCTGTCTCACCTAGGTCTTCCTTGATACTAACATGCATGCAACTATTAATAGTGAATTATCACTTATCTGATTGATCGCTCATTATGAATTAAATCTAATTTAATTCAGTGGACCTCGCACTAGCTTGTCACTCAATTAGAACTAGTTAAATTGATTTTAACTCAATTAATTGAGTTAAGTATTTCACACCTACACCCCACTAATGCGTGAACTGTAACTGGACCCCCATAATATTAGAATCCCTCTACATGCATAATATTATACCCTCATGATATGAACATATGCAGGAACACAATGAAATACAGAAATAAACATAAACACAAAGACGCAGTAGGAATAACACTTCACTCAAATACTAAAAAATTCTTATAGACATCATGGAAAACAAAATAGCTCGGGCGATGGTAGATTTTCTCTGAGAAAAGATGTGGTGGCTACATTACTATGAATTGTGTTACAATAAGGCTCAAGGGCCTTTTTATTATTGAAAAATAAGATAAAACCCTAATTGGAGGAGATGTAACACCAAGAGTTTATGGGTCGCGTTGGCGATAGTTGGGAAGCCAAATTCCTGGGGTCGTAACTTGGTCATATGATATTAGTTTGATACACATGATACCTCAGTAGAAATATATCTCTGAGGACTACAAAAACTAACAAAATTTCTCTGAAATTGCCAAACCTTTCATGCCCCAAAGATGTCGTTTGGGGCCTCAAAACTGGTCCAGAATTTCAGGACCTAGAAAACTGACAAAAATAGTAAATTTTGATATAATTAAGGCAACTGAAAAATGAAAGAGACAGTGGCAAGGGCCCAAGTGGAATAGGTGGGTGACCACCAATATCCTCCTCGATCACCTTAACTCAAATTTCTCGAGCTAACTCATTCATCCTTACTTATTTAACTGACCCAAGTTATTATGAGATGAAATTAGAATTTATCGTCCAATTTATTTAAGAGAAAAATAAATTATATTTCTCACATTCCTCACTCTTGGTACATCAGAATTCTTCACCAGTGTGCGTGCATTTTTTTTTCCTTTATGTTTTCCAATTTGACTGTTTCTTGTTTCCAATTTCAACACTCCTTCTCAACAAGAAAGGAATTCAGTCTATAATGGTCTTGTACCTTTGGAATTTTGCATGCAACACTTCTCTAGTGTTGTTTGCACATGCAAATCATGAAACTGAATAAGCTCCGAACAACTGAATCAGTATAATTCATTTTTCCTCAGATTATTATTATTGTTTCTAGCTACTGCACCTGTCTACTGGACTCTCTACGCTGTTGTTGACATCTGCATTTGTTCCCTTTGCACCGTTTCCAACTGTGATATGTTCTCCAGTATCCGAAATACATCACTTTGATTTCTATCTTCCTGACATCTCACTACATCAATCTAACAGATTCTTCTTGCTACTATTGTATTGTGGACTCTTAATAGCTAGGTTTGATCCATGAGACACACCATCTCAATGGACCCTACCCAGATTGATTATATTGGGATTATGTCTACACATCACCCCACCTTTCACCTGGAGGTATGGCTGCATCTGCTCCCTCTGCCCATCTGGCTCGAAATTTTCTCCTCATGGAGGTGTCTGCTTGAGTGGACAATTCCACTCGGTCTCCTCTCTGCTTCTTCAATTGTGGCTGCTCCACAAACTTTTGAGATTTCTTCTAAGGCAGGATGTTGAGAGGTAATTTTTACTCCCTCTCAACAGCCAAGTCTCCAACCTATGCTTTTCTCCTCCAATATTTGCATGCATCTGGTACCTCAAGTGCATATAGATTCTTGAGTCATGCACATTGTAATTGTCTTTCCATTACAAAAGTTTCTAAAAAAGAGTTTATTTTAAATTGACGATATCTACCTCATCCGAGCTCCGAATTTATTTTCCATTTGGGTAGTTTTACGCAAGGAATCCAAATATGCTATTTTTTTTAAATTTTTACACGAAAATATTCAAATATTCTCTAGAAAATTGTCACTGAAAAAATTCCTGCTTTGATACCATGTAGAAAATCTAACCAATAAGATTCAATATGATCTTGTAATATACTAAAACAAGATATTGAATCCTTCCTACAATTTTCGGAAACAAAACACGGTCACACTATCACATATAAGTAAGAGAAATAAATTATGAATCGCACAAGACAAGATGTATATGGGGAAAGAAAATGTTGAAAACCACTCTATCTCTGTTGTGTATTAAATCAAGGAATCATGAAACAATAGAATGCTTAATCTCTGATGAGCTTCTCTAGCACTCAGCTAGTTGTATCCCACTGATCTAGGAAAACTCGGTCTAGTATTTGGCCAATTCTTAGCCTTCCTTCAACCTACCTTACTCATACAATTAATAGGGAATTAGATCCCTATAAATTAGTAAAATCAGTCTTACTTTATTTCACAATCTATCACAGCATCCATAATTGCATGTGGGACATTTTCTATATACACAACTGATAGTTATGTTCCCTTTAACCTCTGTCTCAACTGGGTCTTCCTCAGAACTAAAAAGCATGTAACTATTAATAGTGAATTATCAGCTATCTAATTGATCATTCATTTTGAATTAAATCTAATTTAATTGACTGGTCGACCTCTCATTAGCTCATCACTTAGTTAGAATTATTTAAATTGATTTTAACTCATTTAATTGAATCAACTAATTCACACCTGAACCCCACTAATGCATCAACTGCAACTGGACTCCAAAAATATTAGATTAATATCTCTACATGCCTCATCTTAGACCCTCAACTCGAATTTCTTGAACTAACTCAGTCATCATGACTTAATTAACTAACACAAGTTGTTATAAGATGAAATTACAATTTATTGTCTAATTTATTTAAGGGAAAAATAAATTATATGCTTCACATTCCTCACTCCTGGTGCATCAAAATAACTCACCAGTGTGGGTGCATTTTTTTTGTCCTTTCTTGTTTCCAATTTCCATGTTATCTTGTTCAAAATTTCAACATTTCAGAATTTGATGGGCCCTTCACACATAGACACCATTGAAATAACATGCCCAGATTCTCATGAGAAACCTCTCTTAAGCTCGATCTGCCATAAGAGAACCAACAATATTCCATCCTACTTCCTAGTTTGAATCGACCATTAAGGTATGAAACATTCCTGTGAACCCTCACATAATGATCTTGCTCTTGGAGGATGATCATGGCCTCCCTTTAAGCACCCTTATTTGGCCCTCTTACTCCACCTACTATAGGACTACATCTCTCTTTGCCCCCTTCATCAAATGAGCTCCTTCTCACTTTATGTTATTTCCTTCATCCCAAGGCCTCCTTAAACAGTTTTTCCTAGACCTATTCGGAGCCCTCTATAGCTTACGGTTTTTATCTGCTTAGACATTTGGAAATATTTATTTTCCTTTTAAATTTTATTTTAGATTTTAAACCCCATCTTGGGTCCAAAAACCCTTTTCATGGATTCTTTTCCCACAAATAATTTTGTGACTAAACTCATACAAACCCATCTCACTAGGCTTGTGGAGTACCTCCCAAGCTACACATTTCAACAACATAGTCTAGTTGTAGTAACCGTAACTTGGTCAAGCTCTTGTAGTGAAGTGAGGGGTTGGTTGGGTTCCCAAGTTTCAAATTGAGTAAGGGTAGTTGTGAGGGCATGATCACTAGTGAGGGTCAGGGCATGCACATTAGGAATGAACAGGCATGCTAACACATGCCAGCCAATGTCAATTCATGTTGAAGAGTGTTAGGGAGTGTTGGAGCATGTGAAGGGATAAATAGGTCAAAATGCATGGAAAGGAACGAATACGAGTGTCTTCCAGGGAGTGTCACTGAATTCAAGTGTGCTAAGGAAGAAGTATGTTAGTATAAGTTTAGAATAGGATTTACATATGCAAGCCTACAGTTGTTATACAAGGCTCGACATAGCAGTTTTAGACAAAGGGAGATCACTTTGTGCTAGGCACAACATTGTTTTTCCTTTTGCTATTTTTTTTATATGAGATGTAGCACACTTTGGCTACATGCTCATGTTTTAAAATATTTGAGATAATTTCATATTGTATATTGTTGCATATAAGTTTTTGGGCACTCGACTTCTATCAGCTTATATCTTGTGTGCCTTGTGCATCTTGTGGTTCTTGCAAACTCACAATTAATGTTATATTGTTTCTATGAACTGAACATACATGTGAAATATTTCCTATGTAGGATATGTTGCTTAGTTGATTTATGGCCATGGATAGATCATGTGATCCTTGTCTTGATAAATAGTCAAGTGGGACAAGTTGAGCTTGGACATGAGTGTCATAAGATGATTTATAGGAAGTTCTTAGGTGAGAAAGGCATAATATATTTGTATTATGTGCATTTAGTCAAGTTGTTGCAGTTGAAGCAAGCCAATATTGTCACATGAATTGCAATAGCGAAGGAATTGATTGGGGTCCCAAGTCATGAAAAAACGTAAAGGCTAGATGTGAGGACACGAGTTCCAAGGTGTGCTAGGGAATTATAAGATGTATCAAATAGTGCAAAGGCATGTAAAACATGCTGAGATGTGCCAAGTGATAAGGCATGCGAAAATGTGCAAGGGTGTATCAATGCATGCCAAGGACTTTCAAGGAAACAAAAGTGATAAAAAATTTAAACTGCAAGGAAATAAACACATAAGAGGGTCAATAAGTCATCAATTTACTTTTTTGAAGAGAGGCATGCTAGGCACACCAACACTAGGGACCAATACGTGCCAAGTGAAAATTCTTAGTGCATTCTAAGTGTCAAATCTTCCTTTGTTGCTTCTCATCTAATTTCCAAAAATTGATCTCAAATAACTTTAATATTAAACCATGCCAGATTATACCAAGGCATGTCAACATATTCCATACATGCTAAGACTTTCCAAGCGTCGACACGTTCCAAGTGCCAATACGTGTCACAGTGTTATACATGCTATGAGATGGAAGGGCATGCTGAAGAGTGCTAAGGTGTGTTAGAGAGTGATAATGCATGTTGAGGAGTGTTAAGGATTACTAGGACAAAACATTAAGCGAGAACTAGGTCAAAATTCATGGAAGTTAATGAATACGAGGAACATGTGCCAGGGACTACTGTTAACAAGTGTTTGTTGTCATACCAAGGAGGGAGTGATAAGGCATGATAAGGATTGGTAAGGCATGCTAAGGAATATCAAGTCATGTCAAGAAGTCTCAAAGTGTGCTTGGGAGTTCTAGGGTGTGCTAATTATATGTGCCAATTAGTGCCAAGATATGTCAATACATGCCAAGTTCTAAGGATGTGCAGGGTGCCAGGGTATGTCAATATGTGTCAAGAAGTTTAAATGAAACAAAAGGAAGAACTAATAATAGGGTTAATAAGTCGGGACTTTATATTTTTCAAAAGGGGCATGCTAACCACACTAATAATAGGTCTCAATACATGCCAAGTGGCATTGTGTGCCAAGTGCTAATGTATGTCAATGCATTCAACCAAGGTGTTCTAGGGCATGCTAGGGACTACATGCATGCCAAAACATGCTAGGATAGTTCTATTTTGTGCTAGTGCATGCCACCATGTGTTTGGGCATCAATTTCATGACAAGATGTTTTAGGTACAAATATGTTCCAAGACATGTGAGGTGCTAATAAATGTTAGTGTGTGCCAATGCATTAATTTAAGGTGTGCCCAAATTTTTGAGGAGTGTTAGGTCTTTCTAATTAATAGAATTGAAAAATCTTGATTATGTATTAAATAATATATTTCCTACACACACTAGTGGTACTTTATCTAAAGGGATTTTTCTAGATAATAAAATTAATAGATATGAATCATGTGTTGACTCATAGGAAAACTCTATTCGACTAGTCATTACTTGAGGGAAATGATACATGCTAATTAATTCTTAAAAAATTGACTTACTCTAACCACTATGGCCTTGGAAATATTATAAAAAAGGCTCCACAATAATGGTATTAAATCGTTATCTTTTGACAAGAAATATATTAACAATAATATAACTTAATCAAAGACTCATTGGAATGATCAATGGTGATGAACATTTTTTAACCATTACCAAAAGTAACAAAAATAACATCAATGAGGGTCTTTAAAATTTCATCCCTAGAAGTGTCACCAAAGAGAGAATTAGTGATGGGCCTCTAACGACCCTGACCAAAAGTGTCGTTGAAAATGGCTTTGGTGATAGATCTTAAAGGACGATCATTGTACACACTTACAACGACACTTTTTTAAGGACTGTCACTATATGTGACATTGGTCATGGACCTTAAAGGTCCGCCACAAGTGTGAACCCTACCAATGTCCTCTTTTCTTGTAGTGTAATACATGCCACCACACATTATCAAATCAACACTTCCAAAGTATTTATATGGGTATGTTTTATTTCACACAAAAATTCATTAAAATGGTACAAAATTAATGTATATCCAAGAAGGTAAACCTCATAAATAAGAACAATAGAAATATTTTCATTGTTTTTGGAAAATGTATCCATCTTTCATTGCTTAAAGGAAATTTTTGGATTGTTTAAAAGGCACAGAAGAGGTGGAGTACAATGTCACAACACCAACATTGGAAGATATTGTTCATATATAAGTAATTATTATTCCTTTAAATATAAGTGGATAGTATTCAGCCTATGGACACAATTATGGAATTTTGGCACAAGATATGGGAATATTGTTGAATATTGAAGAGTTATAGGACTTTATGAAAATTGCGGTTCTTATCCAAGGGATAACTAATAAAAAATTTTCATCAACAGGAAAATGGTTGAGGCTCTAAGAGCCATAATGTTGAAGAATGTAACTAGGTTTGGTCTTCATTATTGATGTATTTATCAGAAGAACTTATTATTATTCGACTTAATAAAGCATGGGTTTTATGCTTGGGTCATATTTAGATTAAGGTCCCAATTGTGGATGTCTAGGTTAGTTGTTACAAATTTATCCAATTATTGCGATTTTAAATCATGTAACATTAGGTTGTCAAAAGGATCCTCCATAAATTCATCTTCTTCAAGGTCATCCTCCTAAAAATCTACTTCAACGACAACCATCATGTCAAGTATACAAGTCATCAAAGTTGCATCCTTAAGTCAGCTTCAACCAGTCTTCGAGTCGACTCAAATCAAGACACAACACTTCACACTGTCATGTCGAATCAATAACTATGGAAAACAACTATATATACAGAGGTATAGTTTTTATTTCTACCACAAAATTTTGGAAATATCTGAAGTTTCAGACCAAAGATACAGTTCAGATCGTGATCACAGGTTCAGTGTTGGAGGATAAGGTCTCGAACATATTACATAATTTTGGTAACCATTTATGCTATGAATCAGGTAACTTCCATGATATGATGTTGCAACAAAATAGTGCCTCAGTTTCAACATAGATCTACCATAAAATCAGTGATATGTTATGATACTCAATTCAATGAATATTCCCCATTATCTCAGTTATGGTGCTCAACGCTATGATGATGCTCAATGATCTCAAGAATGATGCTCGGTGCTATGTTGTTATCTCAAAATCGATCAATGTAATGAGGAAGGAGTTTAGGTGCAAGAAAAGGATATCTCGTTGTCATGGATATCTCGGTGCTAACATAGTGAAGGGATGACTTGATGGAGGAAGTCTATAGTCTAAGGTCTTGTTCATCTCATCTTAAATCTAATGAAGGAAGAATTTTGATTGGGTTTTGCCCAAAAGGTGGGGGTTTTCCATAACATGTGCCTACATCTTGTGTCTTCTTCTACTTGTTCATTGGAATTACTCTTGATGATAAGAAAAGATAAATTGAATAAAGAAATAATAATAGCAAAACATCATAAGATAATTTCATGATAATAGAATTTTTTTAACTCCCATCTCCTTAATTTCTCTAATAAATAACAACCTCCATATCAAGTTTGATTCAATGTCATATAAAACATATAAATTACTCATATAATCTGTACTCTTTAGTATATCAAAGAGGTAGAAGTTGATGCTTATTTTCCCCTAAGACCCTACAAACCCTATATTCTCCTTGAAAACCGTAGCCTCTATAAAAAAAGCAACAAAGTTCCATAATAATTTACAACATCATGAATTTTAGAATTCCACTAATTCAATGACACTCCCAAAACAATTTTAGAAGAAAAAAAATGCCTAGCTCAAAAGACTCAATGTGTGGCATTCATCACCATGGTGTCACTCTCTAGTAAATATTTTTTGGTGGACTTACCAATATAATTTGTTTTGATCCTTCCCCACAGATTTTTCTCAAGGCATTGATTATGTTGGCCTATATCTTACACAATATTTCTAGTGGCCATGTGGTTCCATGACACACACCTATAACATGTCATCCATAGAGGACAAAAAGTAAATCGTTTAGTCCCTCTCATAGTACATTAAAGCTCTCACCCGGAAACTCAAAACACCATAGACTAACATCCCTTCCCTCAGTGTGCAAGTTGGCATTTATTTTGAGAATATTAGGAGTTGGAAGGTAAGCATGACAAGGGTGTCCTTTTGTCAAGATGAGTCTCTCATAAGGATAAGCAATTTAATGAGCTCTTGTACCATGGATTGTGACCCTTTACCATCACAGTGATACAGGGAATACAACTAGGGCTTGGTGTTAATCATTTTAAAACCAATCTATCTTGAACAAGAAAACACTTGACCTACTTTTTTATTGTGGCCACAAACAACCCTTTCTATCCACAATTTTAATGACAGCGCCACAGATTTAATGTTTAGAGAATAATGGGCCACCACATTTTCCAACACTATTGATGAGTCCCATACATCATTATGGCACTCATGGACCCCAATATGCCTCCTAGAAGGTCGTAAGACATCATTTGACCTCTTATGAGGCTTATTATTCCATGTATGAGAGATTTTGGTGGGATTGTCACCAAAATGTAGGGTTACTTTTATATTATTTTATGTTTAGGGGCTAATGTAGGCCCATAAGAAAATTATATCAAATACTAATCAATGTATAAATAGGAGTTAGTTGGATTCATTTGTATAATCACATGACTTGGGATCTCTCTATCTTTAGAGAACTTCATAGTTTTCCTTGGAGGACTATTTTGGATGATGGATGCATTTTTATGTATGGATTTGGGCTATTTTTACCTTGGAGCTTTGTTTTTGAAAATGTGAAGCCGGTTGGATATACTCTCTAACATTGTGAGTGCAAATTTAACGCTATTCTTCTTGTTTCTACATTCTATTGAATTTTGCTATAACTAGTGCTAATTGCTGCATGATGGAAATGTGGAATTATGTGTATATTTAGCCTATTTAATGAATGGGCCATTGTTGGATGAATAAAATGTATTAGAGATAATTTTATCTCAACAATATTGCACCATCTGTGTGAAGTATAAATGCTTGAAGGTCACTTTTCACTTTCCTCTCACATTGGACGAAGCTGACTTTTTGGGCCTCCTTGATCAACAAACTGATTTCCTGTTCATTATCACCACTGATTCCATACCCCCAAGTGAATTAGGCACTAGTCCCTAAAAAATGGTGATGATTTCCCCCACCTTTTTCACAATTTTCCATTTTTCACCACGTCTAGCCCCATTTAGTGACCTATGGAATCAATTTCCCAAGAATCTAGCCAAAGAAAAACTTCGATCTCCTAGAGGCAACTGCATTGGTGGGTCCCATCACTCTCCCCAAAATTTGGGCCAATTCTGATGGTGGAATCTTCAGATAACTGATGCCTGAGCTCGAGGATGAAGTTTTGCATAGGTGTTCCCAAGGCTAGAACCTAGTAGGATCAATTTGACCCATTGAAGTAAAAAATATTGCCTAATATTTTCCTATCACATTGTCTAGGATAGGAACATCATTGGTTTCTAAATTCCATCCCTGAACCTAGGTTGGGTCGACTTGGCCCCGTGTGGTCCCATTTGGTGTCAAATGCCTTTCAACAAGGACCATTTGGGAATTGAATTTAGTGAACTAGGGCTAGTTGGTTGGCCCACTTGAATGCTACTTTAATTGTTCAAATCTGCACATCCTTAGGCCCTATACACCTTCCCTTATACTAATCTTGTTGTCCTTCACAAATAGAAGAGTTAGGGCTCTTCTTTGACAGTCACCTAACAACCCTCCAACTATACTTAGACTGCCATCAATCTGATCAACCACAATCAAATCTTTTTAATGATATAGGGCTCACAATATTTTCTTCATCTAGGGCTCTTCAAATCTTCCACCTAACAATGGTTTGAGTCCTCTCAAAATCATTGTTATTGTGTATCGAGAATTTTATCTTTGTTCTCCAATCTATGTACAAATCTGAACTACTCCTCTTATCAACCCTCTATTAATCTATATATGACTAATCTAGGCTCAAAAATCAGCCACTAATAGTCCATTGACTAATTTTTTACAGGTTTCATCATATCTCTCTCTAAAACTCTATGGATATTCCACCAAAATCAACTCCTCTTCATGCTAATCCATTCTTCATATGGCACATTTATTCTACATGCTCAATATTCTGCTCAGGTTCCACTCTCCTTTGGATCTGCTATCTCCACACATACTGAATCTACAAACCATCTTCCAGATTTGCAGTCTATAATACAGAAATAAACCTCGATCTAAGGGTCACAACCGCTCTTCTTCTATGCAATCTTTTCACAGTCTGAAGGGAATACCTTCTGAACTAAACATGTTAAGAAACTTTCGTAACTAGGGCACTATACTTATGTACTTATAATTGTTTTATAGCAAACCCTATCCACCCATAGAAAAAACCATGACTCTTTCATCCATAACGTACTCGACCTAGCTCATGTGGATCCATAGATTATGGGAATTTCTTTTACTGAAATTCTTGCATCTAATTTTGTTCTGGCTCTAAATTATAGTGCAAGCCCTCCTCCATTTATGTTGGTCTTTATCACAGACCTTGCGGCCTACTAACCACCAGAAGACAAGATCATATCAACCCTCTCTTCTATTTCACATAGAA
Organism: Pinus albicaulis; assembly: GCA_034641835.2. NCBI lineage: Eukaryota > Viridiplantae > Streptophyta > Pinopsida > Pinales > Pinaceae > Pinus > Pinus albicaulis. The sequence goes on along the minus strand of CM076574.1, from coordinate 72,212,080 downwards.
AATCTAACCAACAGGATTCAATCTGATCTTGTAATGTTCTAAAATAAGATATTGAATCCTTCCTACAATTTCTAGAAACAAAACATGATCACAGAATCATATATAAGTAAAAGAAAGAAATTATCAATCGCACAACACAATATGTATATGGGGAAATAAATTTCTCAAAACCCCTCTATCTCTATTGTGTATTGAGTAAAGGAATCGTGAAACAATATAATGCCTAATCTCTCATGAGATTCTCCAACACTCTTCCAATTGTCTCCTACTGATCTAGGAAAAATCAATCTAGTACCTTCCTTGCTCATGCAATTCCCAACCTTCCTTCAACCTTCCTTGCTCATGCAATTCCTAGGGAATTAGCTCCCTATTAATTAGGAAAATCACCCTTCCTTGATTATTCTATCCATCATGACATCTCAATGACTTTATAATTGCATATGGGAAATTTTGTATAATACAAATGATAGTTATGTTCCCTTTAACATCTATCTCACCTAGGTCTTCCTTGATACTAACATGCATGCAACTACTAATAGTGAATTATTGGTTATCTGATTGATCACTCATTATGAATTAAATCTAATTTAATTTAGTGGACCTCGCACTAGCTCATCACTCAATTAGAACTAGTTAAATTGATTTTAACTCAATTGATTGAGTTAACTATTTCACACCTACACCCCACTAATGCACAAACTGCAACTGGACCCCCATAATATTAGAATCCCTCTACATGCATCATATTAGACCCTCGTGATCCGAGCATATGTAGGAACATAATGAAATACATAAATAAACATAAACACAAATATGCAGTAGGAATAACACTTCATTTCGTTAATATCAAATACTAAAAAACTCTTATAGACATCATGGAAAAAAAACTAGCTCAGGTGATGGTATCTTTTCTCTGAGAAAAGATGTGGTGGCTAAATTCCTATGAATTGTGTTACAATAAGGCTCAAGGGCCTTTTTATTATTGAAAAATAAGATAAAACCCTAACTGGAGGAGATGTAACACCAAGAGTTTATGGGCTGCGTTGGGGATAGTTGGGAAGCCAAATTCCGGAGGTCGTAACTTGGTCATATGATATTAGTTTGACACACATGATACCTCGTTAGAAATATCTCTCTGAGGACTACAAAAACTAACACAATTTCTCTGAAATTGCCAAAACTTTCATGCCCCAAAAATGTCATTTGGGGCTTCAAAACTGCTCTAGAATTTCAGGACCCAGAAAACTGACAAAAATAGTAAATTGTGATATTAGTAAGGCAATTGAAAAATGAAAGAGACAGTGGCAAGGGCCCAAGTGGAATAGGTGGATGACCACCAATATCCTCCTCGATCACCTTAACTTGAATTTCTCGAGCTAACTTAGTCATCGTGACTTATTTAACTGACCCAAGTTTTTATGAGATGAAATTATAATTTATTGTCCAATTTATTTAAGTGAAAAATAAATTATACGCCTCACATTCCTCACTCTTGGTACATCAGAATTCCTCACCAGTGTGGGTGCATTTTTTTTTTCCTTTATGTTTTCCAATTTGACTATTTCTTGCTTCAAATTTCAACACTCCTTCTCAACAAGAAAGGAATTCAATCTATCTTGGTCCTGTACCTTTGGAATTTTGCATATAACACTTATCTAGTGTTTTTTGCACATGAAAATCATGAAATTGAATAAGCTCCGAACAACTAAATCAGTATAATGCATTTGTCATCATATTATTATGACTGTTTCTAGCAACTGCACCTGTCTACTAGACTCTCTACGTTGCTGCTAACATCTACATTTGTGCCCTTTGCACTGTTTCCAACTCTGATCTACGCTCCAGTATCTGACATCTATCACTTTGATTTCTGTCTTCCTGACATCTCACTACATACATCTAACTGGTCCTTCCTGCTACTGTTGTATTGTGGACTCCTCATAGCTAGGTTCGATCCATGAGACACACCATCTGAATGGACCCTACCCAGATTTCTTATATTGGGATTATGTCTACACATCACCCCACATTTCACCTGGAGGTATGGCTGCATGTGTTCCCTCTTCCCATCTGGTTTGAAATTTCCTCCTCATGGAGGTGTCTGCTTGAGTGGACACTTCCACTCAGTCTCCTCTCTGCTTCTCCAATTGTGTTTGTTCCACAACCTTTTGATATTTCTTCTAAGGCTGCATGTTGAGAGGTAATTTGTACTCCCTCTCAACAGCCAAGTCTCCAACCTATTCTTTTCTCCTCAAAGCTTTGCATGCATATGGTACCTCAAGTGCATATAGGTTCTTGAGTCATGCACATTGTAATTGTCCCGCCATTACAAAAGTTTCTAAAAAAGAGTTTATATTAAATTGACGATATCTACCTCATCTGAGATCCGAATTTATTTTCCAATTGGGTAGTTTTTTGCAAGGAATCCAAATATGCTATTTTTTTTTGAAATTTTTACACCAAAATATTCAGATATTCTTTGCAAAATTGTCACTAAAAAAATTCCTGCTCTGATACCATGTAGAAAATCTAACCATTAAGATTCAATATGATCTTGTAATATACTAAAACAAGATACTGAATCCTTCCTACAATTTTCGGAAACAAAACACGATCGCACTATCACATATAAGTAAGAGAAATAAATTATGAATCACACAACACAAGATGTATATGGGGAAAGAAAATGCTCAAAACCGCTCTATCTCTATTGTGTATTAAATCAAGGAATCATGAAACAATACAATTCTTAATCTCTCATGAGCTTCTCTAGCACTCTGCCAATTGTCTCCCACTGATCTAGGCAAACTTAGTCTAGTATCTAGCCAATTCTCAGCCCTCCTTCAGCCTATCTTACTCATGCAATTACTAGGGAATTAGCTCCCTATTAATTAGTAAAATTAGTCTTCCTTGATTTCACAATCCATCATAGAATCCATAATTGCACATGGGACATTTTCTATATATACAACCGATATTTATGTTCCCTTTAACCTCTGTCTCAACTGGGTCTTCCTCAGAATTGACAAGCATGCAACTATTAATAGTGAATTATTAGCTATCTAATTGATCACTCATTTTGAATTAAATCTAATTTAATTGACTGGTTGACCTCTCACTAGCTCATCACTTAGTTAGAACTATTTAAACTGATTTTAACTCATTTAATTGAATCAACTAATTCACACCTGCACCCCACTAATGCATCAACTGCAACTGGAATCCAAAAATATTAGATGAATATCTCTACATGCCTCGTCCTAGACCCTCAACTTGAATTTATTGAGCTAACTCAGTCATCATGAATTAATTAACTGACACAAGTTGTTATAAGATGAAATTACAATTTATTGTCTAATTTATTTAAGGGAAAAATAAATTAGATGCCCCACATTCCTAACTCCTGGTGCATCAAAATTCCTCACCAGTGTGGGTGAATTTCTTTTTGTCCTTTGTTATTTCCAATTTCAATGTTTCTTGTTCAAAATTACAACATTTCAGAATTTGATGCACCCTTCACACATAGACACCATTCAAATCACATGCCCAGATTCTCATGAGCAACCTCTCTTAAGCTCGATCTACCATAAGAGAACCAACAATATGCCATCCTACTTCCTAGTTCGAACCGGCCATTAAGGTATGAAAATTTCCTGTGAACCCTCACATAATGATCTTGCTCTTGGAGGATGATCATGGCCTCCCTTTAAGCACCCTTATTCGGCCCGCATACTCCACCTACTTTACGACTACATCTCTCTTTGTCCCCTTCATCAAATGAGCTCCTTCTCACTTGATGTTACTTCCTTCATCCTAAGGCCTCCTTAAATAGTTTTTCCTAGACCTATTAGGAGCCCTCTATAACTTACGGATTTTATCTGCTTAGACATTAGGAAATATTAATTTTCCTTTTTAATTTTATTTTAGATTTTAAACCCCATCTTGGGTCCAAAATCCCTTTTCTTGGATTATTTTCCCACAAATAATTTTGTGACCAAACTCATACAAACCCATCTCACTAGCCTTTTGGAGTACCTCCCAAGCTACACAATTCAACAACATAGTCTAGTTGTAGTAACCGTAACTTGGTCAAGCGAGGGCTTGGTTGGGTTCCCAAGTTGCAAATTGAGTAAGGGTAGTTTTGAGGGCATGATCGCTAGTGAGGGTTGGGGCATGCACATTAGGAATTAAAAGGCATGCTAACGCATGTTAGAAAACGTCAATTCATGTTGAAGAGTGTTAGGGAGTGTCGGGGCATATGAAGGGATAACTAGGTCAAATTGCATGGAAAGGAACGAATAAGAGTGTGTGCAAGGGAGTCTCAGTGAATTCAAGTGTGCTAAGGAAGAAGTGTGTTAGGATAATTTTAGAATAGGATTTACAAGAGGCGAGCCTACAGTTGTTATACGAGGCTCCACAGAGCAGTTTTAGACAAAGGGAGATCACTTTCTGCTAGGCTCAACATTGTTTTTCCTTTTGCTGTTTTTTTTATATCAGATGTGGCACACTTTGGCTACATGCTCATGTTTTAAACTATTTGAGATAATTTCATATTGTACATTGTTTCGTATAAATTTTTGGGCACTCGAATTATATCAGCTTATATCTTGTGTGCCTTGTGCATCTTGTGGTTCTTGCAAACTCACAATTAATGTTCTGTTGTTTCTATGAACTGAACATACATGTGAAGTATTTCGTATGTAAGATATGTGGCTTAGGTTATTTATGGCCATCGATATATCATCTGATCCTTGTCTTGCTAAATAGTCAAGTGGGACAAGTTGAGCTTGGACATGAGTTTCATAAGATGAGTTATAGGAAGTTCTTAGGTGAGCAAGGCATAATATACTTGTATTAGGTGCATTTGGTCAAGTTGTTGCAGTTGAAGCAAGCCAATATTGTCATGTAAACTGCAGTAGCCAAGGAATTGATTAGGTTCCCAAGTCATGAAAAAACGTAAAGGCTAGCTGTGAGGACATGAGTGCCAAGGTGTGCTAGGGAATTATAAGATGTGTCAGATAGTGCAAAGGCATGTCAACCATGCTGAGATGTGCCAAGTGATAAGGCATGCAAAAATGTGCAAGGGTGTATCAATGCATGCCAAGGAATTTCAAGGAAACAAAAGGGATAAAAAAGTTAAACTACAAGGAAATACACACATAAGAGGGTTAATAAGTCATCAATTTACCGTTTCGAAGAGAGGCATGCTAGGCACACCAATACGTGCCAAGTGAAAATTCTTAGTGAATTCTAAGTGCCAAATCTTCCTTTGTTGCTTCTCATCTAATTTCCAAAAATTGATCTCAAATAAATTTAATATTAAACCATGCCAGATTATACCAAGGCATGTCAACATATTCCATACATGCTAATATTTTCCAAGCATCGACACGTGCCAAGTGCCAATATGTGTCACAGTGTTATGCATGCTATGAGATTGAAGGGCATGTTGAAGAGTGCTAAGGTGTGTTAGAGAGTGATAATGCATGTTGAGGAGTGTTAAGGAGTACTAGGACAAAACATTAAGGGAGAACTAGGTCAAAATTCATGGAAGTTAATGAATACGAGGAACGTGTGCTAGTGACAAGTGTTAATGAGTGTTAGTTTTCATGCCAAGGAGGGAGTGACAAGGTATGATAAGGATTGGTAAGGCATGCTAAGGAATATCAACGCATGTCAAGAAGTCTCAAAGTGTGCTTGGGAGTTCCAGGGTGTGCTAATTATATGTGCCAATTAGTGCCAAGATATGTCAATACATGCCAAGTTCTAAGGTTGTGCAGGGTGCCAGGGTATGTCAATATGTGTCAAGAAGTTTCAAGGAAACAAAAGGAAGAACCAATAAGAGGGTTAATAAATCAAGACTTCATATTTTTCAAAAGGGGCATGCTAACCACACTAATAATAGGTCCCAATACATGCCAAATGGCATTGTGTGCCAAGTGCTAATGTATGTCAATGCATTCAACCAAGCTGGTCTAGGGCATGCTAGGGACTACAGGCATGCCAACACATGCTAGGATAGTTCTATGTTGTGCTAGTGCATGCCACCATGTGGTTGGGCATCAATGTCATGACAAGATTTTTTAGGTACAAATATGTTCGAAGACATGTGAGGTGCTAATAAATGTTAGTGTGTGCCAAAGCATTAATTTAAGGTGTGCCAAAATTTTTGAGGAGTGTTAGGTCTTTCTCATTAATAGAATTGACAGAGCTTGATTATGTATTAAATAATATATTTCCTACACACACTAGTGGTACTTTATCTAAAGGAAATTTTCTAGATAATAAAATTAATAGATACGAATCATGTGTTGACTCATAGGAAAACTCTATTCGACTAGTCATTACTTGAGGGAAATGATACACACTAATTACTTCTTAAAAAATTGACTGAATCTAACCACTATGGCCCTGGAAATATTATAAAAAAGACTCCACTATATTGGTATTAAATCGTTATCTTTTGACAAGAAATATATTAACAATAACATAACGTCATCAAAGACTCATTAGAATGATTGAAGGTAATGAAAATTTTTTGACATTACCAAAAGTAACAAGAATAACATCGGTGAGGGTCATTAAAAGTTCGTAACTAGAAGTGTCACCAAAGAGAGAATTAGTGATGGGCCTTTAATGACCCTCACCAAAAGTGTCATTGAAAATGGCTTTGGTGATAGACCTTAAAGGACGATCACTATATACAATTACAACGACACTTTTTTAAGGACCATCACTATATGTGACATTGGTGGGTCCGTCACAAGCGTGACCCCCACCAATGTCCTTTTCTCTTGTAGTGTAATACATGTCGCCACACATTATCAAATCAAAATTTCCAAAGTATTTATATGGGTATGTTTTATTTCAGACAAACATTTATTAAAATGGTACAAAATTAATGTATATCGAAGAAGGTAAACCTCATCAATAAGCACAACACAAATATTTTCATTGTTTTTGGAAAATGTATCCATCTTCCATTTCTTAAAGGAAAGTATTTGGATTTTTTAAAAGGAATAGAAGAGGTGGAGTACAGTGTCACAACACCAACATTGGAAGATATTGTTCATATATAAGTAATTATTATTCCTTTAAATATAAGTGGATCGTATTCAGCCTATTAGTGTACATGCGAACAAGAGATTTAAATACTCTTGTAGTAATATTCTTTCTAGTGCCTTCATATCATGTTAAAAAGATTTATATTGGTTATGAGGGAGCCCATTTCTTCTTATTCAAGATATATTTTACTATTGCTTCTAGTTCTTTTTTCAATTTTCTTATAATGTTATAGAATTATTTTTCCTATTATATATGTGGTTGTTCTACATTATGATAAGGTCAATCAACTCATGTTTTTATGTGTTTCATTCTATGAAAATAGTGGAGGGAAACATCAATATTGTATTGCTCATATTGTTTAATTTTGTTGAAGAAGTGGACTTTATAAATTGAATTTCTTTCTTCCACTACATTGCTATTGAAATCTCAAAAACATTTGAATTCAACAATCTTTGATGCATCATCACGACTACCCCATGCTTTAGGAACTGTGAAAGTTAAGGTTTGTTAGTTTTAGATTTTTTTTTCTTTTAGGCTCAAATAGGCATTCATCCAAGTACAATACATATGTTGAAAAATAGATTCATCAAGCCTATATGGAACATATAACAATAATTTTTCTCAACAAAATTTGTCTTTGTTCTTATTTTCACTATGTCTCACAAATCTCATGTCAATGAGACATCACCATGTTTTAGTTTCTTTCCCTATTCTACTTATCTTGATGAATTTTTTTTCAAAAAAATGTGTTCAATAACTTAAGGTCATTGTGAGTAACAATCAATAATTTCAGCACACAAAGCATCCTCTAAATAATCTTCTTCTTGTGGCACTTGTTTTGTCCTTTCATGATAGACACGTATTGGGATTTGGGACAAGTATTAATGAATATAAATTTTCTTGAAATTGTAGACGATGGAAGGGAACAAATAATATAAAAATATTGGGGTCCATATATTTATTTTAGGTTCAAAAATCTTTTCCAATTTGGGAAATTGTTTGCATAATATCAAGGTTTGTTTTCTAATATTTTTCTTGAATATGTTTAAAAGTTTTTATCATGGTTTTATGAATTTTTGTCATGAAAAATATATATTATTTGGTTTTTTCATAACAATCAACCGTAAAATGAGCATCTATGTTTGCATTCCACATTTTTTCAACAGGATGAAAAATGTATTTTTCCATATGTCAATTGGCCTTCTAGTAACATTGTTGTTTTCTTTTTAATTATATTTTACGAAATAAATGTATTCATGCTCTAGTAAACTTAGACATGTCAAGAATATGTCAAAGAAATATCCCTAGTTGTATTTGGCATGTTCAAGTGTTTCAAAATAAGTTTGGAATTTTTCTTCATTTTTCCATCCTTGAAATTAGTTGGTTCAGGTAAAATTTTATTTTCTTATTAGTTGAAGGGAAAAATTAAACCTATACTGAGCATTTTTTTCCCACGAGACTTTGTATGACGATGATGTTGAATTGTTTTGAGATTTTTTGCAAGGATCTAGGACTCACAATACAAATACCTATATACAAAGTCCTATGTATTAGAATTTCTATTTATGCACAACATTAATGCATTATTTATCCATAGGAAAAATGGTCATGTTGTCTTAATTTGTTTTGGAATTTTATTACAAAAAAATGGTCTTACAATTCACCAAGATACTTGCTATTATGGAATACAATTATCATGGAGAACCTACCCTATTACTTTAGTAACAGGAAAATGTTATTGGATCATTTCTTAGTAAGTTTTCAAGTATGCTTCATGTTATCTAATTGTTAGTATAAATATTAATTTTTTCCTTCATATGTTGTATCAAATTGACCAATCGTTTCCAATGGTGGTCAGTACTTTCGAAGAAAAAAAATTTCAGTGGACCTAATTTTCGTATAATTACATAAAAATTCCTACATAAACCATGAAAGTAATTGTAATAACCCTAGTGAAAATTCTGTGTACTAAAGCTAAATTATAACCAGAATTTATGGGACACGTATTACAAGTTGAATTTTGGAAAAACAATCCTGGTGCGGGTATTCACATGGTTTATTATGGCTAAGGAAATTGGAAAAGGCTATGGCTAAGGCATTAAAAGAGGAAAATAAGTATTTTTGAAACATTTATTTATGAAAATAATGGAGATTAGGAGAAAATGGAGGTAAAAGGTCATGGGTTTCATGTGAGGAGGAAAATGAACGAAAATAATTTAAAATGAAGAAAATAGAGGGCTCATATATGAAAAGGATTCTGATGATTAGTTGGTATCTATTATCAGTAAATTTTTGGGGCTCTATCATTAGTGTCTCTCTCTCTTTCATGCTCTTGGATGCTTAGAGTTTTCTTGGAGCACTCTTGCAGAGTGTGGATACTTGGTGATTTGGAGCAAGAAGGAAGAGGAAGAGTAGGAAAGGGCAATAAGACATTAGGATGAGTGACTACAACATGATTTTATTGTGGGTAACTAGTGGCATGTATGTTTTACTCACTAGTTTTGGTATGCATGGTGTATGCATGTGGATTATCCTAGCCTTTCCATTTCGTGGATAGCCATGGCATTGTGGGTTTATTTCCAATGATGGTTTTTTGGTTGGTTTTCATGATTCCTTTAGTTGTTGGGTTGAGTTACTAGTATTGCAAGATTTGGCTGGAAAAACACTATGGAGCCCAAAGGATAGTTGTTTGGTTGAGTTACTAGTCCTTGAGCCTTGGCTGGAAAAATAATATCGAGCCCTAGGTGGGTTGAGTTACTAGTCCTAGAGCCTTGGTTGGATAAAATCTCTAGAGCCCTAGCTGGGTTGAGTTACTAGTCCTAGAGATTTGGTTGGAAAAACACTATGGAGCCCTAGGTGGGTTGAGTTACTAATCCTGGAGCATTTTTTGGAAAAAATCTCTAGAGCATGGAAAAAACTACGTTTGAGTTACTAATCCTTGATCCTTGGCTTTAAAAAACACTATGGAGCCTTGGAGTGGCTTGGATAGAGACTAATTCCAAATGGTTGTGATGTCTGACCATGAAGCGGAATCACTGGTGGATGGTTGACGTTGTTTGGACTTTGGAAGCCATGGATTGGTTTTGATTCACATGTTTGATGAAATCCCCCATTCATGCTTGGAATATGACATGGGGGTGATTGGCTAAAGAGATACTTCGATCGACCAATCTATGGTCGAGTGGAAGGTGGAATTCCAATCTATGGTCGAGTGGAAGGTTGAATTTCAATCTCTGGTTTCTTTACACATTCATTAATGATCAGTTAATTCCCTTGGTATTTGGTACGAAAATGTACTAATTTATATGTGGATTTTATTGTTGTTGTATCCATGCTATTTCTGTTGTTATTTTGCTAGTTAGGATCTTTATTTTACATTAATGATTTATGGCTTTCACCATGTTTTTACTTATAAATGAATACACAATGTATCTATGCTAAAATATATTATATTTTAGTTAATGATGTAGGGAATAAATGCTTCTTATCGATTCTAAGATAAGTATGAGACCTCTATGCTTAGATATATTTTTTACACCTATAGATTCAATGTTTGTGACATGTTTGAAAAAAATTATATCATGGTTAGGAGGGGTACATATGAGCTCTTAATTATGTGATTTCTACCTTATCACAATTTATGTTGTTGTTTATCATCTCTAAATTGTTTATCATCTACTAGGTTATGGGCCTAAAAATGTGGCTCAAATCCCAGAGATTCATATGCATAAATAGCTTTTAGGGCCCTGTCTGCTCGCATGAAATGTTATTCCTAGTAATATAGGCTCCTAGCAGTTGGCATGTAGTGTTATTTATGTATCTATGACTTAAATATGTCAAAATGTCAGTGTGACCCAGGGATAAGAGGCCTGAATGGCAGGGTTACCTCATGGTGGTGTTGTAGTTGTTATACAAGGTTTGTAGGTTTTGTTTTCTACGAGTTCCACATCCTTAAGGTCACATAGGAGGTTGAATCCCATGATAGTACCCTTGCGTCACATGTTTACCCCATTTGACAGGTTACTTGGGTAGATATATGAAGAAGGTGTTGCATACCGGTACCAGAGCATGGTTCAACCCTTGGATTTGATGGGTGGTGTGTTGGTCATTTTTTTCTATTGGTTTCATATGTGTTTCTCATAGCTATGGTATATTTCTATGTTTCATTCGTGTTGTGTTGGACATGGTGTCAGTTGTGTCACCATGGAGTGAATGATGGTGTTGTTTTCTACATGTTTTCATGTGTGTATGGCTGGCTATGTCTTTTTCATGCTTATGTATTGTTACTAAACGCTTGCCTACATGTTGCTACATGTTTTATATGCATTACTTGTTTATGCTAGGGCACATCTTGGCCATGCTTGTGCGTTTTCTATTTATGATTTCTTCTGTGATGTTATATGTTGAACATGCATTGGTCATTCATGCCTAGCTACATGTTGGGTATGTTGATGTATTCTCCTTGCTTGTGATTGTGTGTGGTCAATTTTGGATTTGTATGGTTGAGGATTTCATGCATTAGGTCATGGTGTGTATTTGGTATGATTATGCATTGACGGTTGGACCCAAACAAGAATGGTTTTTATGCACTAATATACCATATTTTATGAGTTTATATGTTTTTGTGATTGCATTGATTGGTTGATCTTGCAGGTTGCATCCTCCCCAAATTACACAATGATACATTGGTTTAGATGAGATATTGCACCTTGGAGGAATAAATCAAATATGAATATAAAAATGTTCGACTAAAAAGACTATCCTTATGAGTCATATGAGGATCATGGTGTTGGGAATTCATCTGTTTTGGAAGATAAATTGAGAATTCTAAAGGAATAAATAATGAGTTGCAAGGAAGACAATGATAGGTGCATATAGGCACACAAGAAACAAGCACATGTGAATCCAACCATCCTTCAAAGTTTTTTCAGAGTTGCAGAAATAGGGTCCACCTAGGATCAACTATGGGCATGAATATGGGACCAATGGAGCATATAGAAGTAGGTCTCCTGATCATAGGTCGGATAGGGATGACACGGTTAGAGATGGCATACTTTTGGACACTCCATATAGGAAAAGAGACAGAGACATTTATCATTCTAGTTTTGGTTCTTATATCCATCATGATTGTCGTCATTATCATCTTGACAAGAGGAGTGAAAAGGGTTATTTTCCATATGAGTTTAAAAATGAGAAACCACCCAAATTTTACGAAGATATGAAGAAATTGAGATAAGTAGAGTCATGGTTGCTTGGAATGAAGGATATTTTAATATTCCATGGTTACTCAGAAAATATGAAATTTAGGATAGCTAAATTCAACCTCAGAGGTAAAGAATAAATTTGGTGGGAAGATGTGAAGAGCTTCAAAGATATTTCTGAGGAGTTCACTTGGAGTGAGTTTGAAAGGATATTTAAGAAGAAGTATCTATCAGAGAGATACTAAAATGATATTGAAAAGGAGTTTTACAAACCAAAAATGGTTTCCATGACAGATGAGGAGTATGCTAGCAGATTATTGGAATTACTGAGATATGTTCCTTACCTCAAGGAGGAGAAGAAAAAGATTCAAAGATTTATTAGTGGGCTGTCGATTGCATTAAGAGATATGATTGAGTTTGATGAGCCTGGATGATTGGAGGAGGCCATATAGAAACTCAAACATTTATATGATAAATTGAAGCACAAATCGTAGGAAAAGAGAGATTGGAAAGGTAATGATAATAATAAAGGAATATGGGACAATAAGTGAGAAAGTAAAAAATATACATGTAACAATGATAATTTTTACCCACCTAAGAAGCTCAACACATCCAGAAGATGACAACAATTTTAGTTGGAGGAGCATAATCACAATGAGAATAGGGAGCTTGTGTGAAGTTGGAATTATGGTGGAGATCATCATAGCAGATATCATCCACAACGTAATGGTGTTAGGACACATATCTATAGTGTGTAGGAGGCATTTACAGTGGGAGATGTTTCGCATAACATTTCTCGGATTTATGCATTTGTGGACAATAGGCAAGCAAATCATCAGGATTCTATAATTAAATTGGATGGTATGGTTTGTTATCATTCTGTTTCTATTTTCATTGACCATAGATATAGCTATACTTATATTAATCCATACCTAGAGGATTAGTGTGGTTTGAGTAAGAAAATGCATGTAGAATATTGGTTAGTGCAGTTGGCTGCAGGTACGAAGAAAAGAGTTCACCAATGTGTAATATCTAGTGCATTTGATTTAAATGGTATGCCTAGAGCAAAAAATTGAACATATTTTCAGTAGGATAATATATTATGCTATTGGGTATAGATCGGTTATATATTCATAAGATCGAGGTGGAATTCCTTGAGAAATGTATTTAGTTCTTGGATGACAGCGGGGAACCAAGAGCCTTATAAGGAAAGAAGAAATCCACATCAGTTAGGATGGTGAAATCCATGTATGCCAAGCATAGTCATCGGAGAGGGTGAGTGTTATTTTTAATTCATATCTCTAGTCACTACAAGGAAAAGACCCTCCAGCAGATTTTTTTCAGGAATCCGTTATAAAAATATCCAAGATATCCATTTTTTGGAGAGGTTTCTAGAGGAGGTGGCCAGTGGATATTTTTGTAGATGTTTTTTGTCCAGTGCATTTCTCATCCTAAACCACAGTGGTGTGTTCAACTAGAAAAGCACCAGTGCGTTTTATAAATTTTCACACCAAGACACCATGCTTTCGATACAAAACCTTCCAGTGTGTCTCATTATGGTAGCGCACTGGTGCGCTACACAGATTCAAGCCCGTTTCATCATAAAAACCCGCGCTAAACTACAACAGGTCTGGTACACTTGTAATAAACTTCCCGGTGCATCTCAAAAACCCACGCGCTAGAACAGGTTTAAATAAAAAAGAATTACGCCAAAAAAAATCCACATCTTTACTTCTTCGGTGCTCGAGAGCTCTCAAGAACCAATGTGAATTATCCTTGTGTGAGGCATCATACCATCAGTGCTCCCATTGCATGCACTGCTATCATCCATTTCCCACAATCTCAATTTCCTATTTTGGAAAATGGTGCACAAATTTAGTTTTGAAAATTATTCAGCAAATATACCTCCTTGATGCCCAAATGTATAGGTATTTTACTTTTTTCTCCACAATTAAACTTTTTAGTGGATTATATTTCTAAAAATACCTAAAATTTACCGTTTAAAAAAAAAATATATCCCTCGTGGTGCGCTCGAGCTGTTTGGCTCGCACTACCTCATAGTGCTGCCTCTAAATTTACAAACAACAACATGATCAGTGCTAACAATAACTGCACCAGTTCCGGTGCAGTACCCAAAAGGCACACTGTTTTTTTTTAAATACCTAAATGGTGGTGCGGTTTGTTAACTGACTGCATCATTGACTATGTCAAAGTTTGGGAGGGTGGTGCACTGACCAAACTATGCAGCTAGAGGTAGATAGTTTATTAAGCACACCACCTTCTAGAAACTAGTACATAATAAACTATGCAGTCATTTAAACAACTTCACCATTGACCATGTACTGATATCAGAATGGCTATGCGCTGACTAAACTATAAGCCCTGGGGCATATAGTTTGGTCAGTGGACCCCATTCCCAATACTGGTACATGGTCAATGGTGTGGTTAGTTAAACCACTGCACCATTGACCATGTAATAATGCCCAGAGGGAGACACGCTAATGAAACTATGTGCCTCGCGGCGAGTATTTTGGTCAGCGCACTGCGCTCCTGAACTTGTACATAGTAAATGGTGTGATCGGTTAAACAACCACACTTTTGACCATTAAGTAATGTTTGGTAGTGTAATGACATAATTATCTACCCTAGGATGGATAGTTTCATCCACGCATCGTAGGAGAAAGTACATTTCAAGTTGTGTGATGACCTGAAAATTTCTAGGCGCACTGCGACGATGGCAATGACAAGGCAGACGACCAAGATTAATGTTGAATGTTTTTCTTGCGGACCGAATATTTTTTTTTTCAAATATATATATATATATATATATATATATATATATATATATATATATATATGTCGCATTTAATAAAAAAATTGTATTTAGTATGTGAATCATCCAGCGACATCAACAAAGAGAAGAGAGGGAACAATAGGAACATATGGTGGACCAATATAATGTTATTTTCCTGTAGAGGCATGAGATAGGGAGAGAATTATTTACCCTCACCCTAATATGACAGCCACCCAGTTGCTCCTAAGGGAGGTAGGCGTCTCAAGTTCTATGAGGAGGCTACATCCCTGAAGGGCCATAATGGGTTATTGCGACAACATATCTTCAGGTGGAATACACACTGACAGGATTTCTGGGTTGGTCCTAACCAGTGGTACACACCCACTGAGGAGGAAATGTATTTTATTATTGGCCTATCTAGGAGAGGGTAGGATTTTTCGTGATTCATAGATGTCTCTGGTGGCTGTGCAGTTGGGAGTGAGTTGGTATACTCACAAAGATACATTAGTGTCGATATACTGTCTCCTACAGATTTTCAGGTCTCTAGTGGTCAATTACGTATTGCTTTGTTTGGTGCAGAGGAGGTGAGGTTCCTCTCACTACTATTTTTGACCATTTCACACCATACCAGTGATGGGAAAAACACTAGTTGCCCACTTTTTTTTTATGTCGATTATTTATTACAGGAGCCATGACTTTTGAGGTGGTTTGTGACTTTTTTGTGTCAGTTTTGTATAGCTTTATATAGATGGCATTCTCAAGGAAAAGGGAGGGTGAGCTTCCATTTTTCTTTAGAGCTATTTTGTTTATGTATTGAGAGGTTTCCAGAGACGAGGCATTTTTTTGTTCAGTAGCCTCATAGGTCGGTGTTGTACATCAGGATGGAGATGTGGGGCCAGATGATGCCGAAGATGGGAGAGTCTGAGTTTTCCATGATGATATTTCATGATGCTCTGGAGTTGCTATCCAATGTTGATGATCATGCCTTCGTTCTGCTGCCATGTTCATATGTTGGTTTCGATTGACGAGGGTGTGCCCACATCCTCTTCACACTTGATGAGCAGCCAAATGAGAGAGGTAATATTAGTGTTTTCTTTAAATTTATTCTAACACTTATTTAACTTTTTTTTATTAAATTGTTTAATGAAATTATCTAATTATTGTTTTGTACTTATATAAAGTTTGTATATATTGGGTCATTTGTTGGCGATGAGATGCCACCACCACCAAATGATCCAGGTGTAGATCGTGCTGATGATCAAGAGATGGAAGATGCATTGGATCTGGCTGGTGATAGACCTGGTCCTCATGATCATGCGTAGGGACCGGTTGGTGTGAGATGTAGGCCTGAAAATAGATTTAGGATGGAGTTGGGAGACCAAATCTATCAAATCCTAGTGGAGGAGGGAGTCAGGCTAGTCATTATCAAAGAGATACAAGCTGACAACGATATGGAGAGGCATCTGGCGTGATATTTTTCCCCTCATGCGGCATGTCATTGGAGCTAATAGCTTAGTGGCACGGTTGAGGAGGGCCCTTCGAAGTAGGCATGGTGGAGAGGTAGTACATCGATAGTTAAGCAATGCATCATTTGATGATCATGATCGGGGGAGTGATCACCTTTCAACTAGTACTCCACCTCCTCCTCCACCTCGCACTGGAGATGAAAAGCTTGCAACATCCAACAGTCATGATCATGAGCATGCATGTGATCCTAAGGATGGTGTAGGTCCACCTGAGGAGGCAGGTCCATCGACTGAACAGGCCTCCACACCATCCACAGATCAGTAGGCTAGACCATCCACGTCGTGTCATCATGAGCATGGAGTTGATCCTAATCAACATGAGGCACCTCTAGATCAACAGGAGCATGAGGATCGACATCTACCTAATCGTGTCGAGGCTACACCATCGATTGAGTAGGCTTCGACTAGTACTACTATTAATGTACCACTAGCTGATATTTGACATTTATATGCAATTATATTACGGTTGTATATTTTTTACATTCTCTCTCTCTCTCTCTCTCTCTCTCTCTCTCTCTCTCTCTCTCTCTCTCTCTCTATATATATATATATATATATATATATATATATATATATATATATATATATATATATATATATATATATATATAGTCCATGTATTTTATGTTCATGTTGTAGTTTTACTTAATTTACATATTGTTGTTCATCATGTTATGTATATTGTTAGTTCATGATAGATATGTTCATTTAATGTGCCACTTGTAGATAGATGTGTATGTGGTAGCAATTATTTGACATGACATGTATATTTTATGTTTGTGTTCTGATGATGTTATACAATGCTTATGTTTTGTTTGATGATAATGATCATGATGATTAGATGATGTTAGCAAATTTGAATGTGTTTTTTAGTTCAATATGATGATTTTATGATGGTTATCATGATCGTGATGTTTATTTTTAATATTTAATGATGATATTTATTAAATATTATGTCAAGATTTTAATTGAAATTTTAGTTTTAATTATATGTAAAATTTTAAATTTTAATTATATTTCTAATTGTAATTTTAATTGTAATTGTAATATTGAATTTATTGTGAAATGATTGTAATTTTAATTTTAATTGTAATTGTATAGATGTAAAATTGTAAACTGTAATTGTAATTGTAATTGTATGTAAAATTATAGAATTGTAATTGTAATTGTAAGTGAAACTGTAAAATTGTAACTGTAATTCTAATTGTAATTTTAATTGTAATTGTATGCAAAATATTTGTAAAATTTTAATTATATTAATGTGAAATGATTTTAATTGTAATTTTAATCGACGTAATTGTATACATGTAAAATTGTAATTGTGATTGTATGTAAAATTATAAAATTTTAATTGTACTTGTAATTGTATGTAAAATTATAATATTGTAATTGTAATTGTATTGTAAAATTGTAAAATTGTAATTGTATGTATTGCCATCATTCAATTTTATTAAAAATTTTAAATTTGTAAATTTGTAAATTCGTAAATTAATTTTCAATTTTGAACCATAACTACCGTAAGTAAAATGTATACTATAAATATTGTTAAATTACCATAATTGTAAAATTCTAAATTTGTATGGGTATAAATAATTGTAAAATAATAAATCTAGAATAATATGAATTGTTGTAACATAATAAAGTTTAGAAAATAATGCAAATAAATTCATGTACTTTAGAATTATCATTATTTTACTATGGTCTTACATATATAAAAAAGGAACTTTATACAGTACACTATTGTTTTCGAGATCAATGTAATTGCAAATTATCAAGTGAAATGATTTTAATAGTAACACAATGAAAAATACCAATTAATTCAAAATACATTATCATGTTTCGGAAAAAAGAGTCTTAGCTATAAGGTAATTAAGTCCTCTTCTTTATAAAATCTCATCTTAAAAATTATAAATGATGAAATAACACATGTACCATATCACTCTCGATTCTGATGATCAACTTCATTAACTTCAAGTTCACTTGGCATGATAATAAAATTGTTCTAAAAATTATCTTTTGATTTAGGGTCATATATCAATACAAACCACCAATCCCTATCCAACACATCTGGGTACCAAAACACCCGGTTGCAGTGTTTGGGGATAACATCAGGCTCCTTAGCTTCATCCGACATCTTTCTAGAGTTGATACATATCATCCTACTATCGCGATCTTCCTTTACATTATTCCGATCAAAGGTGTCCCACCACTTGCACCTATAAATAACACATTGGAAAGAAGAGAAATCCACTCAATGATCTCTTGTATCTTTCCAACGTAACCTAACGTCCCTCGTACTAGATTTTGATTAGGGTGGCTAGATCGACTAGATTGATCAAAATCGACTTCCACTCCACAGCCTTGTGTCATGTGTCCATCGTCAACATTTTCTGTGTGAAAATGGTGTCCATATGCCCACATAAATGGGAACAAATTCACCTATAAATTTTTTGAAAAATCATAGTGTCATGTGTCTTATGTAACCCAACTGTTAAAATATGAAATATAGATGTAATTACATTTCAAAGGCACATTATTAATTCTAACATGTAGATAAATAGATTATTATCGAGTGGGTGAACCCAATCCCTACGTTTAGCGCATCCTCTTTAGGACGCGGGTAACGATTGGTTGCACCGTATTTCTCTTTCACTTGGTAAGAAACCCAATTGTTGGGGCATATTTTTGGCATATTTTCTTTTAAATGATCGGGATAAGGCACACTTCTACCATTCAACTGTATGAATTCTTTCCTTTCACTATCCCACTTCATCCTCTTTTGTTCATACAACGCGACTAACAGTTGTGTTTCTTTTGAATTGTAAAGAACAAATCTATTGATTGCTTCAATTTTCGTATTCACTGAAGAAATAAAATTTACATATAGTACATATGAGATCAAAATATACATTATATCAAAGTTAAACATGAATATTTACCTTTTTAAATTTGAAAAATTAGAAGTCACTTACTATTTATCAAGCGCCTCTTTCCATTCGTTTTGAGCAGCTCCCCTTCTCTTTTGTCTTCATCCCTTTCATCATCCCAAATCACCACACCTAGTTTGTTGTCAATATTCTTGATCTATTCATTGGCATAATAGAAATAGTCATATGATATGTACCCCTCTGCCATAGACCCCTCGGGTTTTACCCTTTGATAAACAAAACCTTTCAATTTCTTCATGTACCTATCTAAGAAGAACATCCAATGATAATAAAACACCCCAACTAATTCAACCTCATCTACTAGGTGGATCATAAGATGAACCTGCAAGTCCATGAAACTCGTCAGAAGCTCTTTCTCAAACATACAAACAATCTCAGCTATCTATTGATGCCACCGCAGAATGCTAGCCACATGAATCTCCTTTGACGTGATCCAACATAAAAATGTAGATAATTTAGATATGGCATGTCCTAGGTCTTGGGGGAATTCATGTTTCACACACCCACACATGAATAAAGGATAATGACACTGTAAAATTATAACCATGTGCATTAATATACAGAATTAGTGATGCTTTACGATCCTCCATGGGATAAAATTTATTAATATAACAAATAACAAAATCACGATTTTGAAATTATATATACTCTTTGAAGATTCAAATGGTAATGAAATTTCAACCCCGAAAAATGGTCATCCATGACGAAGTAGCACCGTAGGGAAGACCCGCATGAAGATGGCACCATGCACCCATTATAATTTCCTTTTCTAAAGAAAGATAATTTTTTTTAGAATCCATGGGACATCACCTTTTTTGAAATACCTTGAATTAGAGGAGCCAGGGCCTATCTCTGATCATGTAATTTCTAATCGTATAGGCCAATGTTTGTTTTTTGTTTTTGAATTAATAGTACCTTTCCTAATGACCAATGTGGTACATCGTTTCTATGATATGTGCCTCCATAAACAATATGAAACATTTTTAAATATATGCATGGGATCTAATAAGTGGGTAATCTTAAGCTGCTCCCAATATGTGAGGTTATACAAGATAGATTTCCTTTTCATCACAATGGTCAATTTCTCAACATAGGTGTTGAATAATTTTGGATCATCGAACATAGTCTTCCCATTTGAATCGAACATTTCTATGAACTCATTATCCTTCCCTTTATAATATGATCTAATCCATTTAGCTGGTGTTTTTAATTGAGACCTTTAGGTTGATCTCTCTCGTTTACCATGGAAAGTGGATGATGCTCTTCTATAAGGGTGTTGTTCTAGGAGGAATACGTTGGAGTAGTCATACACTGGATTTGATAGGTTTTTGGACCATCTATATTTCAGAGAAGGTCCACAACATTTGCATCTTAAATACCCTTTTAATACAAGACCTGGAAGATTATTGTATACAATATATATGCATGGAATGTTAAATTATATCATGAACATCAGAACAATTACAACAAATTAAACAACTAATATGCAAAATAATATTGATACGTATATAAACAGATCCATAAACATGTAATTTACTAGAGAAAAAATGTAAGCCTGGATAATCACGTGTCGCATAAGAACATATTCCATACAACATAAAAATCCTCTCTATTGCAATGGTTCTTTATACATCGTATACATTTATACGATCCCATAATTCCTTCAATTCATCTACCACTAGTTGTATGTAGACATCCATTTTATTCACTTGTCTTATACTAGGGACTATGAGAGCCAACATAAGATTTTCATTCTTCCTGGACAACCATGGGGGGATATTGTTATTGATCACTACTACAGGCCAAACAAAATAGTTGGTGTTCTGTAGGGAATATGGGTCGACACTTTCCATGGCTATGCTGAGTTGTAGACTTCGTACTTCATCCTTTAATTTTTCGGGCCATGTATCCTCTATATGCTTCATGGCTATTGAATCTGCTTGGATTCACATAAATACGAACTCACTTCTATGTGAGGCATGCCATCCCTACAAAATAGCTAATTATTTCAAACAATAGAGCCTTTCAATCCTTGCGATTATAGGCATTTGCCACAATATCTTAAAAAAAGGACCACGTGATTTACCCTTATTTTTTTATTTATCATACCTTTCATGCCCACATTTTAGACATATCCCTTTGTCTGCATATTCTCCTATATAAATAATACAATCATTTGGACATGCATGATATGATATGTACTCAACACCCAACATTTTCAAAAATTTCTTTGCCTCTTTGTAGCTACCGGGCAAGACATTATCACTCAGAAGAACCTTATCTTTGAATAACCTATAGTTGGTGATCATGGATAATATTAAATGTATATTAATGTCGATATACTTATTAACGTTCATAAAATTTACCATTTTTAATGTTCATTGTGTGACTATATTTCTAAAAATATAAGGAAGGAATTTATGGTAACTTACCTCAAAATTTCTGAGAAACATGAATTCAACAAGACAAACCTTTCTTTCAAGTTGTACAGTGACATTGTTGTTCCCAAATGGGTATAATTTTACATACCACCATGTCCAAAGAGATTGGTGGTGGAAGAAAATTTAAGGCTTTCAAAAAATGTGTCAATGATATGAGTATCATTCCCTAGCTGATTATTGTTCTCGAATGAAAATAACAATATTGTCTCCATGGAAGTCATATCCCTTAAGTAATCATCCATACCAACTTATATTTTATTGCCTCCATTGACAGCTTGTGAAGAACTACTATTTTTGTAGTCATTTATAATTAGTGAATCTAGACGTAGTGGGAATTGAATAGGTGGTTGATTAAATAATTCTTGATATCATTCCTCTCTGATTTTTTCTCTTAATTCCGACTTCTCTTAATTTGACATTTTCATGAGGTGAAATAGAAGATGGTAGGTAGGTCACTCATCATCACTAGAATCCTAATAATCTCAAAAAATATATTTGAACATGATTAGTACAAAATATATGATATCAATTAGTAAGCACGTCAACAATGCATGATTAATTGGTTTGACGTTCAAATAATTACATTAATATACCAAACAATTATTATTAGCATCGTTGTTTGAGGATTTTGGCTAGAATATGAAATATTGTTACAATTGGAAGGGTGAAGTAGCTATCCATTTTCATCTACCAAATGTGCCTTTTGGTATGCTGCTCCTGATAAGAGCTTACAGGGTTTCGGAGCTGTTTGAATATTTTATGCATATGAACTCGATTTTGAATCTGGATGAACCTGCAAATTTGTATACATTATAAATTTTATTAAGGTTATTTAAATGGATAAAAAACATATATTAAATTAGATAATGAAAATATAAATAAAATCTAAAGTAAATATTACATCTCGAGATGGATAAGGAAAACTCTGCGATGGGCTTTGAGAAATATTATGGAACGAGCTCAATTTGGAAGAATTGTGTATTTGATATAATTATGACATTTTCTCCTTGCATTTGAGAAAAAATCAACAATAAATTTGGTGTACACAACTAAAAGTAATTTCGATGCCTTAAAAATGGACTTATTGTTATCGGTGCTAATGTATAGTTAACTACACTGGTGCATTTTAGTTATGGTGCACCAAGGTTGTGTTAGTAATTGACGCACCGGTGCTGAATAGAAACAAATAAAATAAGCACAAATTTATTTTATTAAAGCGAAAAAAAATGGTAAATTGAAAAATGCGCGGAAAATGATTTTCGAAAATCAAATTTCGTAAGACAATTCTTTAAATAGTAAAAAAATTTCATTATTTCATTATTTTTGCAAAAGAATTTAGGTAGAGATTTGCACAAGAGATATATTTGGAGAAAGAGAGCACGCGGACATTATGGAGCAATGAAATACTTTCCAACAAAGCTATTCAGACAATCAACATTCCAAAACCTCTGGTGATTTAAACGCAAATAATTTCAAACCAGGTGGTGATTAAATTTTACTGTAATAATTTTTTTTTTACATTTTATGTTTGATTTAATACATGGTAAGTAAACAAATTCAATTTTACTGCTCATTTTCAGAAAAAGAATAAAAATTAAATAAATAAAACCATTCTTACGCTAAACCCTTCTTCCTTTTTTTTTTGCCCTTGCTTCTTTCTGTGACTTTAGAATTAGGGATTTTCATTTTATATTTATAGGGTTTGTATTGAATATATATAGGTGTATGACATCTACCCCAAGGGATGACTTGCAGAGTTGGATCCCAATCCATGTGGATCCTTGCGCGAATTTTAAAAATACATAATTTTTTTAATTGGTGTACGTTGTTTAAAATACCGCACTGGTGCGATGTTTTATCACACCGCGCCATGCACATATTTTTTTATAAAAGAAATTTAAAAACCTATTTTTTTAATCCATGTGCCATATGTAAAATAGAGCACAGATGCACTATTTCATTATAACTCACTACGCACGTACTGTCTGACAAAAACGATTCTTTATTTTATGTCTATGTTAATTAGTGCACCATTTAACATATAATGTACCAAGTCTCCATGTTGATAGAGAGCATTTTACGGTGGTTCCCTGGTTTCACGGTGCGTTTATAAGAATATGCCACGTTGCCCTCTCCACGACATCATATAATACAAAAAATAACACTAGAGGATTTTTATTAATTTGTTTGTGCTAATCGATGCACTGGTTTACATATAATACACTAATTCTCCTTCTTTATAGAGAGCACCATACAATGTTTGTAGTATTTTGGTGGTGTATTTAGAAGAACACATAGCACTGATGTCGGTGCGTACATCATTAAAGGCGCACCATTTTCTTGATTTTTCTTTTACTTGAAAATTTTATGATTTATTTATAAAATGTATTAATGAATTGTATGGTATAGGTTTTATATTGATAAAGAAATGGCTGACAATAGATCAAGTAACAAAAATTCTGACAGCACATCAAGAAAAGAAAAAAAGGGCAAGTTCTTTGTAAATTTTTTACAAAAATTATTATTTTTCAATTATATGTAAGTTTAACTAATATGTATTGTTTATTCTGTGTCATGTAGAGCCACAAAATGATGAATCTCAATAAGATTATTTCTGATCTAGGACCAGAAGAGCGTAAAAGATTGATGGAAAAATTGCAAAAGTATGAATTAGGTGAATGAAAAAAATACCATCCATCCAACATGAGTTTCTTTTTTTAAATTTCATTAATAATATACTTAAGAATATTAGATAACATGTTTCAAATGATCTATTCACTAGAAAATTTGCCCCAATTTCTGATGGCCACTTTGTCGCTATTCCGAAACATAGTCGTCGCAAGAGCGACAGTTCGAGGACGGGCAAAATGTGGTTTGAAATTACGTCGCAATTTTCACGCCTTGTCAAAGTGTCGCAATACTGACACTTTTTCCATTGCTTCCAAACAAGCATCACTCTTCCGAAGTTTCCCAAATTGTCGCTCTTTCGACATTTGTAAACTGTTGCAATTTTGACGAAATGTGGTTCGACGTTTTGAACGTCGCTCTTCTGACGTTTTTATACTGACGCTCTTCTGACGTTTGTAAACTATCGCAATTCCAATGAAATGTGGTCCAACGTTTTTAACGTCACTCTTTCGACGTTTTTATACTGTCGCTCTTCCGACATTTTTAAGCTGTCGCAATTCTGACGTCGTACAAAAGTGGGTCAAGACCGACGCTTTCCAGAAGAGTCGCAATACCGATGCATTCCAAAAGCGTCGCAATACCGACGCTAGGAAGAACTGTCACAATATCAATGGACGTCACAAGACCGACGAAAATGGAAGTTGTTCAAAACTTCGGTAGATCGACGCTTACAAAGTGTTGGTATACCGACGGCGGGTTCAATTTAAAAAAAAAAATGAATCTTTAAAAGAGGACAATAAATCTCCAATATTTGTTATGAATTGTGGGCATTCTAATTTTTATGAACATAATTCTACCATGAAATATTAATATAATAAACCACCCCGCAGCACTTCGACTATAAACAATCATATAAACATGGCTCTGTATTTCATAAAACAGGTTTAAAATAGAAATAGGGAAACTTTTTTTTTTCTAAGTAAGGTTAATCTATTAACAGTGGGAATAAAATTATAGCATGACCGAAGTCAAAAAAATTGCCTAGAATTATGGCAAATTTGTCAAAAAATAAAAAAAGAAGACTGCCCTCATACAGGGAAACCAGTCTTGAACATTTTTCAGGTTGTTGCATTGCCCACACAGGGGAACCATCGTTTGATATCTTTGATGATTAAATTGTTTACAAAATAAAAAAATAAAAAAGAGGTCCAGCACAGTAATATAAGCAAAAACATGTCCAATTAAGTGGGCCGCGAAGCAAGAAAACCAAACCAAAGAGAAGCAGCTACTCATCCTGTCTTTCACAATTTGGGACTATCCTTCTATGAAACATTAAAATGAAACTTTAAAACAAGATATAAATCTCCAATATTTGTTATAAATTGTGTGGCATTTTAATTACATAATACACTAGACCGTGAAATATTAATATAATAAAACACCCCGTAGCGCTTGGACTATAAACAACTATATATAAATATGGCTTTGTATTTCAAAAAAATAAAATGAAAATAAAATTTTTTTTTCAACTAAGGTTAATCAATAATGCTGGGTATAAAATTACAAAGATGAACGAAGTAAAAAACATTGCCCATTCTTATGGGAAAATTTGTTAAAAATAAAAAAGAAGATCGCCCTCATAACAGGAAACCACGGAACGTTTCTTCGTGTCGTTGCATTGCCCACACAAAGGGAACCATCGTTTGATATCTTCGACGATTACAAGAGCATATAATTCAAAAATAAAATAGAGGTCCAGCACAGTAATAAACAAAAAAATGCACAATTAAGTGGGCCGCGAAGCAAGAAAACCAAACCAAAGAGAACCAGCTACTCATCTGATGGTTCTTTGGCAATTCGACACCATCCTTCAGCAAACATGTCATTGTCCATGGCAGGAGCAGCTTCAGACACGGAAGGTCCAAGATCTCGAGGCGCTATCTCCACATCACAAGCCCTACAAACCTGAGCATCCAGTTCCTGCACATTCACGCCACCGCTCCCCTCCTGAAGGCCTGAAAGCTGGGCTTTTCCTGAGCTCAGACCCACCGGACGGGTGCATTGTTCCTCCACTTGGGCCTCTTCATGGAAAACCACGGTGATTGAAGCTGTGATTCGTGGGCGGTTCAGAGAGAAATTAAAGGAAAATAGCGCAGTGCGCGTCGTGGGAGAAGGTGAAGCGGTGGGGAAATGAGGAGCAGGGGAGCCCATACGGTGGCGAGATCCTAGAACCCGACCCCGCCCACTTCTAGTGTTTGGATAGCGGCCTGCGTAATAATCACTTGATTGGGAAGATGACTTGGTTGAGGGGCTAGAGGGAGTGCGCAGGGGTTGGCCTCTAGTGCTACCCCTACAGCAATGCATCCTTTGACGCACGCGAGGCATGGGTGCAGTCTCAGCAATGGGCACAAGACGAGACGGAGAAGCAAGATTCCAAGAAACCGAGGAAGACAGACACAGACCAGACCGAGAGAAATGTAGATTTGCACCAAGCTCTAAGCAGCAGTTTAGCTGGCTTCTCCTTCCCGTCATAGTGAGTAGGCAGTGTAACCCAGCAACCGGAGAGCATCTGCAATTCAAAGGTTGTGGCTCGTCTGAGAAACCATAGTGAAACGCCATTTTATCGACCCGACTACAATGGTATCAAAGAACGCTCGTCATAAATCTCTCATTGATGAGAGCCGAAGGCCGGAGGATATTGGAGCATGCAGAATCGCTAACAGGAGTGGAGGTCCGATCTTGAATAGCGTTAAAACTTAATGCGATTGATTGAACAATGACATTAAAACTTAATGCGATTGATATGACAAGCCATAGGAGGACACGTGGCAGAAATTGATTGGATCAGATCTTTGTTTGGGCCGCTCACACAGTGGAAATCCGGACCCGAAAGAGATTAGGGCGAATTTGATAAGAAATTCGCGTCACAACTCTCTCTCCGTACGCCAGCCCAAATTCGGACCCGAAAAATATTAGGGCGGAATTCATTTTCTTTTCGCATCAATGTACCACGAAGTCGGTGCTATTTTGGAACGCAAATTTGGTTTGAACTATGGTTTATCGCCTTTTGAAGTCTGGCGGGCACCACAGCTAAAGGGTTCGTTTGAAGTTTTGACAAAGGTTTTGCTATATGTTTTATATAACACACGGAATCAAACCAAAAGTAGTGAATTGAAATGTACACAAACTAGCTAAAACTCATAAATAAAACTAGATACAATGACATAAAAATAAGCATGAATACACAAGAGAGACTAAGGTCAATAGATTGGGCCCTAACCCACAAGCCTAGCCCTCCGAAACTAAATCTGTGAAGTAAAATATTAATACTCATATTATTATAGAAAATAGTCTCATTACATAATCATAAAAGTCTCAAAAACCTATTACAAGAGCTAAGAGTCTATTAGCTTCCTTCAAAGTTCGAATCCTTATGAGCTCTTTCATAGTCCTATTTAGTCCCTAGAGGATGGCTGCTAAAAACTCCCTCAAAAGTAGGTGATTTGTCCTCTTTGACTACAAGAGAAGTGGAGCTTTGGTGCATTTGATCTCCCACTTGCTTGGCTGCCTTTGATTTTAAGTAGTTGCAAGGAATATCGAGGATCCCTTGGTTGCATTTGGGAGCTAAGGAGGTATATAATCCCCCTAGAATCTCTCCTTGCTATCTAATCTGAGCTTTAATTGAAAAATTTTCATCAAAAGTGAAATATTCTCATGATTATACTACATGTAACCCATATTAGTCATTTGAAGTATGACAAGCCTTAATCACCATCTACACTAGCAACATAATACCATAATATAATTTAAATGTGAGAAAGAGAGACTTAATAAGGCTAAGAAGGTCAGAATTAAACCCTCCAAATCTACCTAATGATGTAGCTCATCACCACCCCCCTAACAAATGGTTACTCATCCTCTCAACAACTTAGCCCTCCTTTTGCATCTCTTTCAAAGCTTTAATGGACCCTCTAACTTCCCAATGAAGTGTGGGAGTCCCTTTAGGAGGGTCAAGGCCATTATTATTTTATGCTTCCTCCCATTCTCTATTCTACTCATGTTGGGTTTTCCCATCAATCTGTCCTAGCAGTAAGGGTGCATTGAGTTTCAAACTAGGCCACTGAATCTTCTTGGCCTCCACAACCCTCTTGTATAGTTGTGCCCTTTCTAGAGCACTCAATATTTCTAGTGTGAATTATTCCATGTTTCAGGGACTGTGAGGGAGGTTATTCCATCTCCTTTGACTAACCATTACACATTCATCTCCCAACAACCTAGAAACATCATCAAAATGGGCCATGGCTTGTGCTTGTGTGTTGGGGTATTTTTCTACAGGTGCATCATCCTTGTCTATCTTGATATGGTTGTTGATTACTCCCGTAGGGCTTAATAGTTCTTCCCTAATGTGTATAGGCTCTCTGTTTTCTCCCCTTATGACCCTCCTTACTTCTTGTGCTCTAGCTTCTTCGTTAACCGTCCAAGAGGTTAATGCCATTAACTGCATGTCTCCCATTTTAGGATTAGGGTCCCAAATGTTCATTCTTGTCAACACAAGATTGTGCATCTATAATTCTTCCATCTTTTCCTTGTCTTCCATACTTGAATCGTTGCAAAAATCAATGAATTGTCTATAGTTTTGAAAAGGTAAGGATCCATGAGAGGCTACTGTCCTGATTTGAAATATGAGCCACTGTTCTTTGAGGGAGACTGCATAGGATTCTGATGGGTATCTATGTTGAATGAACTCCATGCACAAATCTACAATGGTGGCCGTTTGTTTGTTTTTTGCTGAAGCTAACCTTGCAATATTGCATTCTCTACTTGGGCTTCCTGAAGTTGTTCTTTCAACATGGATTCTCTGAGCCTAACATCAGACAAATCCCTTCCCAACTCAATCACTTTTCCTGCATGACCCCTATGTCTTGCAAAACTTTGGTTGTAGAAATATTCATCCAATGATGAGTGTGTGCCCTCTCCTCTTCAAACTGATAGAGTAAAGGTAATGTAAAATTTTAAGGAATAAATATTCCCCCTTCAATAAATGTATAGTGGGAGCTGATATTTGGCTGAGGGATAGGGCATGATAATATTGATACATACTTGGGGACAATTTTTGGTAAGGTAGGCTCCTCTTTGCCATCTTTATCTTCGTCCCCTTTGGAATATTTCCATTCATCTTGTGCTTTTTCCTCAACTTATTAGGCCTATTTCCCATCCATGGGTGTCATTTCTCCCTCATCCAAAGGCTTCTTTCTCTAGTTCTGGGTCTGCTGGAGTTTTTTGTAGCAAAGACAAAGTTTCATGTAGAAAAATCTATTTTTCCTCTAGAAAACCCTCTTTCTTTTTTTTCCCTTTTTTCAATCTTTTGAGGGTATGTGGGGGTTGGTAGATGTGTAGGAGATGACAACCTTGATGAATGTCTTCTTAGTTAGGTCACATAGGTCCTCACAAGTGAGGTGACCTATTGAACCTTTCCTTCCTATATCCTTATTTCATCATCCTTCTTGGGTGACTCCTTAATGGTAATAGGGATTTTAGTTGGAGTTTGTGGTTTCCCTTGCCTCACACTTTGGCTCTTCCTAGTCTTGAAATACATGGGTGTTTATCTCTTCCTATTTTCTTTAACTAGTTTGCTCAAAGTGGCTAGGTTAGTAGCCACTTCTTGATATGTTATCTCTGGTGATATAATAGTGTGTTGAGGAGAGGTATCAGTGCCTAGTAGAGGGTCCAATATTTCATTCTCCTTTGTCTTCTCTTCCTTATTTGTTTCATTTCCCTCTTTTTAATTTTAATTTTATGGTTATAATATCTCTATGTTTTCTCTTTCAACCTCCATATCTTCTTATTCCTCCTCATATTTAGCTTCCTTGTTGTGAAACCAGCTCCAAAAAGAGAAGAAAAGAGATATCAACGCCTTATAAATAAGCCACTTCGAGGGGGAAACCTCCAATACATTACATGAATGAAAAATTCTTGGATGATGCAATTTACAAAACCTCCTTTCTATATATAGGAGTCCATGGGGCCATAATGTAATCCTAGTGGGCCACAATGTAATCCTAGCTGATGTTGTGTAACTAGCTCCAAAAATAGAAGAAAAGAGATATCAACACCTTAGAAATGAGCCACTTCGAGGGGGAAACCTCCAATACATTACATAAATGAACAATTCTTGGATGATACAATTTATAAAACCTCCTTTATATATATATAGGAGTCCATGTAGCCATAATGTAATCATAGTGGGCCACAATGTAATCCTATCCGACCTAACAATAATAATTTAAGGGCACAATAATAACAAAATGGGGGTTACAAGGGTACAATAATAACAATAAAGGGGTTACACTAATAACAATAAGGGACTATACTGATAATATAGGGACCTAACATGCCCCTCTCCTTCAAAAAAGTGTTGTCCTCAACGCTTGAGTAGCTCGTGGTGATGCTTTCGTATAAACTTATCATCCTCCCATGTAGAATCTTCAAAGGTAAGTTATTCCACTCGATGAGATACTTCCGAAATTGATCGATTCTATAGTCAAGCGAGTTCTTATTTCCGTGACCTCTCGTGTTCCAATATGAATTTTTTTATTCTCGATCAATTTCTCGCAATATTTTTTGAGCTAGAAGATTTTCACCTATAACCTTTTTTAAGCATGAAACATGGAAAACTAGATGTGACTCTGCGAAGAAGCAGGAAGCTCCAATTTGTATGCCATAGTACCAATCTTTTTCAACACCTTGTAAGGACCATAGTACTTTGGCGATAATTTATTATCCTTCTTAGCTTGCTTGAGGGACATTTGTTTATATGGTTGTAGCCGTAAAAATACCCAATCTTCTACATCAAAACTTCTCTCGCTGCGATGTTGATCTGCCTGTTGTTTCATTCGATTTTGTGCCAAATTCAGGTTATCCTTTAAGAGTTGGAGAACTTCTTGCTGATGCTCGATGTGATCTTCCACTGCTTGAACCTTCTAATTTTCCCTTAAAGATGATGTGATCGATGGTGGATGATATACATAAAGTGCCATAAATGGGGTCATTTTTGCTGCAGTATGGAAGGAAGTGTTATACCACCATTCAGCGAGAGGTAACCACTTGACCCATTGTGTTTGTTTATCAGATACAAAATAACGAAGATATCCTTCCAAACATTTATTTACTATCTCAGTTTGACCATCAGATTGAGGATGATAAGATGAGCTATGAGCTAATTAAGTACCCAAACAAGAAAAGAACTCCGTCCAAAAATTTCCAATAAAATTGGGATCTCTATCACTCACAATAACCCTTGGGCTTCCATGTAGCTTTTGAATTTTGTCCATAAATTTAGTAGTAACTGTACTTTCTTTAAATGGATAAGATAATGCACAAAAATGTGCATACTTGGTAAGTCTATCAACTACAACTATGATGGCACTCTTTCCTTCAGACTTAGGTAAACCTGTGATAAAATCCATTGAAATATCCTCCCAACGTTGAATTGGAATGGATAAAGGTTGTAGAAGTCCCGGGGTATTAATTGTCTCAACTTTATTCTGTTGGAAAACCAAAAATTCCGCCACAAAATTTTGAATATCAGATTTAAGACCATCCCAAAAAAATTCTTTCCTCACCCTGTGGTAAGTTCTTAAAAATCCTGAGTGTCCTCCTAAAGGAGAAGTGTGCAATTCCAGAAGAATATTTTGTTTTAGTTGGGAATTATTACAAAGATATAAGCGATCTTTGTACCATAAGGAATAATTTTTCCAACTAAATGTATTAGATGTACTAGGATCTTGCTGCAAATTTTGAATGAGTGCCCATACATATTTTTCCTTCTTCCATTCATCTCTTTCTTCAGTTATCCAATCTGGTTGGATAATAGAAATGGCACAAAGGAATGCTTCCACCTCTTCATTCTTTCTTGAGAGTGCATCTGCAAAAAAATTAAGCTTTCCTTTTTTGTAAATTATTTCAAAGTCATAACCCAACATCTTTGTGACCCATTTTTGCTGCTCTTTTGAAGATAATCTTTGTTCCAAAAAGTGTTTAAGACTATCATGATCAGTTTTTACCTTGACGTGTCTTCCCATTAGGTAAGTTCTCCATTTCTTTAGTGCATGCAGTATTGCTAACATTTCCTTCTCATAAATAGGTTTCTGTAAATACTTTCCTTTGATTGGACGACTTTCAAAAGCAATGGGTCTTCCTTCCTGCATTAAAACTGCACCAATTCCATTTTCTGAGGCATCACATTCCACAATAAAGGTTTTTGTGAAGTCTGGTGTAGCTAAGACCGGTGCTAGGCACATTGCCTCTTTAAGACGTTCAAAGGCCTTAGTTGCTTGAGGAGTCCATGAAAATGCATCTTTCTTCAATAATGTTGTTAGAGGTGCTGCTATTCTCCCATAATTCTTAACAAACTTGCGATAATACCCTGTTAACCCGAGAAATCCTCGCAACTGCTTTATGGTTGTGGGGACTTTCCATTCCTTAATAGCTTTAATTTTGTTAGGGTCTACTTTAACACCCTCGTGAGATACAATATGACCCAGATATTCCACCTCTTGTACTCCAAAGAAACATTTGGATATTTTTACATATAATTGTTTCTCCTGCAATAGTT
The DNA here is from genome assembly GCA_034641835.2 of Pinus albicaulis. Taxonomy (NCBI): domain Eukaryota; kingdom Viridiplantae; phylum Streptophyta; class Pinopsida; order Pinales; family Pinaceae; genus Pinus; species Pinus albicaulis. The sequence goes on along the minus strand of CM076574.1, from coordinate 72,178,863 downwards.
TGAGCACCCTGTCAACATGTTCAACATGATCCTTCCAAGACTTGCTATAGATTAGTATATCATCAAAAAATACCAACACAAATTTTCTAAGGAAGGGTTTGAAAATGGAATTCATCAACCCTTGAAATGTAGAAGGTGCATTGGTAAGGCCAAAAGGCATGACCAAAAATTCATAATGAACCTCATGAGTTCGAAATGTTGTTTTTGGAATATCTTCAGTCTTCATTCTAATTTGATGATATCCTGAACAAAGATCCAACTTGGTAAAATAAATTGCTCCATGTAATTCATCCAATAATTCATCACTCATAGGAATGGGAAATTTATCTTTAATGGTGAGCTTATTGAGCTCCCTATAATCCAGACACATTCGTCATGATCCATCCTTCTTGTGTACCAATACTATAGAAGTAGAGAAATAACTTTGACTAGGTTGAATTATACCCGCCTCTAACATTTCTGCAATCATATGTTCAATTTTTCTCTTTTGGACGTAAGGATATCTATAAGGCCTGATGTTTGGAAGAACACTTCCTGGAATCAGATGAAGAGCATGATCATGATCATGAATAGATGGGAGTCCTTTGGGATTTTCAAACACCTTCGAATGATTGTCCAAGACTTGTTGCAGATCTGTAGAAATAGATGATTTTGATGTTGGAACTTCTAGTGAGCTTAATTGTGCAATTACACCTCGTTGTTATTTCTTTAGAAGCTTTTTCATGACGTTATAGATTATTATCTTTCTCGTCTTCCGTACAATACCCCGTAATTTGGCTTCCTTTCTTTCCGAAAAATTTTTCAAGAAAAGTTCTTGAAAATTAAAAGCTATGGTCCCCAAAGATTGTAACCATTGTACTCCTAGTACAACATCAGCACCTCCCATAGGAATGGCAAGCATTGGACTAGTCAATACATATTCCCCCATGGTTAGCTTGATATTATGGCATTTTCAGAGCAATTTATAGTTCCTCCATTTGCAACCATCACTTGACATTCTGGTGCTGGGTATAGGAAACAATTTAATTCCTTGGCTACCTTATAATGAATAAAATTATGGGTGCTACCTGAATCAATCAACACTATTACCTTTTTCTTCTTCATATGTCCTTCTATCTTGAGAGTTTGAGGAGTGGTAATTCCTGCCAGTGCATTACACGATATGGTCGGATTCATTTCTTCCTCTTCTAGGGCTGGTTCCTGGTGTATATCCTCTTCTTGTTCATTTTCTTCTTCCTCTTCAAAATCTATGTAAAATAATTTCTTCTCAACACAATTATGACCTTTAGTGTATTTGCTATCACAACTGTAGCAAAGCCCTTTTGCTCTTTTTTCTTCCAATTTTTGTGGTGTCAACCTTGTAGGTTGTGGAAATCTAGGAGTAGCAACACTTCCCTCTTTATAAAAGTGAGTGGTAGGCTTCCTTGTCGCCATAATTTTACATTCAATTTTTCTTGCCAACCTGAATGCCTTCTCCAATGAATCAGGTTCCAAAACGCGAACTTCATGTTGGATGTTATCTTTTAAAGTGCCTATGAAGAGATCAATCCTGTGTTCCTCTGGAATATCAGTTACCCTTATATTCAATTTTTGGAAGTCCTCAATGTGCTGCCCCACTAAACCCTTTTGTTTGAGATTTATCAATTGGATAAAGAAGGTTTTGCTCTTTGTATCCTCATAATGTGCTATCATTTCCTCCGTAAAAATTGACCAAGTGACAATTTTTTTACGGGAGCAAAGCCATCGATACCATACAAATGTATTTTGTTCTAAATGTAAAGTTGGAATGCGTACCTTTTGTGTGTTTTGCACGTTATGGAGATCAAAATATTGCTCCATCTGTAGTATCCATGTTACAGGATCCTTTCCATCAAACTTCCTCATATCCATTTTTGGAATATGGTGGTTCTTCCGGCCAACATTAGAGTTTATGAAATCACGATTAACATTTATTTTGTTCTCATCATGAGGTTCTTCTACTATATTTTCACCATTAGAAAACATTTCTTGTATCAAATTTGTCAAACCTTCGATGTCTGCTTTTAGATCATTCTTCATGTTTTCCATGTTGTCTTTCATGTCATCCATCTTAGCTTCCATGCCAGCTTCCATGCCATCCATATTAGCTTCCACGCCTTTCTTCAAACCGTCCATCTTTGCTTCCACGCCTTTCTTCAAAACTTCCATTTCATTTTTTGTTGCTCTTTGCGAGAGCGAAATTTGGTGCACTTGCTCTTGTAATTTTGATAGATCATGTTGCAATTCTTCATCTTCATGAGTCATAGTAGAGCCTTCTGAAGGCTTAATGGGTGTTGAATTATTTTTACAGGGCATTTTTTTAGAACCCAATACTGATATCTATTCTACAATATGCCCTTGGAATCAATTCAAATTGATTTTTCAAACAAGACTTATGCAATTCGGAAAAAAATACACACATTTTTCTTGCTTTTGAGGAGCTCGATATTGAAATTTGATTATCTCTGTGATTACGGCTCTTCAATATCTGAAATTCCACAATAAAGTAGCCTTATGAATTCTATTTTGAATGCCACAGTTCTGACCTGATTTGGATTCTCCAAGACAAAGTTATGTCCAATCTCCAGCAATGACCTAATTATGGACTGGTTCAGTAGAGCGAACTTGTACGAATTGCAACGTGTCACTGTTTCATCCTTCACCTCTGAAATTGATATCCAAGAAACTAAATTCCGTGTAATTACGACCACTTTTTACGGTCCAATACGATGGTCAGAGAGAGAGTTATTGAACTTTTCCCACGATCACCTCTTTGAGGTGAAATTCGGGATCCTGAAAACGCACCACCTTCCACAGATCATATCTCCAAAAATATTGTGAATCAAACTCTGAAATTTTTTGATGCGTTTCCCCAAGATTTCAGCTTCGCACCCTAGAAATTTCATATTCTGAACCTTCGTATAAACAAAGTTATAGCGAAAAGTCCACGATGACCTGTTTAGGAGCCTGAACAAAGACATAAATTCCACAAATCATATCTCCAAAAATGTTGCGAACCAAGCTCTAAAATTCTTAGATGATCTTCCTCAGGATTTTGGCTTCGCACCCTAAAAATTTCAGCTTCTGAAACTTCGTATAAAAATAGTTATGGAGAAAATTCCACGATGACCTGTTTGTAGCAGCAAAACCCTAGAATCCAAAGCTTTGATACCAAATGTTGTGTAACCAGCTCCAAAAATAAAAGAAAAGATATATAAAAAGCTTATAAATGAGCCACTTTGAGGGGGAAACCTCCAATACATTATATAAATGAAAAATTCTTGGATGATACAATTTACAAAACCCCCTTTCTATATATAGGAGTCCATGTGGCCACAATGTAATCCTAGTGGGCCACAATGTAATCCTAGCTGACCTAACAATAATAATTTAAGGGCACAATAATAACAAAATGGGGGTTACAAGGGTACAATAATAACAATAAAGGGGTTACACTAATAACAATAAGGGACTATATTGGTAATATAGGGACCTAACGATCCAAAGCCTATGATAATAATTTAAGGGCACAATAATAACAAAATGGGGTTACAAGGGTTCAATAATAACAGCAAAGGGAGTTACACTAACAATAATAAGGGACTATACTAGTAATATAGGGACCTAAAATCCCTGCGCTTCAAAAAAGTACACGAACTAACACACGAGTAGCTTTGGGTGCTTCTATAAAATTCTCATCCTCCCATGTAGAATCTTCAATCGGTAAGTTCTTCCACTTGATGAGATACTCTGAAATTGATCGATTCCGTAGCTGTCGAGTTCTTGTTTCCATGACTGCTTTAGGTTCCAATATGATTTTTCCTTCCTCATCAAGATCTAGCAATATTGTTTGAACTGGAATATTTTCACCTATAACCTTCTTTAATCATGAAACATGGAAAAGTGGATGCACTTGCGAAGAAGCAGGAAGCTCCAATTTGTATGTCATAGTACCAATATTTTGCGACACCTTGTAAGGACCATAGTACCTTGTCGATAATTTATTATCCTTCTTAGCTTGCTTGAGGGACATTTTTTTGTATGGTTGTAGCCGTAAAAATACCGAATCTCCTACATCAAAAATTCTCTCACTGCGATGTTGATCTGCCTATTGTTTCATTCGATTTTGTGCGAAATTCAAGTTATCCTTTAAGAGTTGGAGAACTTCTTGCTGATGCTCAATGTGATATTCCACTACTTGAAACTTTGAATTTTCCCTTAAATATGATGTGATGGATGGTGGATGATATCCATAAAGTTCCATAAATGGGATCATTTTTGTTGCAGTATGGAAGTGTTATACCACCATTCAGCAATAGGTAACCACTTGACCCATTGTGTTTGTTTATCAGATAAAAAACAATGAAGATATCCTTCCAAACATTTATTTACTATATCAGTTTGACCATCATATTGAGGATGATAAGATGAGCTATGAGCTAATTGAGTACCCAAACAAGAAAATAACTCTGTCCAAAATTTTACAGTAAAAATGGGATCTCTGTCGCTCACAATAACCCTTGGGCTTCCATGTAGCTTTTAAATTCTGTCCATAAATGTAGTAGCAATTGTACTTGCTTTAAATGGATGAGATAATGCATAAAAGTGTGCATACTTGGTAAGTCTATCAACTACCACCATGATGACACTCTTTCCTTCAGACTTAGGTAAACCTGTGATAAAATCCAATGAAATCTCCTCCCAACGTTGACTTCGAATGGATAATGGTTGTAGAAGTCCCGGGGTATTAATTGTCTCAAATTTATTCTACTGGCAAGCCAAACATTCCACCACAAACATTTGAATATTAGATTTAAGGGCATCCCAAAAAAATTCTTTCTTCACCCTGTGGTATGGTTTTAAAAATCATGAGTGTCCTCCTAAAGGAGAAGTGTGCAATTCCAGTAGAATCTTTTGTTTGAGTTGGGAATTCTTACAAAGATATAAGCGATATTTGTACCATAAGGAATCATTTTTCCAACTAAATGTATCAGATGTACTAGGATCTTGCTGCAAATTTTGAATGATTGTCCATACATCTTTTTCCTTCTTCCATTCATCTCTTGCTTCGGTTATCCAATCTGGTTGGATAATAGAAATGGCACAAAGTAATGCTTCCACCTCTTCATTCTTTCTTGAGAGTGCATCTGCAACAACATTAAGCTTTCCTTTTTTGTAGATTATTTCAAAGTCATAACCCAACATCTTTGTGACCCATTTTTGTTTTTCTTCTGAAGATATTCTTTGTTCCAAAAAGTGTTTAAGACTATCATGATCAGTTTTTACCCTGAAGTGTCTTCCCATTAGGTAAGTTTTTCATTTCGTTAGTGCATGTAGTATTGCTAACATTTCCTTCTCATAAATAGGTTTCTGTGAATACTTTTCTTTAATTGGACGACTTTAAAAAGAAATGGGTCTTCCTTCCTACATTAAAATAGCACCAATTCCATTTCCTGAGGCATCACATTCCATAATAAAGGTTTTTGTGAAGTCTGGTGTAGCTAAGACCGGTGCTAGGCACATTGCCTCTTTAAGATGTTCAAAGGCCTTAGTTGCTTCAGGAGTCCATGAAAATATATCTTTCTTCAATAATGTTGTTAGAGGTGCTGCTACTCTCCCATAATTCTTAACAAACTTGCGATAATACCCTGTTAACCCAAGAAATCCTCGCAAATGCTTTATGATTGTGGGGAATTTCCATTCCTTAATGGCTTTAATTTTGTTAGGGTCTACTTTAACACCCTCGTGAGATACAATATGACCCAGATATTCCACCTCTTGTACTCCAAAGAAACATTTGGATGTTTTTGCATATAATTGTTTCTCCCACAATAGTTTGAGCACCCTGTCAACGTGTTCAACATGATCCTTCCAAGACCTGTTGTAGATTAGTATATCATCAAAAAATACTAGCACAAATTTTCTAAGGGTATGAAAATGGAATTCATCAACCCTTGAAATGTAGAAGGTGCATTGGTAAGGCAAAAAGGCATGACCAAAAATTCATAATGACCCGCATGAGTTCTAACTTTTTTTTTTGGAATATCTTTAGTCTTCATTCTAATTTGATGATATCCTGAACGAAGATCCAGCTTGGTAAAATAAATTGCTCCATGTAATTCATCCAATAATTCATCAATCACAAGAATGGGAAATTTATCTTTAATGGTGAGCTTATTGAGCTCCCTATAATCCAGACACATTCGCCATGATCCATTCTTCTTGTGTACCAATACTACAGGAGCAGAGAAAGAACTTTGATTAGGTTGAATTATACCCGCCTCTAACATTTCTACAATCATACGTTCAATTTCACTCTTTTGGACGTAAGGATATCTATAAGGCCTGATGTTTGGAGGAACGCTTCCTGGAATCAAATGAATAGCATGATCATGATCACGAGTAGGTGGGATTCATTTGGGAGTTTCAAAAACCTTGGAATGATTGTCCAAGAATTGTTGGAGATATACAGAAATAGAGGATTTTAATGTTGGAACTTCTAGTGAGCATAATTGTGCAATTATGCCTTGTTGTTCTTTCTTTAGAAGCTTTGTCATGACTTTATAGCTTATTATCTTTCCTGGCTTCCTTGCAATACCCCGTAATTCAACTTCCTTTCCTTCTGAAAAAAATTTCAAGAAACGTTCTTGAAAATTAAAAGCTATCGTCCTTAAGGATTGTAACCAATGTATTACTAGTACAACTTTAGCACCTCCCATAGGAATGGAAATAATTGGAATATTCAATACTTATTCCCCCATGGTTAGCTTGATATTATGGCATTTTCTAGAGAAATTTATAGTTCCTCCATTTGCAACCATCACTTGACATTCTGGTGCTGGGTATAGGAAAAAATTCAATTCCTTGGCTACCTTACAATAAATAAAATTATGGGTGCTACCTGAATCAATCAACACTATTACCTTTTTCTTCTTGATATGTCCTTCTATCTTGAGAGTTTGAGGAGTGGTAATTCCTACCAATGCATTACACGATATGGTCGGACTCATTTCTTCCGCTTCTTGGGTTGGTTCTTGGTGTATTTCCTCTTCTTGTTCATTTTCTTCTTCCTCTTCACAATCTATGTAAAATAATTTCTTCTCAGCACACTTATGACCTTTAGTGTATTTTCTATCACAACTGTAGCAAAGCCCTTTTGCTTTTTTTTCTTCCAATTTTTGTGGTGTCAACCTTGTAGGTTGTGGAAATCTAGGAGTAGCAACACTTCCCTCTTTATAGAAGTGAGTGGTAGGTTTCCTTGTCGCCATAATTTTACATTCAATTTTTCTTGCCAACCTGAATGCCTTCTCCGATGAATCAGGTTCCAAAACGCGAACTTCATGTTGGATGTTATCCTTTAAAGTACCTATGAAGAGATCAATCCTGTGTTCCTCTGGAATATCAGTTACCCTTATATTCAATTTTTGGAAGTACTCAATGTGCTCCCCCATTAAACCCTTTTGTTTGAGATTTATCAATTGGCTAAAGAAGGTGTTGCTCTTTGTATCCTCATAATGTGCTATCATTTCCTCCGTAAAAATTGACCAAGTGACAATTTTTTTACGAGAGCAAAGCCATCAATACCATACAAATGTATTTGGTTCTAAATGTAAAGTTGCAATGCGTACCTTTTGTGTGTTTTGCACATTATGGAGATCAAAATATTGCTCCATCTGTAGTATCCATGTTACAGGATCCTTTCCATCAAACTTCCTCATATCCATTTTTCGAATATGGTGGTTCTTCCCTCCAACAGTAGAGTTTATGAAATCACGATTAACATTTATTTTGTTCTCATCATGAGTTTCCTCTACTATCTTTTCACCATTAGGAAACATTTCTTGTATCAACTTTGCCAAACCTTCGATGTCTACTTTTAGATCCTTCTTCATGTTTTCCATGTTGTATTTTCTTTTTTTCATCGATCTTAGCTTCCATGTCATCCATCTTAGCTTCCATGCCCACCTCCATGCCATCCATCTTAGCTTCCAAACCATTCATCTTAGCTTCCACGCCTTTCTTCAAACCATCCATCTTAGTTTCCATGTCTTTCTTCAAAAATTCCATTTAATTTTTTGTTGTTCTTTGCGAGAGCGAAATTTGTTGAACTTGCTCTTGTAATTTTGATATGTCATGTCACCATTCTTTGTCTTCATGAGTCATAGTAGAGCCTTATAAAGGCTTAAAGGGTGTTTAATTATTTTTAGGGGCCATTTTAGAATCCAATACTGATATCTATTCTACAATATTCCCTTGGAATCAATTCAACTTGATTCTTCAAACAAGACTTATGCAACTCGGAAAAAAAATTAAAAAAATTACACACCTTTTACTTGCTTTTGAGGAGCTCGATATTGAAATTGAATTATCTCTGTAATTGCGGATCTTCAATATCTAAAATTTAGTGTTGTAGTAGCCCTCTAAAGTTTCTTTCAAATGCCACAGGTCTAATCGGATTTGGATTCTTCAAGATAAAGTTATGTCCAATCTCCCACAATGACCCAATTTTGGACTAGTTCAGTAGAGTGAACTTGTACCGCTTTCCACGTGTCACTGTTTTGTCCTTCAGCTCTGAAATTGGTAGAAAAGAAACTAAAATCCGTGTAATTGTGACCAATTTTTATGGTGCTCCAATCCAATGCTCAGAGATAGAGTTATGAATATTTTCCCATGATCACCTATTTGAGATGAAATTCGGGAGCCTACAAAAACACTACCTTCCATAGATCATATCTCCAAAAATATTGTGAACCAAGATCTGAAATTTTTTGAGGAGTTTCCTCAGGATTTCTGCTTTTAACCCTAAAAATTTCAGATTCTAAACCTCCGTAGAAAAAAAATTATAGCGAAAATTCCACGATGACCTATTTAGAGTAGCAAAACCCTAGAATCCAAAGCTCTGATACCAAATGTTGTGAAACCAGCTCCAAAAAGAGAATAAAAGAGATATCAATGCCTTAGAAATAATCCACTTCGAGGGGGAAACCTCCAATACATTACATGAATGAACAATTCTTGGATGATACAATTTACAAAACCTCCTTTCTATATATAGGAGTCCATGGGGTCATAATGTAATCCTAGCTGACCTAACAATAATAATTTAAGGGCACAATAATAACAATAAGGGGTTTACACTAACAAAAATAAGGGACAATACTAGTAATATAGGGACCTAACACTCCTCTTCTTCTTCTTCTACCTTCCTCTCTCTAATACTAGAGGCAGAGGTTTGTCCTATTTAAGTGGCTATGAAGGCTTCCCTATCCATGTCTCTGAATGAGGACCAAGAAACAGGGAGGTTTAATCTACTCAGAGAATTACTCACTATCATTTTGATAAGGCCATGATGAGCCAAATGATGGCATTTCTTTTCCCTCACCCTTTTTCTCATGTATGTTATTGAGGTCAAGAGGAAATGAAGGATGCACAATATTTTTTGTAGAGGGAGTTATCCTTGAAAACTAAGTTCATTCAACAACCTGAAATGGTCACCATAGATATAGTAAATCTCGCTTCACAACTAATTACTTTCAGGATATGGAAGGCTACTTCATCCCAGGGGTATGGAAGGCTTTGTCTGCTCACTCCATTCTTGTCCTTAATGAAATCTTCTCCTGGTAGAAAGAATATTTTCTTAGCTACAGTGCTTGGCATCCTTTCCTTAATCCACTTTAATCCTAGGAGAAAATGGGTGATTCTGTTGATTATTTCAGGTGAAAGTGTGATGGATAGGCCCCTAAACACAATGGTGGTTGTCTTCTCTAAGTGTGATTGCAAAGACACTACAAACACTCGAGCTATCTCCTCATGAAAACCCTTCAGAATCTCGAAGAAACCTAGCCATTGGTGGTTTTTGAAAATATCCATTACTTGAGGATGCAGTCTTATTCCTTTTATATCTATGGGCTCCCTTACATTAAACCCCCCTCCCATTTTTTTTTGAGAGTTACTTGTGAAGAGGTCTTGCAGATTATGGTCTTAAACAAATTCAAATTTCACCATTTAATTCCCAAATTATAACTGATTTTGTGTAAATTTCATGGAGAAATTGCAATTCTGGGGGGTGGAAACCACTTACCTCTATTCTTTGGTTTTTTTTCTTGGGATATGGTGGCCTTAGAAAGTAAATTCACTGAAAGGTAACTCAGTTTTTCTTTCCTTATCCCTGATGATCTTCCTTTGTAGTTTCCTATAGCACCTCACTGTTTCCTGTAGCATGAGGGTTCATGCAAGCTCAGCCTTAGCCTTCAATGATGCTCTTATCTATGATTGATCCTCTGACTCATTATGCTCCTACTTCTCTCAAAATTCTCAACGAAGTCGGTATAATGACCGAGATCTTAACTTATGGTCCTTTTAACCAAATTTGGTGTGGGGTTCTCACATGTCCTTGTCTCAAGTATTCTTCCTTGGGACCGTTGCTCCCACCCCAGTTAATCATTCCCCAACATGTGAATCACCTCCTTCTCCTTGTTCACTCCCCCTTGAATAATTTGACTTGCCCGTCTAGCATGTACAATTTAATTTTCATTCAGTTTAACTTTACGAAGGGGGCCAAGTTAACTAGCCACATTTTTTTTCCTTTTATGTCTCTAAACCTCGACATTAAATTATTTTGATCATTGTGATTTCCTAGCAAGATTTTAAGGGCCATACCTAAGCCTACCCGGTGTTGGTGTGTTGCATACATGATCTAGTGCAAGGAGCTGGATTTTGGTGTTGTATACATGATCTTTCTCTTGTTGTTTATTTATTTATTTTATTTTTTTCTGAGTGAGAAGCATGTTTTCTAAGTGAGATGCCTAAACTTTTATTTGTATTTTCTTCTTGTAGGAGTTGCATGGAGGTCCTTAGGTGCCTTTTCTGATGTTTTCACTTTCCTGTAGTATGTTGGTGGACCTTTGAAGCCATCTTCCTCGAATTATCTCTAGTATTTCTCCTTGGTGTGGCATACACAAAATTTCTATAGGAAACATCCAACTGCCTGTAGCAACCATATTTCTGCTTCTTAGGGCTCCAAATTTCTTAGTTATTAATTCAAATTGTTTATGGAGATCAGGGATGGAGTGATGTAATCAGTGGAGAGATGGATAATTAAGTGGAGAGGTCATATGAAAATGTATAAAGGATTTAGCTGCTAGTGGTGCAACATAGGGTTTAGAGAGTGAATCCTTGTGCATGGAGTGAAGTGAGGGTTAGGAGTGGTTGCTATAGGAAAAATAAAAATTATCACTCTCCTTTTGAAGTTTAGAAACATTTCAGAGACATTTTCCCTCATAAATAAGTCCCATGTAGCATTTACAGGGTTTCCTGGAGTACTACAAAAATCCTGTAGTTGCTAAAATTTCTAGTAGCAATTACAGTCAGGGAAAAATGGAATATTCTACCTACGTATGAGGTAAAATGAATGAATTGGTGCATCAGTAGTGGCTAACCAAGGTCTCCCTATAATGACAGCATGTCCAAAATCCACTCCAAAAATAGAAGAAAAGAGATATAAACGCCTTAGAAATGAGCCACTTCGAGGGGGCAACCTCCAATTCATTACATAAATGAACAATTCTTGGATGATACAATTCACAAAACCTCCTTTCTATATATAGGAGTGCATGGGGCCATAATGTAATCCTAGTGGGCCACAATGTAATCCTAGCCGACCTAACAATAATAATTTAAGGGCACAATAATAACAAAATGGGGGTTACAAGGGTACAATAATAACAATAAGGGTTTTACACTAACAATAATAAGGGGCTATACTAGTGATATAGGGACCTAACAATATTACTACTCCTTCTCTTTTCAGGAATTCACAATTTTCTAGGCTCAGGGAGAGATGCATCTCAATACACCTTCTCAGCACGTTTCCAAAATTTGAGAGAGATTAGTCAAATTAATCTCCATAGGATGTGAAGTCATCCATGTAAAACTCAACCAATTCATGTACTAGCTCAAAGATAATTCTCAAGACATCTCTTTGGAAGGTAGCTAGGCCCATGCACAATCAAAAGGGTGGGACTCTATAAGAGAAGGTACCCCAAGGACATGTGAAAGTAGTCTTATCCTAGTCTTCAGGGATAATTTGGATCTAGTTATACCCATTGAACCCATTTAATAAAGAAAATAACTTCGTTCCTGAAAGGCCATCTGGGACATGATCTGTAAATGGAAAAGGAAAATGGTCCTTCTTGGTGGCTTTGTTGATTTCCCGATAAACAACATAGATTCACCATTTTCCGTTCTTCATCGGGACTAGGGAAAGAGGGGTTATCTATTCACTATCTGATATATTATAAATGAAACCTGCATCCAATGATTTCTACAGTTATTCCTTAACTTTGTCTTATAGAGCTGGGTTCATAAGCCTTTGGGGTTGGCACATACGCTTGCATCCTTATTTCATGTAAATATGTTCTTTCCACACAGAGGGAAGCACCCCTTTCATATCCTTGTAGTCCCAAGAAAATGAATCTACGTTTTCTTTCAAAATATGGAATAATTCCTCTTCTTCTCTATATGATAGGTTTGAGTTAATTTTTAGAGATTTGGATGGGCCAAATTCCACAAGCTTGGTGGTTTCAGAGGTCGAATAAACTAATTTGAGCTCCATCCAAGGGTGGACTTCAAATTCTTTGACTAGGTTTTCAAGGGGGCTGATAGTGAGGGGATGGCTATGAATGATTTGGTTGATGAACTCATCTTTTACAAATTTCCCCCCTCTAAGAACAACATCTATGGTACAAATTGGGTAGGGTGTAGTGTTGTATACTTTTTCTTCTTCTTCTTCATCCTCTAACCATGTAGGTAAGTCATGGGAAATGGAGTGTTGGGTTAGAGGATATAATACTAGTCGTTTAGATAAGGGCCCATTATTAATAGTGATTTTTCTGGCCCAAAAACTGGTATAAGCATCAGTAGTGGCTAACCAAGGTCTCCCTATAATGACAGCATATCCATTGAGCTTGGTTTTTGGATGGAGAACTACGAAATCTGTAGGATACTTCCAAGAGTCAATTGAAACCCTATCATCCTCAACAATTCTATTAAACAATGCCATGGTGGACACACACAATGTGAAAGATAAGCATGCGTTAATTTAATATTAACCATAGATGTGTATTTATATTACATTGGCGTGACTCTTGGATTCCACATTCCAAGGTCACTTGGAATCATCTTTTACTATTCGTCTTCCACACCTATCCATAGAGGATTAAGTGTCCAAAATCCACCCCCCCCCCCCCCCCTTAATCCGAAGGGGTATGTGTGAGTCCAAGAAGAGAGTTGTAATAAAAATATGCAAAGTATGAATGGAGGCACTTAGTTTGAATGCGCTCTCTAAAATGTTCGCATAAATAGGTGGTCTAAGGATGACCACGAACACTAGAAAACTTAGTGTAGTTCCTGGAACTCTTCCAAATATGGCAAGAAGCTGAGATCTTCTGCCAAAGGAAGTTCTCCTCATTTTTAAGAGGGAGACCTTAAACCTAGAAGAAGGGAGGTATACAACCTGTGATGGTTTAAGAATGACCACCAACTCTGGAATGCTTGATGAATTTCCTGTAACTCTACTAAAAGTGGCAAGAAGCTTAAGTCTTCTGCTAGAGGAAGTGTCCAGGATTCTTTGAAGAGGAAAAATATCAACCTCGCATAGATGGTTTAAGGTTAACCATCAACAAAAGGCATGATCATGGGCATATGTGTCTCTACCTACAACTATGAGAGATTGTGGCTCAGGTTCACTTGATGTGGCTTCAAAGCTTGTAGATGACCACCATTTCCACCCCCTGTCAGGTACAAGGTGAGATGATGGTGAAAAATCAACTGCAATATTGTTCAATATTCTAGAACAAGTTCTGAAATATGACTTAAACATATTCTTGGTTGTTGATTCCCATTGCAAAGAAGTGATCCATCCAAGATGACAATTGACCTAGGGAATTATACCTTGTAACTTGTACTGATCTCACCACCCAATGAAGGGATCGACGAAACACTCAGGCTAAATGGGAAGAACTAAATATGCAGTCAAAGGATGTGCAAGTAGGCTCGAGCAACGGGAGAGGTACCACACTAGCAAACTCTTCGCTCCTTTGCAGATATTATATCCTTTATTCGCTGCATTATATCCTTATTTTCCTTCTCCGCTTTGTAGCTTCAAGGGTTATTCTTTGACAATGATCTATATCTCTCTACTATATGAACTCTAGTTAGATCAGCATTCTATGTAAGTTGTTATGAGAAATACGAAGCATAGTTGTTGCTATATTTGTTCTTGCAGAAGGCTTTTTTATAAAGCATTTGTTTGAAGAATGGGTGTTTCCACCATAGTGATGGCATGGGTGAAGATCAAAACAATGATATTTCATATGGATAAATCGATAATAGTGTTGGAATTTTGCAATATATTGTTGTTTCTGTGGAAGAGGTGCAGGATCTGGAACAATTGAAGGTGAATTGTCATGAAGAAATCTGGCACTCTAAAATTTGATGGGCCTGGAATAGTCTAAAATATGAAAGGACAACTCCTTGTCATATCCAAGACCTATTTTGTGCCTTTTGTGGACAAGCTCTTCCCAAGGTCTGATTATGGGGTTGAGAAGTGAAGGGTGAAATTCTTCATCTTCTTATAAGTCTGCTCTTGTATTGACGCAGGGCTAGGCCTGCAATACCCAGGATCATTAACATCTGTGTATATCAACGTTCATCTCAGCTTTTTCCCCAAATCAAAAACTTCAATAGATGGCAAACTCATACAATACCATTATAATGCGGAAGCCTTTAACATAAGTTTATTCTCATGGCTCAACCATTCTTCTTTCATGCATTTAAACCCAAACTGCATTAGAACTTTTACGAAGGACTTTTGACCATCCACCATTAATTTTAAACTCTAGGTTTAAAATCCCAACACTTGTCTATAACTCAATCTTGTGATTTTATGATTATGAGCCCAATTCAAAATTGTATGTGGGAAGTTTTCTACTCTACATCATTGGCAAATACTTCCAATCACTCCAAACATTTGCATGCTTCCATAAACAAAACCTGTAACTTCTCGTTTATATGTGACTGAATTAAAAGAATGTGCTATTACTCAAGTGCACACATATCGATTTTATGAATCACATATTAATGTCAGAATATCAGCGTTCCAGAATTCATTACCTCTCGTCCAACTAATAATTTCAAACATCACCAATCGCCCAAATGCCAAGGATCGACTTGGGGTTCATTGCTCCTGTGCGCCTTTGTCTTTTTAAACAAGATGGGCGTTATTTAATCAATCAAAATTACAATGCCATCCATCCTTTGTGCAACACACAAAACTGGTTGATTACTGGTTTATCAACGTTTCCAATTCAAATTCCAGGCTTACAGCGTGTCTACATTTGCTCCAAATAGTGATAATACCTTCCCAATTGACATCGCTACATGGTTCTGACTAGGTTATGGAATGTGTCTTCATTACTCTTTTCAACAGGAATTGCATTCACATTCGGCTCAATACAAAATCTGAAGTCGATTCTTTCAAACTCAACGTTTCCTCAACTTCTGTTCAGCGCACCTGCACACCTTCCAATCACTTAAATAACATCATTATTTAACTGTCATTCAATCAATCTGCGTGTCCTGTTCCTTCATAAATTAACTGGATTTTAATTCAAGCTCAGCTTTGGTAATGATCAGTCTTCACAGCGTTCCATTGACCAGCGTTCCATCAGTTTAAAAACATCGATTATACAGTTTGACTTAAATCGATTTCTTTTCCCTTATGTTTAACACAATTATAGTTGAGTCTATTCATACAATATTGACCGAATTCAATCACAAATTACGGACATTTGTTATTACAAACTAAATAGAACTACTTCATGATGAAGCGGTGGCGCTCCTTTTTTTTCCTTTGGCAATTAACCCCCCATAGCATGTTAAATCATTACGATGTTCATACCATTCAGTTTATCGCTTTGATTCACATCATAAGTGAAATGGAATCTGCCATGCAACTCCCACCCCAATTAACAGATATGAAGGTTTATTCCTGATTTAGATCTGGTACTGTGCATTTTCAAAACATATCTACTATTACTCATTATAACCGTACAAAAGATATGAAATCGAATTTCATAAATGTTGCAATTGCTGCCACTGTTTCATTTCAAGTCTGCGCCCTTAAACATACATTAAAATCGACTTCCAATCAAAATTTTCACTTAGAACGGTGTCCTTTTAAATTGAAAACAGAGATTTTAACGCCACTTTACCCTAAATGATTTGTATGGCAGATTTTACACATAAATGTGATTTCAAGCCCATCGATCCTCATTAACTCAACAATACCATGAACTTCAGGAAACAAATATACAATTTCTCAATCAACAAATGTATATAAACTGAAACAAAACAATAACTTACAACTTTTTGCTGGCCAGATATTTCAATTCTGTGGCCCTTACAATTTTGCTGAAGGCTTACAGCCTTGCTGTACAAGCCTACTCTCACACCCTTTCACAATCTCTAATGTTGTTTTTCTCTCAAAACCCCTTCCTATTTATACAATTTTAAAAAATCATTTAATTAAATGCTCAATCCCTTCACTTCCTCAACAAACCCCTAAATCTCTCAACATCCCTAAAGGATAGCTCTTTATCTCTAAAATCTTTCAACTAATTAAATTCCCTCGTATCCTTTTATTAAACAAAAAAATCCTCACCTTCTCCTATTTTAATCAAATTAATTAATAAAATATTACAAATTATCACACCCCCTTTTAACATATTTACAAAATAAAAAAAACGCCCTTGATGCTCCTGCATCAGACTCCCCATGTAAGAAAATTCATGACCACCTGGTCATAAGTCTGGATATTTCCTCTTGGATCCCAAATTTTGTTTTGTAATCTTTCCATGCTTGTCGATTGCTTTTCTACTGTTGTTATTTGCTGTTGTCCTCCAGGTTTCCATATTTTGTCTTGTAGTGCTCCACTTGCTCTGCTCTTGCAATCTTTCGCTGTCATTCTTTTGTTGTCGCTCCTTTTCTTTCTTTCGGCTGTATTTCTCTGGGATGTTTTTATCATTAACCTCCTTATCAACTCAATTTCTCTGTCCAGTATGTCCTCTGTCCGCTGATTGTTTTCATCTCTTGTTTGCTGGACTCTCATTCTTACTTGTTCTTCACTTGTTTTGATTGCTTCCTTTTCACCCTTACTGCTGTTTTGCACCTTTTCTGCTGCTGCTACTATAAATGTTGCGTCACATGTTGTTCTAGCTGTCACTATGAATGTTGCGGCCTCCCAAACTTCCTTTCCTTCTGCAACATTTCTTTGCTCGTCACCTGCAATTTCATCTGCAATTTCTTCTTGATTATCATTTATGACAACTGCTTTGTCATCCTTGATCAGCAATCTATCCTAGACATTCATCCTCTGTTCTTCCAATTTCCTCCTTTGAAAGTCTAATTCTCTATAGAGCTCAATGATTTTACTTGGAGTGGACTTTGGAAATTTTATGCGATCTTCCATTTCCTCACATGGTCTTTCTTCTGCTAAATCTTTCTTAACATCCTTCAGTAGATTTTCTTCCTCTTCTTCCAAACCTGCAATCACACACAAATCGTTAGTTTTAAAATCACAAGACCTTACGGTCTTGTTTAATGCTTCAGTCATCAAATCTTCCGGCTGCTTCGAATCATTCATATGATTCAACTCCTCCAGCTCTTCATCACTTTCAAAAAGTAATGGTCCACTCTCTGGGTAACATATCGAAACTTCAACATCTTCTTCAGCATCTTCATTCTGTTGTAGCTCAACTCTTTCGAGCTTCTCTATCCTCTGTCTGGCATCAATAACATGTTCAAGTTCCCTTAGTTCCTTTATCAACTGCATATTCATCTGATAATTCCTCTTCTCTTGTAGCCTCTGCCACTTCAGCTTCTTTCTCATGACATAACCATGCTTCTGGTTTTCCTCATTTCTTTGCAACATCTCCATTAACACCTCAAGCTGAACTGCTATCTCAGCCTTCTCTCTCTCATATTCCTTTTTGCTTAACTGTCTCTGTATGCCAATTGCCTTGGCATCCTTCTCCTTTTGTCTTCTGCTGTGGTTTATTTTAGAACCTTTGTTACGACTGTCACTAGTCATCATCCTTTCCATCTCTATGAGTCCCTGACTCACTTTACTATGAGTTGTACTAAAGCCTCTTCAGCAGCAAGTCCTGTCCTGCCGCCACTTACCTCACCAAGCTCTCCTCACTCAGTCTTTTGGCAAGAAATTGGTTCTCTATCTACGGAACCTCCTTTGAGCACTTCTCTTTGCTCTTCCTGGCTTCAACTCATCTACCTGTTCACAACTGTCCTCCTTATCCAATCTCTATTGGATTTCCTCAAGGTTCTGCCACCTCTATGTTTTCACCTAGAAACTTTCACCAGTTTCCTTTATCTATTAGCAATTGCCTTTTGGGAGTTGCAATAATATTTCAATGCAAAGACTACAATACTCTATTCTTCAAAAACATATCATCTTACCTCCAAGATCTCGTCTGATCTTGTCCTTACATTCTCCTGCACTTCAATTACCTTCAGAATCTCACCACTCCTGCAAATCTATTTCAGAAAATCTTCTCAATATTCAACCACTGTCAATCAGATTTTAAAATCTGATTCTCTCTTACAATCTTCTGGCTTGATCTGGCAAACTTTAGCTGTCAGCAACAATTCCTTCTTTGCTGAGTTTCTTCTTTGCTGCAATCATCAATCCTCATTCCATTTATTTGTCAGTAAAACTCAAATCAAAATTCAACAACACAATACCTGCACGATCCAAGTGAATTTCCATTCCCCAACATCACTGTGGATTCTTTCTGTCTCTGCAATTTCTGCTTTACCTGCCTCTAAGAACTTAATTGTTCTTCTCCATTCTCCCAGCTGTACTCTGGTTGCTTGACTTTCAGATTAGAATCTGATCTCCTTTACCTGCATTCTGTTTCACTTGCAATTGTAGATTTAAAATCTGATCTTCATCATTCATCACACATTTAGAAATACATTCTAGTTCAACAAACCTTTTGTCTTCATTCAGAAAAAACAAGCATTCTTTTTAACAGAGCCAAGCTCTGATACCAAAATGACACAGGGCTAGGCCTGCAATACCCAGGATCATTAACATCTGTGTATATCAAAGTTCATCTCAGCTTTTTCCCCAAATCAAAAACTTCAATAGATGGCAAACTCATACAATAACATTATAATGCGGAAGCCTTTAACATAAGTTTATTCTCATGGCTCAACCATTCTTCTTTCATGCATTTAAACCCAAACTGCATTAGAACTTTTACGAAGGACTTTTGACCATCCACCATTAATTTTAAACTCTAGGTTTAAAATCCCAACACTTGTCTATAACTCAATCTTGTGATTTTATGATTATGAACCCAAATCAAAATTGTATGTGGGAAGTTTTCTACTCTACATCATTGGCAAATACTTCCAATCACTCCAAACATTTGCATGCTTCCATAAACAAAACCTGTAACTTCTCGTTTATATGTGACTGAATTAAAAGAATGTGCTATTACTCAACGTGCACACATATCGATTTTATGAATCACATATTAATGTCAGAATATCAGCGTTCCAGAATTCATTACCTCTCGTCCAACTAATAATTTCAAACATCACCAATCGCCCAAATGCCAAGGATCGACTTGGGGTTCATTGATCCTGTGCGCCTTTATCTTTTTAAACAAGATGGGCGTTATATAATCAATCAAAATTACAATGCCATCTATTCTTTGCTCAACACACAATACTGGTTGATTACTGGTTTTTCAACGTTTCCAATTCAAATGCCAGGCTTACAGCAAATGCTACGCTGCTCAAATAATTAATATACCTTCCCAATTGACCTCGCTACATGGTTCTGACCAGGTTATGGAATGTGTCTTCATTACTCTTTTCAACAGGAATTGCATTCACATTCGGCTCAATACAAAATCTGAAGTCGATTCTTCCAAACTCAACGTTTCCTCAACTTCTGTTCAGCGCACCTGCACACCTTCCAATCACTTAAATAACATCATTATTTAACTGTCATTCAATCAATCTGCGTGTCCTGTGCCTTCATAAATTAACTGGATTTTAATTCAAGCTCAGCTTAGGTAATGATCAGTCTTCACAGCGTTCCATTGACCAGCGTTCCATCAGTTTAAAAACATCGATTATACAGTTTGACTTAAATCGATTTCTTTTCCCTTATGTTTAACACAATTATAGTTGAGTCTATTCATACAATATTGACCGAATTCAATCACAAATTCTGGACATTTGTTATTAAAACTAAATAGAACTTCTACTTCATGATGAAGCAGCTGGGCGCTCCTTTTTTTTCCTTTGCTGGCAATTAACCCCACATAGCATGTTAAATCATTACGCTGTTCATACCATTCAGTTGTCAACCTGATTCACATCATAAGTGAAATCGATCCTGCTTGTAGCGCTTACACAATTCACAACAGATATGAAGGTTTATTCCTGATTTAGATCTGGTACTGTGCATTTTTCAAAACATATCTACTATTACTCATTATAACCGTACAAAAGATATGAAATCGAATTTCATAAATTTTGCAATTTCTGCCACTGTTTCATTTCAAGTCTGCGCCCTTAAACATACATTAAAATCGACTTCCAATCAAAATTTCACTTAGAACGGTGCCCTTTTAATTTGAAAACAGAGATTTTAACGCCACTTTACCCTAAATGATTTGTATGGCAGATTTTACACATAAATGTGATTCCAAGCCCATCGATCCTCATTAACTCAACAATACCATGAACTTCAGGAAACAAATATAAAATTTCTCAATCAACAAATGTATATAAACTGAAACAAAACAATAACTTACAACTTTTGCTGGCCAGATATTTCAATTTTGTGGCCCTTACAATTTTCTGAAGGCTTACAGCCTTGGTTGTTCCAAACCAGCTCTCTATTTCACAATCTCTAATGTGTTTTTCACTCAAAACCCATTCCTATTTATACAATTTAAAAAAATCATTTAATTAAATGCTCAATCCCTTCAATTTCTCAACAAACCCCTAAATCTCTCAACATCCCTAAAGGATAGCTCTTTATCCCTAAAATCCTTCATCTAATTAAATTCCCTCATATCCTTTTATTAAATAAAAAGATATTTACAAAAATCCTCACCTTCTCCTATTTTATTCAAATTAATTAATAAAATATTACAAATTATCACACCCCCCTTTTAACATATTTACAATAAAAAAAAACGCCCTTGATGCTCCTGCATCATGTATCGGGCTCAATGATCTGATCAGTTTCTTGTTGTTGATGAGAGTTTGTCTCAATGTTCTAAACAAGAACAAGTTTAGACTCACAAATATTTTTCTAAAGCTCATATCACTAAAGATCTAACTCAAGATGAAAAAATTAAATCTTTTCTTGTGAATTTTGTAAACAAATTATAATGTCATCAAGAGATGCTTTGTTTATTTTCACTATATCATGAACAGTAAAATGTACCAGAGTTTTCAGGAACTATAATACTTTGTCAACTTTGGCCATTTTCCAATTTTAAATCCTTGGATTGGAATGTACTCCCAAAAGAAAATAAAAGTTTATTCCCTTTGCCAAAGGAAGATATATCATAATTTTACACCTGTGCCAAGAGTGTCAACAAAATTACAAAAGGGTTATTATGAAAACCAAATGTAAGTGTAGTGTTGAACCTGATAATCATTTGCAGCCTTGGAATGAATTTTAAATGCAAATAATAGTCCCTTCAACATTTCATTCCAGCCTTGGCAATGAGGATATCACCCATAGTTAAATACGTTGGTTCAAAACTACACCATGGTCCTCATACTACCAACCAACTCATAAAATATGCAACAAAGACAATGATTTAGTACCGGAGTTTGTGGTTGTTAATATATATAGAAATGGTGGTCCCACACATATAAAAAGAGCATAAAATACTCATAAATTTTTGGGAGTCTGAACACTTTGCATACTATGTCATTCCACTGCTACACTCTGTCCAACATAGCCTTAGAGAGCTCCAGCAACCCACACTTTGTTCTAGAAACTGGCTACATGGTTTCACATTGCACAATGGTCTTTTGACAACATCAATCCTCTTAAAATATTCCTTGGGACAATACACAGTCACCTTAATGAAGCTACAACAATAAGGAATATTTCTTTGACTGTCTCTATAATGCGCCACAATTTTTGGCTGTACTCAGAAAGGAAATGCAACCCCTTGAGAAGTGATTTAATGCCATAAAAATCATACAACCTACTTGTAGTAGTGTCTTATCTCCTTCAATTCATATGTTCCATCCTCCAAACAATACATAGCCCAGAGTTCAGTTATTATGCCTAGTTAAGCTATTAAGTCTACTCCATGGCCATTACCATTAGTTCTACAACAATGCACAACCCAGGTCACATGGGTATCCCATCTATAAATGAGATAAAGGAAGAGTCAATTCTAGGTACTCGTGTTGCTCCTTCCAAATAGAAAATCAAAATCATACTGTCTGCAAACTACCACTAAAATGGGATAGACCACACCGTACTTTGAACTCACCCTTGTTTTGAGTCTTGAAGCTCAATTCTTAAGCTTGTATTTCTGATAGGTCATCCATACGCCAAGAGAAGTACTACTCAACATAATGTTTTAGGATGAAGGGAGGAACATTGTTGTCGTGGAGGGAATTCAAATTGGTCAGGAGCATACTATGGTAAAAACAACAATGGCTAAGACAAGAGGTGTATGGCTCTCTTGAGTAATTTGTAGTGGGAAGATATATAAGGAGATGGAGTGCCGACGGAATTGAAAGGGGAGTTGATCAGAGGGAGGAGGAGGTATATGAGAGTGTTGAGTGGAGCCGAGAAGAAATGAGATCCGGTGGGTAGTGGGAGCCAATAGACAATGGAGGATTCTAGATGAGGAAGGACTGCATGCGTATGGAGGCCGACTGTAGGAACCAAGAGGTGAAGGTTGGATGCAGGTGGAGGCTAGATTCAGTTATGGAGAAGATGAAACTCACATGAAATTCGAGCGGGAATGTGATGCCAGGTGGGAAACTCACTCCGCCTCTTTGCATTATGCTTCTGAGCTATAGAGGCATTTCAATTGGTTTGAATAACCTTTTAATGATTCTAAAAACCTTTAGGATGTGTTATATGGTCTTTATTAGTGTGAGTGACCAGTGTGCATATAGTACTTATGGTAGAGGAAGAAACATATCATCCAATGCAAAAACTTCCATTCCAATACACATAAAATAGACTATGCACTAATTTTTAACACATTATTCCAGGGATAAATGATAGATCGATTAATGTTTTTTTTTCTAAGATCACTCATCATTCTAGTTGACTATTTTTTTGTTTTTTTATTTTCTACACTGAAAACTTTATATAATATGAACCAGTCCTTAAATAAAAGTGAAAAATTTATATAGTAAACTACACAAAAATAATTTTATCTTGACTTAGATCCATCACATCTAGAATGACCAACTCTCAATGGAATGACCGTCTCAACAATGGTTCGAAACAACTTTAATTCAATGAAAATGTGATTCAATGCACGTAGCAAGTGTCATTTAAGTAACTCCATAAATTCAAGGGACGCAAAGAAGGGTTACTTGCTCACAAGAGCTTCAGTGCAAAGTTGGCCCTCGACACTGAACCATTGGCTCTCACAGAAAACTGAAATATTGATTGTGCTCTTAGAGGGAGTTATAGGAAGAGATGGAGTTATAAGGGAAAAAGTGCCAGGAATAGAACTGGAAGAATCTGAAAATGCCAAGGTCTCACCTATTGCTCTAATACCACGTTAAACAATGGCATGGTGAACACACACAAGGATAAAGGTAAGCATGAGTTAATTTACTATTAGCCATAGATGTGTATTCATATTACATTGGTGTGACTCTTGGATTTCACATTCCAAGGTCTCTTGGGCTCCTCTTTGATAGTTCGACTTCCACACCTAACGATAGAGGATTAAGTGTCCAACAAAATCCTTTCGGAGTTACTATGGAGAGATCTACAAGTTGTAGAACTGTTATGGTTTTTCTCAAAGTCCCTTGGAGGTTGAGTTTAAGCATAGTTTCCTTGTTCATTACATTGATGGCAGCCCTGAGATCAATCATAGTATTGGGGACTATGACACCATCTATGTACACATCTACAACTGGACTACCAGGGTCCTGGTAGTTTGGGAATATCAACCTCCCCAACATTAAGTCAAACAATTGTCCTACTACATTGATGGTGGATGTATCTCTCTTCTTTAACCCAAGTTTCTTGAAGCGCTTTTCCTTGATGAGCTTATTGTAAATGGATACATCATTATTGGCCTAGAGAAGGGGTATTTTTATACACAAATTTTTCAATTCTCCAAGATTTTTGGTCTCCTCTAGGGTGTGTTAACTAGAGTGGATAAAGCACTTAGGAAAAGGAGGTTGGTGGATTTGAGTGTTAAATTATTCCTTTTCCTCCTCAACCTATATAGGTGGAGATGGAGGATGGTTGGCTGGAAGTACTATTCCTGACATGAGATTACTCTCTTGTATCTCCACAACATAAGATGGATATCATTTCTCTCGACTGTAAACCTGTTGTGCCTATCTGTTGTTCTGGTTCGGATTGGATTGTGCAAGTAGCTGGGGTAGCTTGGGTGGAGCAGAATGCGTAAGATGAGGTTGAGGTTGTGGTGGAGGAATTCGAGTAGGTGGTTGATTATGTTGAGGCCTCCACCCTTGTGATGGGTTGTTCCATTAAAGTGGTTGAGGAACATGCTGTTGAAATGGTTGGTTCTCTGCGTGAGGATTATATGGAGGTTTGTAAGGCTAAGTAGGATTTGTAGGTTAGGATGGGGGAGTGGGGGTGTACCAAGATTGCATAGGTGCATTCTAATTATTTTGATAATAGAAATATGGTGCACCTTGAATACACTATTGGTATGACCAAGGGTCTTGAGGCCTTCTCTGGTTGATGAAACATAGTTTCTTTGGTACTACTTCCCCACCTTGATATACAAATTTGAGTCTAGGTAAGGAGGGAAACTCATCTGTGGCATGATTTTCCTCACAAACTAAGAAACCTTTTTGAAATTTAGTGGAAATTCATTCTGAGGGTGTTTTCTAGTACATCTAGGGTAGAATATACCCAAGGATATTTCTAATTCTTCTTACTTCCTCTTGATTTGCATTATTTCCATTTGCAACGCAAAGGTGTGCAACATCTCACTCTTGAATTCCTCCAACATATTTCCAATCTCCTGCTTGATGGAGGTGGAAGACGAAGGGGTATTGGTCATACTTTCACTAGCTCTACCCTTCTTCCTTACTTCCCTATTATAGTTCCTAAAGACAGTTTTGATTGTCTGATAAGGAACCTGGTAGATATCTCCTCCCGATGACATATTAAGTGTTTATATCACCTCCTCTATGATCCCTCGGATTACTATTTTAAGTGATATGGGATACAGGGTGTAGTTGACTCTTTTATAGTTTAATTGGAACCTCTCTTCATAGTCCTCTAGGGATTCATTAGGCCCTAGAGTCATCTTGAATATTTCCTTTTTATTTTCCTTGGACCTACAGTAGTGCATGTACTCGTTTTTAAAGGCCTCTTACATTTGTTCCTAGGTAGACCCATAAACCAATGCATGGTTGTATTCTCAAGGGTAGATGGTAATAGTTTTAGCTTTTGATCATCTGAGGCATATTCACAAGTGCTATGGACAACATAAAATTCAAACATGAATGTGTTATGGCCCTCAGAGGAAATTCAATGGAAATGTTGAAGGGATGAGGGGTTGATGTTCTTCATTTTAGTTTCCCCTACTATCTCTCTAATGGGAAAGACTCCCTAGGGTTCAGTCTTAGCCATGGCTTGAATAGGTGAAGCAGGTTCCTACGGTGAAACAATATCTTCTTCTTCTCCAATAGGTTCATCAAAATTTTCAAAAGGCTCACCTATGGTGTGTTCAACCTCACAACCATTAAGAAGAGTGAAGGGTGGCCATGTGGGGATGTGGGATTTTTTGGTAAAAAAAATCCTTGAGTTTCCCTACTTCTAGAGGAATGAAAATCAGATTTTTTTGTGCTTTTTCAATATTTTTTAAACATTATGAAAAATTAAAGCAAATAATATTGCTAAAACATAATCAAATCATCTACTAGACATCTCCTCGACAGTGACGCCAAAAGGTGGTGAGCCCTGGTATTGCACAAAGAATGTTGCAAATCCCAGAGGCTACTCTACTTTACTTTACCAACCTGGATTTTGTAAAAACTTGGAGGTGATAATGCTATATACACATCATATGCATTCTATTCATGTCATCCTCTTCTAATTCCTAAGAAAGGGTGATATTCGAGGGATTCTGAGTGAAGTCTGTCACACTTATGAATTTAGACCTAGAGCTACAAGTGATTCAAAGCCATTACTCTTTCAGCAATAAAAGAAATATTCTATAGCAATAAAGTACATCTAACTATTCTGCAACAAAATAATTCTACAAATTAAGCTATGGCAAGAAATGGAAGCAAACCAGTCATCTTTATTAAGTAAATTGCTGAATTGAAATTGCAGAAAGAAGACGAATCTAATCACACATTGTTGGGAAAAATGGCTAAACACACTTTCTACTTCATGCTTTAACTGTCATTATTTTACTCATGTGTCTAATCACGACGTAATTATTCTTGTAAACGCATTTTTTTCATCAAGGAGGAGGACGCGCTAAGGTGGCTTAGGAAGGTCCGTGTAATATTCCCAAATGGGAAAAGAAAAAATATAGTGCAAAATGCTGGAACAAATGTGTAAATCATAATTTAAAAGTAAGAGGCCAATATTTATACCTTTCATATGTTATAACAATAGCAAAATATATATAAGAAATGGGCCATAAGATGCATAACAAGAAATACAAGCTTCCAATGGACAAAATCCCTCAATATGAGATGTTGCAACTATATAGAAAAGCTGGAAGACCCTTACAACATTATTTTGTTATATTTTCTACATAAATTGACTATGCATAAGATATAGGGCTGATATGTGCCTCCAAAGATAGATCTATATTAGATCTGAGCACTATACAAACTCCTTTGAATAACCCCTTAAGGGTTTTCATCTAAACACCAAGTACAAGTTGTAGATATTAGATCTAAGACTGTAGATCTACTACAAAATATAGATATGGAAAGTGTGGATGATTTTATTTGATGAATACACTATCCTCTTCCAATATATCCTCTAAGTGAAGGCCAGATCCCCTTCACTAGAAAATCATCTCTCCAAATGGTGTGCTAAACCACCCTACAATTCCTCCTATAGAAATAATGCAGATCTGGAAGTAAAATGTGTTGTAGGGATGAATAACCAGCTGGTCTAATGCCAAGATCTGAAAATAAGCACAATGGCCTGCAATATTATCCTCCCAATGGGAAGAAATTCTCCTCCACTGAAAATAAGTAATGAAATGGCCTAGATATAGAGATCTAATCACCACTTGCTGCAACTTGCAAAAACAACCAAGCCCTCAACGAGATCTGAGCTGTAAATGAAAGATGAAGCTTGGCCTTGAGCTTGATATTGGTTAATGTAGTACAAGACTCCTCCAAGAGTGCCTCAATGGAAGAGGTGGTATTCCCGATTAGGAACACCCTATGTTAAACATCAGTCTATCTCAGCTAAACAACAATGGACAGATATATG
This sequence comes from Pinus albicaulis, assembly GCA_034641835.2. NCBI lineage: Eukaryota > Viridiplantae > Streptophyta > Pinopsida > Pinales > Pinaceae > Pinus > Pinus albicaulis. Next base: position 72,151,070 of record CM076574.1, on the reverse strand, counting down.
TCTGAACAGATAATATATTCAGAAATACAATAAACCCAAACATAATGAATATGGATGCCATCCTCTTCCTTAAATAATATATGAGCTTGAAAACCCTAATCCCAATCCAAAAATATCACGACATTCACAGAAAGCATCTCCATCTAAAATTGTGTTATCCCTCATTGATGACCACTCCTCCATGATAGCGTTGTTGATTTGGTCAAGGTTGACCCAGTAAAAATGATCCAGCCCCTTTTCACACAAAGAATGCTTTAATTAAGCTGGAAATATTTATCCCTTTCACATTTGGAAATTATTTATTCATTGTTAAGGAGAATTATTGACCTCCTTTGCCCTCTTATTATTTAAGCAAAATAGTAAAACAAAATTTAATATTCCAACTAGCTCATGGTTAATTGGGAATATTACAGTCCTCCCTTCCCAAATGTTTCTTGTCCTGAAGCAACTGACAAGGTGAGTGCTGCAACTCTTCTCCTCCTCCATTGGTGACACCAACATGTGATAAAATTCCCTCATGAGGTAAGTGTTCACCAATCCATCCGTCCATGAATTGTTCCTCCAAAGTTCTCATGAGATGCAAATAGTCCATCCCATAAGGAGACAATAGTTCAAATGAAACAAACATGGTTTTCCCAATTTTATCCCTGAAACATGTGGCATACTGAACATGGAGAATCTCTCTCCCATAAGGCAGATACAATCCTCACATCCTCCCTCTAAACAATCCCATAAAAATTATAAATACATCATCAATGCATGGGATCAAAATTAAATACATAAACACAAAAAATTGTGCATATGGAGGTGGGTCATAGTCCCACATGTGGAACCAGCATAGTAAATCTCTGGATTGCATTAGATAATGATGTGGTAATTGGTTTCCCCTCCACTTACTTGCTGCCCAAGTCATCTCACAATGGCTGAAAGTGTGAGATATGTTTGGTGCTTTTGGAATGCACCCACAATGATACAAAATCTCCCTTTGATCTCCAAGGGAGTGGCCATGTTCAGAAATTTTTGTGGCCCAAAGTTGGCGATGAATTTTATATGAAACGGTTCTCCTCCTTGGAGCTATGGCCTGTATAAACATGGTAAAATAATGCATATATTCATTAAATAAAACATTAGATACACAAGCATGTTCTTCACCAAAATTTCTCCTCATACAAATGGAGTGGTGCATAGATCTATCTCCTTTCATTCCAAAAGAAAAAAGAGGTGGCTAAATTAACTCCTTCATATATTTATGCTCTTCTCCCAACTCCACATGGTTCATGCATCTTTGAAAATGCTGATAAATTTCTTCTTCAAAGCCCTTCCAAGTGTTGCTTTCCATGATAGTGTTGTAGGCCTTAATGGAATAAGTGTGGTTGAAAAAGAACTCTTCATAGGCCCTTTGTAGCAACTTCTCCTTAAGCTTGGAGGCTATAGATAATAATATCATACCATGCTAGTAGATGACACCTTCTTGGACTGAATATCCCTCTTCATGTAGCTGGTCATCAAGTATCATGCATGTGTAAAAATCCTTGAAATAATCCACCAACAGTTGGGATTTCCAATATAGATCAATCTTTCATAGTGACAGTGCTGATGATATATCCTAAAGAAAATATGTCATATGTATGCTCTCCTCCTTGACATATCCCATGCCAAAGGTACATGTTGGAAGGTCCTTCCTTCCATGCTTCTCCTCCCACAGCGCAGAATCTGAAATGAGAGTGGGTAAGGATGATGTTGGGAGAATTTCTCCCTCCTCCTTGAGCCTACTGAAGACTCCCAACATTTTATCATGGTATTCTAATGCTCCCATTCCTCATGTATCTATTCTTGGAGCATCATGTTGTGAGATATCTCTCACCAAATCTGAATCAGGTGGCCTCCCAGGTTGGTTTTCCACTAAATAATAGTGTCTCATGCAGCAATCTCATAAGAATAATAGATGGGACTATAAGGTACTTGCTTCCACTATGCAAATCCATATCTGATTTTTGTGTTGAAGTTGTATGTGAGGGATATGTGTGCATTCATTCGATCATTTTAGATTTTCCACTCTTTCTATCCACCCATTCCACCTACAAAGTCTCCCAATAAGTGGTGACTTTCACCAAATTAATCAACCATTCAACACCCAATATCACATTGGTGTCAGGTATGCCAACCACAAAGAAGTGATCAGTCAATGTATATGTTCCCATGGTGACTGATAATGATGGAACATAATGCATGCATTGCATAGTTCTATCTCCTGCAACGAAAATAGAAAATCCCTCAAAAAAATCAGTGGGTATTTCCCTCCTTTGCACCAGGTGGGAATCAATAAAATTGTGGGTAGCCCCACTATCAACCAAAATTGAAACCCTTTGATTCAATATGGAACCTTGACCTCTTAAGTTCAAGTACTTAGGTACTCCTATCAATGGTCCAAGAGCCCCTCCAATAGGATAAAATGCTCCATTCCCATCTCCTGATGGTGCTGGTTCATCTACTGCAATGTCAGCACTATGACATCTTATTGGTTCATCTTCTTCTTCCTCCTCATCATATGAGAAGACCTCTATGTAATGTGATTTCCCAACTGCACATCTATGTCTAGGTGCTCAAGATTCTTGGCATGTGAAGCAAAGATTCCTCCTCCTTAAATATTTCCATACATATTCATCAAGAGGTTTTTTATATTGAACCTCCTTTGAAGGAAGAGCCTTCTCTTCTTTTCCCTTTGATGGAAAATAGGGCTTATGTTGAAATGTTGCCTTTTCTTTTGGCAAGGCATCTTGAAGGTCTCTAGCTATTTCAATGGAATCTTGTAGGGTAGTGGGCTTGGTAGACTTAACTAACCCATGAAGAGGTTCATCTAACCCATAAATGAACATATACACCCTCATTGCTGTAGATAAATCAAGAACCATAACAAAAGTCTTAAGAATTCAGAAATGTAAGTTTATGGATTACCTTATTATTTTAACTTTGCAAGGCTCGTGGATGGTGCTTCAACATCTCTTCTATCAAATATTTCCACCAACCTTCTAGTGCACTATGAATATGAAGTTACATTGTCATGACCCAATGTAGACAAGCCATGGAACCATGAGTCATCTGCTTCACCCTCAAGGTGCAGCACTACAATCTTAGTGGCCTCCAATTCTAGAACCTTGTTCAACAGAAAGTAGATCTCAAGTTTCTCTACCCATTATTTGGCAGTGCACTTGGATGACCCATCAAAGTTGGGTAAAAATAATCTGCCCATAGTGTGGTGTCGATCATGATTTTGAATGAATCCACCACCTATATTGTGATGCCTTGGTCTTATATTGTCTTTGATTGGAAAAAACTCCTGAAAACTCAAGTGGTCCTTGAATCTCTTAGTTTGAGACTCATACAACGTAAAATAGTCTTCAAGGGATTCTTTCTCTTAAAACCCTTCATTTCCCACAGCCAAAAATGTAGGCATAGTAGAGTGTTGGGAAACTTGTGGTTGATGCACTAGTTGATCATTCCAGTGACGACACATACCTAAGTCTTCACCATGATGAAATCCTTTAGGGAATTCCTTGAATATATCCATTCTAATCTCCTTGATCTTTCTAGAAATGTCTTGCATGGCTCTAAGAAGGATCTTAGGGAACTCCTTCTCTTCATCTTCACCTCCAGATAAAGGTGTTTTACCCTTATCTTCTTTGTGATTTTTATAATCAAAATTTTTGTGTCTTCTTCTTTGATACCTATTCTCTCTATTAGTAAAAGGATCTCCTTCTTCAGATGACATATTGGCTTTTCAAGATGCACAGGCTTTGCCAAGATTATGCTCTGATACCACTGAAATATTCCCAAATGGGAAAAGTAGGAATATAGTGTGAATTGCTCGAAAAAATGTGTAAATCCTCATTCAAAAGAAAGAGGCCAATATATATACCTTTTATATGTTATAAAAGTATCAAAATATAGATAAGAAATGGGCCATAAGATGGAAAACAAGAAATACAAGCCTCCAATGGACAAAATCCCTTAATATGGAGTGTGGAAACTATATAGAAAAGCTGGAAGACCCTTGCAACATTATTTTATTAGCTCTGTTAAAGAAAATTATTATACATCAGATGTAGGGCTGATATGTTCCTCAAAATATAGATCTATATTAGATATGAGCACTATACAACCTCTTTTGAAGAACCACTTAAGGGTTTTCAGCAAAACACCAAGTAAAAGCTGTAGATATGAGATCTAAGACTATAGATCTACTACAAAATACATATCTGGAAAGTGTGGCTAATCTCATTTGACCAAGAAAATAGCCTCCTCCAATAGATCCTCTAAGTGAAAGGCAGATCCCATTCACTAGAAAATCAACTCTCCAAATAGTGTGCTAAACCACCATGCAACTTGTCCTACAAAAATAACATAGACATGGAAGTAAAATGCGTTGTAGGGATGAATAAATAGTTGGCATGATGCCAAGATCTAAAAATAAGCACAATGGCCTTCAATATTTTCCTCCCAATGGGAAGGAATGATCCTCCACTGAAAGTAAGCAATGAAATGGCCTAAATCTAGAGATCTAATCACCACTTGCTGCAACCTGCAAGAAAAAAAAAACCGTCAATAGGATCTATGCTGTAATTGAAAGGTGAAGCTTGGCCTTGAGCCTAATATTGGAAAATTTAGTACAAGACTCCTCCAAGAGATCCTCAATGGAAGAGGTGGGATTCATGATCAGTAACACCCTGTGCTAATCAGCACTCTATCTCAGCTAAACAATAAGAGAAAGATATATGTATAAATAGAAAATATATTCAATAATATAATAAACTCAAAAATAATGAATATGACTGCCATTCTCTTCCTTAAATAAGATATGAGATTTCAAACCCTAATCCGCATCCAAAAATATCACTACATTCACACAAAGCATCTCTATCCAAAACTACATTTTATCTCATTGATGACCAATCCTCCATGACAACGCTATTGATTTGGTCAAAGTTGACCCAATCAAAGTGATACAACCCCTTTTCACACCAAGGGTGCTTTAATTAAGCTACCAAGATTTATCTCTTTCACATTTGGCTTTGATTTATTCATTACTAAGGAGAATTATGGACCTCCTTTGTCGTCTTATTCTTTAAACAAAGTAGTAAAACAAAATTGAATATTCCGACTAGCTCATGGCTAATTGGGAATGTTACAGTCTTAAACTCATGGATGGAGGGTTGAAGGTGTCTTGATGGTTTTGGCAGGTCTTGATGAGGTGGATGATGGTTTTTTGGCTTTAGAAGAGGCCCATTGCTATCACTAGTAGATCTAGTATAGGTTTCCTTTAGTGCTACACGAACGTCCTGAATTGCTACAGGAAAAAAACTCGAGGCAATCTAAGGCCAAAAATGATGGAGAAAAGCACAGGGGAGGTGGAATGAAGGTATATTTGGATGAATGGAAGGTGGCCAACCCATTGTTCAAGGTCATAACCTCTTCAGAAGCATGTCTTTCACTTCTAGGGTTGCTCACAGTGTGAAGGTGGAAATAATTAAAATAGGGGTGAAGGAGATTTGATGGAAAGAAGGCTGATGGTTTGTGAGAAATGAAGGTAAGGGTTATGGTGAATTCCTCCTTTGTTTTGCTACTTTAACCTGCAAGCTAACTACCTGTTCATGCAACAAAAATTGGCAAATCTATGATGAAGGAAATGGAAAATATGATTTGAATTTGGAAAGAAAAACTACTTACGAATTCAAATAGAAATTTAACTCAATATTTTAGACATGTTCATGACATTACAACAACCTACCTAATCTTTCCAAGATATCATAAACTAAAGAGAAATTTTTTCCTGTGGTGGAGATTTTCTCTCCTCAAGCTCCAATGAAAGAGATGAGAGAAGGAGGTTTGACACGCATCTTTATAAGTTTATAAGCTATTATACCAGCATTTATGTAATCTTAACTACAACAAAGAAAAATGAAAGAAAACAAAAAAACATGATTTGAAATGTAAGCAAAATAGCTAAAAATCATAAAGAAAACTAGCTACAATGACATAAAAATAAGCATAAATACACTAGAGAGAATAAGGCCAATGGATTGAGACCTAAACCACAAGCCTAGCCCTGTGAAACTAAATCAGTGAAGGACAATTTGAATAGTCATCTTATTGGAGAAAATAATCTTATTACATAATCATAGAAGTCTCAAAAACCTATTACAGTAGCTAAGAGTCTATTAGCTTCCTTAAACGTTCGAATCCTAATGAGCTCTTGCTCAAACCTATTTAACCTATAGGGTAGCTACCAACAAATCCCTAAAAAGTAGGTGATGTGTCCTCTTTAACTACAAGAGAAGTGGAGCTTTTGTGCACTTGATCTCCCACTTGCTTGAATGCCTTTTATTTCGAGCTGTTGGAGGGAATCTCGAGGATGCCTTGGCTTCCTTTGGGAGTTAAGGAGGTGGAAAATCCACATAAAATCTCTCATTTTTTTTTACTCTGAGCTTTAATTGCAAAATATTCATAAAAAGTTAAAATTCTTCGTGATGATCTTGCATTTAACCTATATTCGGCATTCGATGTATGAAAATTCTTAATCACCATCTACGCTAGAAACATAAGACCATAATATAATTTCAATTTGAGAATGATATACTTAATAAGGCTAAAAAGGTGACAATTAATCCCTCCAATTATACCTTATGATGGAGCTTATCAGCTGTTGTAATCGACAAAATGATATCATGAGGAACCAAAGGGTCCAAAAGAATAATTTGTGTGATAGAATATTTATTGTTACCTAAATAATTGGCGAGTAACCAATTACATATGCAAATATGACCATTTATGAGTATCTATAGATTAATTTAAATTTGAGGTTAGTCTAAAGGATTTTATGTGTTTTAAAGCTACTTTTTTATTATTTTTTGTATATAATTGGTTAAAATTTTTGGAACAATCGAATTCACCTGGTAAATATATAAATGTATAATGAGTATACGACAAAAAATTATTTTTTTAATTTTAAAAGACATTTCAATAATTAAATCTAATGATTTCGGCTAAATTCAAATTTAATATATATTTGAAGTGAATTTTTTTTGAAATATAAACTTTCTTAAGTCATTAGTTGGTTTGAAACGTCGACCTAATCCTAATGATGCAATTTTTCCGAAAGTACTTTTATCTACATTATGGATCAGAAAAGTCTTAGATGTAACATAAAATTAAAACGATGTCATTAATCTTCATTCTTACTCAATTCACTTTAATTTTAATACAACATTAATTTATATTAATAATATTTTTATTATTGTCTATTAAGTGTAGTTATTTTATTTGTATATGTTTCATTATTTCGATCATATACATCTTATTTGCATTCTATTTTCCGATAATTTATAATATTATTTTTAAAAGTTTATTTTTATAATTTATTACAATGTGCTTATTTAAAAAAGAAACAAATTGTACTTAATACATTTCCTTGTAAGTCATAACATACTAATATACATCACTCCTTAAGTCAATTGTGTAGGTTACTTACTATTTCATTGTCAAAATGAATGTTGTGAATCAATTTGAATTATATTGATGCTCAAGTCTTACACTATAACACTGTTTAATAATTTTATAGTGTAATTATTTTGGGCTTCCTCAAAGAAATATTTTATCCCTTAATTTTAGGGGATTGAGATGCCTGAAAGAAATTATTACTAAAAAAAAACCGTATTGCTTCCGTTCGCCTTTTTATTATCTTGATTCAAGAATATATGACTTAGGTGGAAAAGGCTACATATCACTTCCTATCACTTCATATCTATTTTTCTTAGCTATTTTTTATTACAATTGATTACAATGACATATCTAAGGGCTTGTTGGCGTTATGGGACACCAATCCCTTGAAATTAAAAGCATCTATTTTTTCTACAGGAATTCTATCGACAAGTTTTGTGTGCATTTCCTTAATTTATATATGCCCCTTATCAGAAGAGACAACATTTATGGGACATAATGGATGCATGTGGGGTCCTTAATATTGGCTAAATGATCATTGCTATGGACCTGAATGGAACCACTTTGGGAGAGGAATGTTGGAGTTTGAGATGTCGTATTGACCAATTAAGAAAGAACTGACAAGACTTATTCATGTATAATAATATGGTGGACGTCTTCTTTTTCTCTGTTGGTTCCTACTTAGACTAATGGTAGATCAGGTTCAGATCATATCTGGAAAGTACTTGATAGATTTTTGAGTCAATAAAATTTACTATATATTTTGGGATATGTGAGATCATGGGTCTCGCATGCAAAGATTTCACACCATCATTGATCCTACTATAGTGAAGGGTGGACATGTTGTGGAAGGACATCCCTTTCAATTTTAACATGATTTTTCTAGAGGGGGAATATTTTAATAACATGGTTAGTGAGACCTTGACATCCATGGTCGTGTGTAGTGTATGTGTAGTGTATGTTTCCTTAAGGATGGGAAAATTTTTAGTTAAATTAAGGAGATTAAAAAGTTAAGCTCGGTCATGGGAGCAATATAAAAAGAAAAAAATGAAGGGTGAATTTATAGAGGATTGAGGTAGCATGTATGGCACAAAACATGAATCCTAGGGCTCCATCCCCACATCATCTCTCTAACATGAAATAATTGTAACTAAAAAGAAGGCACAATATAAAGATTCATCAGGCCACATCATGCATTAAAAGTATGGAAATGTAGATTAAGGAAGGGGATCAAATTTCAGAATACATGTTATTTTCAACATGTTTCTTCTCATAGGAGAGATCTACTTTCTATTTGGGAAATATAATTTTATTAAGGTGTCAATGTATATAATACTACAAACATTTATAGGAGGTTGTTCTTTTTTCTGAGAGCTTGTTCATGGATCGTAAAGAGGTAAATATTTATGATAACTTTGGGGGATTGAAACCTTCGCCAACACATTTGAGATGGATTTAAATGAAAAAGTGGGCATACGTATTTCTATGGAAGAGATTTTTGTGGTTCTTAGACCTTTTATGAAGGATAAATGACTTGGCCATTTTTTTTGAATAGTTGAATTATTATTGCACATTTTTTTATATCTTGGGATTATATATTTTGAACATGGTAGAGGAATCTCACATTTTTTGTAGGGTCTCTGGATCAATAAATTCCACATTCATTTCCCTCATCCCCAAATCCTCCCACACAACTACCTTCTCAAATTATTGGCTGATCTTTGTTTGCAATATTACTTATAAACTTATCTCCAAGATCATTTCTCGCGAATTAAAAGAATCAATTTCAGTTCATATCTCCTCGAAGAAGTTATATTTTATCTCCAATTGTGAGATTCATTATGAGGTTTCCAGAGCACACTGGGATATGCATTCCATTCATACAAATAAGAGAGATATCATTATGAAATTGTAACTTCACAAGTCCTATGATTGTGTATACTAGTGATTTATGAGGTTGATTCTTACTAATACTAGGCTTTATGTGGAGAATGTAGGCTAGATTATGGCATGTGTGTCATTTTTCCACTTTTATTTTCTAATAAATGGCTCTTCGTGAATATTTTTTCCATAGATGCAGGAGATTGTGTTAAGGTTGTTCCTTATCTCCTTATTATTCATATTGGTCATGGATGATCTAAGTATGAAGATTAGGGAGGTAGGCATGAAAGGGGCTTTTGTGGTGTTCACGTAACCCATAGAGTCTCTGTGACACATTTATTATTTGCTGACAATGTACTAACATTTGGACATGTATCCAATGGTATATTTTACACTCTATCCTCACTAGATATAGTGTAACATCTGAATTAGTTACTAATGGTAATAAATCAGTGTTGTTTCATTCTTCGGAAATGTAAAGGAACTAAAAAGAAATTCTATAATTTTTGGGGTGGAAATCCTGCATCTAGAATATGGTCTTTCACACCCAGGATTTAGATTAAAATAAAACGAATACACGATTGTATTTTGGTGGTGGTTATAAGAGAAAGTTTTGAAACTTCTTTTATTATGGTCTCACCAATGGATATCTTTCAGTGGAAGATATACTCTTATTCAATGTTTTCTACAACATATTTTAGTGTTTTGGATGCACCTTTTCAGGCTGCCTTCAAAAATCATTCACTGGATCAAGGCTATAATGTCACATTTCCTTTGGTCAAGTTCCAAGCGTGCCCAAAAATTCCACTTGGTTAGTTTTGATACCATTTTTATTCGATATGAGTATGCTTGGTGTGGTTTTCTAGACTCAAAAGTTTTCAGATGGGCCCTATTAACAAAACATTTTTTGAGAGATTTTTCTGGTAATGGATTTTGGTAGGAGATTATATATCATAAATATTTAAAACTCATAAAACCTTTGGAATAATACAGGTCGAAATAAATTGGCAAGGGGGAGGGATCTGCTGTATGATATAGTTTTAATAAGCTCAGTAGGTGAATTTTTTATAATCTTCATTGGTACTTTCAGAGTGGTGGAAAAATACTGATTGGTATGGATCCTATTTTGGGTGTTTAAAAATTATCAAAATCTTTATCTTCATTTCATAGATGCTTTAGATGCAAAAGGATATCTATTTTTTGACCAGTAATGAGACATTGTTCATATATATAGTCTCCCATATTAGAACGATGTTGTGGGGATCAAATTGGTGGGGGCATATGCATATTACTGGAATCATTATATTATTGACCCTCAAATGCTTGATCTATGTATAAAAGAACATGGCGATGTCTTATCTTGGAGAGGTAACATTCATAAGGGAATTGTTGTAGTTTCAAATATTTATAGATATATCTCATGTAGGTATAATTCATTGAATTCGATAAGCTTGTACAAAAATGTACAGAGTTGGAATGTCCCTCTGAAAATAATTATATTTAGTTGGTTAGCATGGAGAAATAGTGTTCTGACATGGGATAATTTATGCAAAAGGGGCTTTCATTGCCCCAGTAGATGTCATTTCTATAAGGAGGCTGTGGAGGATGTACACCACCTTTTTCTTCAATGTCTCTTTATTCTTTCATTTTGGTGTTTGGTTATCATTTTCCTCTAGCTCCATACTTTTCAACCTTTCTCATTTCTTGAGGATTTTCTTCTATGGTAGTAAAATAGAAAAGGGAAATACAAATATTTCCCTCTGTATTTTTTTGGGATATTTGCAGTACTATAATTTCTTTGGTGTTTCATGAGAGGGCTATGGACTTGAGAATGATAGTTTATAACATCCATGCTTGGATGTGGGTGGGGAGAAAATTTAAAAAGTAGACAAGGGGCCAAGGATATGGACAAATTTCATTCACGTAGACTACCATGCCATGTTTTTTGAGGGCGCATCACAATATGGTAAATGTGGTTGTGGTGTTGTTTTAAGGATCAATCCACAATTTAAGTTTCTATTGTGCTGGTTTGGTGGATGGACACTAACACTATGGTGGAGCTTATGGCATTATGGTGTCTTTATTTTATTTTGCTAGAAGAGACCATCTCGCTCTATGTTTGTGGAGATTCCATGACCATCATTGAATTTTTCACTAGTATCCCCAACATTGACCCTCCAAATATTGGCAATTGGATGGACATGATTGAGTTTTTAAAACAAGCTTTTGTTTCCATCAAATTTATGCATGTGTAGGGAATCAAATAAGGAGGGAGATAGGCTATCAAAGTATGGTATGTTGGAAACTCTTGTTATTTTATTTTATAGTTCCATATGTGAGAAGGTGGTGTGGGATGAGGGAGAGATTGTCCCAAGTTGATTGTACTAGAAGATCTACATCCATTTTATGCTACCACTTTTTCTGTTGTTTCCTTTTGATAGTTTCTATTCAGGAGTTGTAAACTTGATATGTTCCTATTTTATTACTTGTCACAGTAGCATGTATTGAGCATGGTAGTAACAATTTCTTTTATCACTCGTCATTATTTCATGTATCAATTTAGTGTCTTAATTTTTTTGTATGTTGCATATACATGCAAATTATAGACTTATTGATATATGCACATCAATACATTAGCTCTCAAATCATTTTGTATTTTTATATTAAAAAGGAAAATAAAAATAGATTTTAGTTTATTACTTTTAGTCAAAAGTAATTATCATTTTAATTTGGAATAATATCTTATCAATTTGTCATAATTTACTTAAATATAGTATTATTATTTTAAAGAAAGTTAAAATAACATAATTGTACATTCAAATTTTATTTAATTATTTACCAATTTTAACTTTTGTTATTTCCCTATATATGTTACAGTTTTTTTTTGATGATTTAAAAAAAATTAAATATACCAATAAATTTTGGAAATGGAAATATTGTAGAGAAACATTAAAATTCAAATCATTACGATATATATGTATCATAAATATTTTACAATGCAATGTCAAATTTGATGTCGAAAATACTCTATATATTATACTTTCTTGATATGTAGTAAATTAAATATTCCATTAACCCCAAAATTCCACATTTTAACACTAAAGAAAGAGACAAAGGCTTTGTCACATAAGTACATTTTATTGTATTTTTATGATGACATACATAATAATATACCTACCACTATTTATGAAGAGGCTTATTTGTATTTGTGCTAAATTCAAAAGAACTTATTTCCAACAAATAACAGTAATTCAATAAATTTTTAACAATTATTTGACTGAATTATATTTAATTAAAAAAAATTCTAATCAATAACCACATTTAAATAGTTTTTTTTGCAATGTTATATTTGATAACTTAGATACATTTACAACACTATTTATGCATACTTTATATTTAAATTAAAAAATATATATTTAATTAAAAAATATTAATATATATATATTAAAAATATAATAAGTAATTTTTTAAAAAAATATTTATAATTTTATAAGAGAATATATTAATTTGTATTTCCATAAACCGAAAAGGGGTGAAGCTTCAGTTTCACTCACAAATTATTTAAATGTTATTTATATTTTCTCTAATTTATTTATGGGTTTAAAAAAAAAAAAAAACTTTACTACTTTTTAATTCACTATTGTAAATATTATTGTATTTAAAATTATAAAATTCAATTAAGAAAAAAATTAACATTATGTATTAATATTATTGTATTTAAAATTATAAAATTCAATTAAAAATAAACTTGAACATTATGTATTGCAATGTTAATTATTAATTTTATACTATTAATTATTGTTATATTTTTAATTTTTTTGTCATTTTAATTATATATGATCTATAATAAAAATTACGTCCTAATGAATTTTGAAGGAGAAAAATAATATAAAAATTCTTTTAAAAGTGATTGATATTATTGGTCTCCATTTCATGAACCTTGAAATTTTAGTGGTTTAGTTTGGTTAGGAGCAAAGTAAATTGATTTTATTTTGTAGGGATTATTATAATGATTACCATAAGCCTTGTGAGTTCACCAAAAAAATCGTTATAGGTGGACATTGTTTTAGATGATTCTTGTCTTACAAAAACTCTTTCGAAATGAGTTGTATAAAATAGTATAGTTCAATTATTTAAAATAGTGTTACTAAGGAGTGATACCATAAAAAATTTGAGAATTTTAATTTTGATAGTACTAAATTTGAGTTATCAAGTTCCTAATATTCCATGTATGTCTGAACTTTTCGAGGCCAAGGCTAAGGTTTGCAAGGTTCTAAGGAGAAAGGAATCTCAAGTGAGATATATGTTTGATATACATTAGAGTTTCCAAATATAGTACTTTTCCAAGTACTTTACAACCATAAGTAAGAGGGATAGACCATGCCCTTAGTTATACTAAACATTTCCCTAATATAAGACCTTGATCTCTGATATTCTTGAGTGCTATTAATTTTGTACAAACAAGCTAATTGATAAGATTATGTTACATTGGTTTTAGATGTTACTAAGGCACTTTCAATATGCCTAAAGTTAATTGGAAGACAAATTTGTATACAAGTTTCATCTAATGTGATACTACTAGAAATGGGAACAGTAAAGGTTAGAAGGGTATCCCACTAGGTGATCTTACTTATAGTTTCTCGACATCTTTGCTCCAAATCTAAAATCTAAGTATGTATTGGTTTGGCAAATAGATCTAATATCACTTATACTAATACCTAGTCTTAAATAAAATCACAAGAAAAACATTTAGAGATATATGAATATAGAAAAGTAAACTTACAAACAAACAAGATGCTTAGCGAGATATGCATATAGAAAAAAAAATATGAGACAATGAAATGAAACTCTTGAATACTAAAGTGATATTAATGGTTTCCAAAAGAGAGAGAAATTATATTAATGATTTCCTGAAAAAGAGACATCAATGTTCAACTAAATCTTCTAGAAGTTAGCTACTTTGAAAATAACTCTAACCATAGTAAAAAAATTTCGCAAAAAAATTCATTACATTTCACCTCGCTATAAATAGTTAAACCCTAACTACTGTGTCTCACCTATAAATAGTTAAACCTGTCTCACCATTAATAAAAAAAGACAAAGAGGCAACCATTTTTCATTAAATAATTACCTACTTCGTACATAGACTGAAGTAATATCTTGAAAAAACACATAACCAATACTTAAACCAAAATGAAAATATTACAATATTATTCACATACAACCCTCATAAAAAACTATCCAATATTCCCCTCATCCAGGTCTAATATTCATCTCATCCCTCTATAAGATGATAATACTTTTCTCTTTCCTAAAAATAATCAAGTTAAGAGGAACTAAAACTTGTATGTGAAACCTTCCACCTATTTATTCAATCACGAGAAGTCAAAATTTTACTAAACTTATGAATTACTAGCTTTAAAACTCTACAATTAAAATTGAAAATGGAAACCATATTGACAATGCTAATACCATGAGTAAATCACAACGTAGGAAGGAATCTAAAATCTAAGAAACCCTTTCCACTAAGAAAAAAGAAGAAGCTAAAACTGATATATTAAGGGGAAATTGACCCGCTATACCTCTGAATTAAGCGTTTGTGTACCCTAAGCCTCGTTTAGAAACCAACTATAATGATGTTTGAACACTTTAGTTCTGCTAAGCTAAAATAATCCTTATTTGATGGTGGTCCTGGTTACAGAGCTACTTTAGTAAAGTGACCCTATGGGGCACCCATATTCAACTCGGTGTGTCACAGAACGGTGCAAGAAACCCAACTCACTATGTGGATGTGATTGAGAAAAGAGGAAAATAAGTTCGCAACTTAACCAGAGCTAGGAAGAACTAAAATGAAAAGAGAACCCACAGTAGTGCCGTGGAGATAGCCTGTCAGGTTGTGTAGTAGCCATACAACATACATTTCAAGTTTCAACCCGAGATTCGACGAGATTTAGAAGTTGAATGTAAAACCCGAGGAGAGGTCTGGCTTCCACTTAACTCTGAATTCTATCTTGAAGATCCAGACTTGACTTGAAAGGAGATGACACCTAAACAACAAAAACAGTGTAATGGAATGAGAAATTTGAAACGTGTTATATCAATTGCACATTCATCCAATGTTATTTAATCAAATAATTATCATTATAATTTATACAATTAAATTTACTTAAGAATAAATAATTATATTCTCCCTACCAAATTAACATACTCATACTTGCATTAAAATGGAAAGCATATATATATATATATATATATATATAGATTTATTGTAGAATACTCTAAATAAAAATGAACTCTTAGTCTGAAAAATAGCCTACCTGCTCGACCCTCACTACAAAAAAGTTTGTCATGCGCGCTACTAAACTTTCCAAACGTTTTGAATGACACAAACAGCACTGTAGACTTGAATAATGTTTTCAAGTATCTATTTTGTCAATAGCAAAGGCGTTAAAAAATAAAGAGCTTGGGAAGAATCGTGTGTAATTTCTGGTAACTAGATCATAAAAAACATTTCGTTTGGAATATGATGTTTTCAGGATAGTTACGCTAATATGTTAGCAAATTTTTTTGGGATTGGTAGACGTGCATAATGTTTTCTATGAAGTTGATAGGTATTTATTTCGTCAAATATTGGTGAGAGAAAGCAGTTAAAAAAATAACGAGTTTGGGAAGAATCTTGCGTATTTTTTGGTAATTAAATCATAAAAACATTTTATTTGGAATACGACGTTTTCAGGATAGTTACAAATGATTTTTTTGGTTTTTATTTTTTATTTTTATTTTTGTGTAATAAGTTATTTTTAGTCTCATAAGTTATTTTTAGTCTCCTCCACTTTAAAATACAAATAAAATAAAATACATATTTTATTGATATATATATATATATTTTTACATAAGATAATTATTAAATAATCATGTAAATTATCAAATAATAAATAATTGTCATAGGAATACATACTTTTATGAAAAGATTGTTTATAAAACAAATAGTTTTAATGAAGTTAATATCAACACCATTTAATAATATGGTTGTTCTAGTTATAAGAATATTGTTAATCAAATATTCATCCAAATTGTGAGGTTATGGATTTGTTCTTTTAAGATTATATTTCACTTAAATGTTTTACTGGACTTTACAAAACAATGAAAATAATAAGATAAATTGATTTGGTTTTAAGTTATTTATATTTGAATAAGTCAATTTCATATTAAATTGGGACATATATTGTAAATTATTATTTTTTAATTGAATTTGATTAATGCTTATTATATATATGTCCCACATTAACCTAGCGAGGGACAAGTAGCTATTAGTAAAATTCTAGGAGTTCATTGTTTATCTTCCTCTAACATGTGAACTTTAAGTCTCTCAACTTTTCTAAAATTCAAATTAAGTCAGTCACACACACACACAGATATATATATATATAATTAATTAAAATTATTTTTATAATGGGTAGAAATAATTCTCAAAAATATTATATTTGAATATTTTAAATCAAAAACTATAATTCATAATTTCAAAATATTTTATTCAAAACATTTAAATAATAATAGATTCAAAAGATACCTGGGTAAAAACGGTGGAGAGAGGGATTGTGCACACTCTGCTCTCCTAGGGTTTCTTCTTGAGCCTGCAACGGCGTAGTCTGACTTTGTCTGTTTTCTGCTTCCTTTGGCTCTCACCTCCTTGATCACCGCGGACTGGCATAGGCCTCCCTGCAATGGCAGGCCCTCCGGGGGGGGCTTCACAACTTTCCCCCTCAGACAACGACAAACAAGATGCTAAGGAACTTTCCAAGGACTTTGTCTCAGAACAGACGATTCCAAGTGCTAAGGACACCCTGATGCAAGATTCGCAAAATGTCTCAATACAAAAGCGCAGTGAAGTACAAGAAGAAGAAGCTAGGAAAAAAGAAACATCCACAGTGACGTCAACCACCTGCAAACCCATCGCTGTTGAAAGGCCAAAAATCGAACTTCCCAGCCATAGAATAAATGGTCAAATCCAGTACATGAAGGACCACGCCGTCATTGGTAAATTCTTTGGATTCTGACCGACTGAAAAAGCTCTGCAAGGATGCATTTCTACCAAATGGAAGCCCAAGGGGCATGTCACCCTACAGCTTGGACCAAAATGGTTTTTCACTACAATCTTCATCTACATTGAAGACTGCAACAGGGTTCTGGATGAAGGCCCCTACTTCTTTAACTCAACTGGCTTGTACTTAAGGGATTGGGTGGAGAGATTCAACCCAGACAAGGAAGATTTCAGTTGGGCACCAGTATGGATCAGGATGTACTCGCTCCCTTTGGAATACTGGGATGAAGAATCTTTGAGAGACATTGGCAGGGGGTTGGGGGAATTCATAAAAATTGCTGATGAAATGAAGCTGCACAGATACACCTCTTATGCATGCATCTGTGTCTATATGCACCTAGATATAGCCCTCCCAGACTCGGTAAGTCTCTATCATGATGATTTTGAATGGATCTAGCCCTTAGATTTTGAACATGTACCCTTCCGTTGTCGCAAATGTCATATTCATGGGCATCTATTTCTGGAATTCCCACTAAATGTTAAGCCACAATCCTCTGATCTTCTGGATAAGTCTGCACAAGAAGGTTTTACCAAGGTCACTAGTAGAAAAAAGTCACACAAAAAATGTGCTAATGGGAAAAAGACCAACCAAGCTACCTTGCCCATCCCTTCCACGAGTAATAGCTTTGAATTTCTATCCACAGCTGTCGAAATCTCCCCACAAGCAAGCCAGCAAGCCCCTCAAGCAGTCAAATCGACCTCTCCTCCCCCACCACCTGATTCTTCTCCCATTCCTCCATCCATGGGGATAAACTTGGAAATCCATATGCTCTCCTGAAAGACCCTGACTGGAAACCAAATGGAATGGATGTAGACTATAGCCCTAGCCAAGCCTCAGTAGAAAGAAGTCAAGTAAAAAATATGGATGAAGAACTAGAAAGCATCGACCTGAGCGGACTCGACATTTTTGAGCTCGAACAAGCCTGCCGAAGGAAAGAATTTGACAAAATTCAAGAGCATTAGCTCGATACTCTGGAAGTCATCATCTCCAAAGTCTTTCAACAGAAAGAACTCGGAATACAACTGGGTAGTCAGTGGGATGGAAACCAAGTTCCTAAAGACTCCAAGAAGCGAGGAAGAAAAACATATCTACAAAGAACTATCGCAGTAGGAAAAATCCTGGTTGAATCAGGCAGATACGCCATGTTGACAAAGTACTACAAGCCTCTCCCAAACAGTGAATCATGAAACTCACCTCATGGAATCTAAGAGGGCTCAACAAACCGGGAAGACTCAGAATGATAAAAAACATGATAAAGTGGGAGCAGCCCTAGATCTTCTTCATGCAGGAAACAAAATGTAATAGCATCACTCTTGGAAACATCCTCTCAAGAGCTTGGCCAGTTTGTCACTCGGTGGGTGTGGACGCTTCGGGAGCCTCTAGAGGGTTGGCTATTGCCTAGAACACACAAGCCATCTCTCTCTTAGATTTCCATGCCTCCCACCATATTATTCAAGCTACTTTTCACATCATAGGAACCAAAATTCATGGACATCTTACTAAATTCTATTTTCCTCATGAAGCAGGCAGCAAGATTGCATTTTTGGATACTATAGGAGTGCTCAACTTCAATAGATTCCATCCACTCTAGATCATAGGAGGTGACTTTAATATGATCACCAAGCTGGAGGAAAAGTAGGGAGGCAGAGCCAAACTGGAGCATGAGATTTTCCACTTTAAATATTTCATCCAAAACAATATGCTAATAGATCTGCAATTCTGTAATGGAATTCACACTTGGAGCAATCGCAGGGTAGGACGGCAACATATCGCCTCCAAGCTAGACAGATTTATCATCTCAGATAATGCATTATATCTTGGAGGAGACATCTCGACCTCTATTCCCCCTCTTACCGAATCAAACCATTGGCCTATATCTCTTCAATGTCAAATACCATGTAACTCCACTAGACATATTTTCTGCTTTGAAGCATTCTGGCGCAACCGCCTCACATTCAATGACCTCATCAGCTCCATTTGGAAGAACTTCACGCTGCCATAAGGGTCCAAAATGTTCCAGTTTCAACAAAAACTCAAAGTCCTTAAAACCCATATCAAGTGCTGGAATCAAACCACCTTTGGCAATATCTTTCAGACATAGCAGGATCTAAACAAATAAATGAGGGCTCTCTAGCAACAAATCATCATAGAAGGTCACACAGAAGGGACAATGGAACAAGAAAAGCAGCTAAAAAATCAACTCGAGGAAAGAAAAAAGCTGGAAGAAATCCTCTGGAAACAGAAATCTAGAATTAAATGGCTGAAAGAAGGTGAAAGAAACAGAAAATTATTTCACAGAACTACTATTCAAAAACGGATGCACAACACCATCACTTTCATTCAGAATCAAGTGGGGGAAAGAGTGGAAAACCATGCAAAGATTGAGGAAGAGTTTATTAATCACTTCCAGGTGGTCCACCAAGAGCCCCTAATCGAAATACAACTGGCCATAGAAAAAATCACACAAAAAATTCCAAAAATAATCACAAAGGAACATAACGAACTTCTTCTGCAACCTGTCTCGACTCAGGATGTTGATTTGGCCATGAAGCAGCTCAAGGAAGGAAACGCTCCGGGTCTGGATCACTTTACTACCACCTTATTCCACAAATTCTGGGATCTTATCAAAGAGGAGGTATGGTTGGTGGTGGAGGAATCTCGCTCTATGCACTGGCTTCTCCCCTCTTTGTACTCGACTTGCATTGCCCTAATTCCAAAAGAAGAAAACACCAGCATGCCAAAAAAATTCCACCCAATAACCTTATGCAATGTCATATATAAAGTCATTTCTAAATTCATTGCCAATAGATTGAAGCCGCTTATACCCTTGCTCATCTCGCCAGAACAATCAGGATATGTGGAAGGAAGGAAAATACTAGATGGCATAATCCTCACTCACGAGATCATACACTCCCTCAAGCACACCAAACAGGCAGGTATGACTCTCAAGATTTATATTTCTAAAGCATTTGACAAGTTAAGCTGGACTTATATTCAAAAAATGTTATCTGCTTTTGGTTTCTCCCCAACCTGGGTTCGCTGGGTCTTGAGTCTGATTTCCTCCACTTTATTTTCTATCCTTATTAATGGAATTCCCTCTTGACCATTCAACCCCTCTCACGGTATTAGACAAGGGGATCCCCTGTCACCTTTCCTCTTTGTTTTAATGGCGGAAGGTCTTGGTCGACATCTCAAACATGCCCTTCGTTCCCAGCAGCTCCGAGGCCTCTCTATTCATAATTCCCTGGCCCTTAACCACCAACAGTTTGTTGATGACAACATGCTGTTCGGTTACCCTTCAGTTCAAGAAGCCTCCCAATTCAAATCCCTTCTAGATGACTTCTCCGCTGCCTCTAGGGCAAGCATTAACACTGTCAAATCCCAGATTTTCTTCTTTCATAACCCTCCAATAACTCAACATGATGTTGCCCGCATTCTTGGCTTCTCCATAGCCTCTCTACCTTCCAATTACTTGGGTGCTCCCTTAATCGACTCGGCTATTAAGAATGCTTCCTGGCAAGGGCTCCCTGAAAAAATTGAAGCTTGTCTTTCATTATGGAATCATAGAAATCTAAACATTGGGAGCAGATTGGTCCTAATCAAAGTGGTGCTATAGGCTATGCCTCTTTACCTCTTTTCAATTCTGGCAGCGCCAAAATGGGTCCTCAAAAAAATCAAAGGTCTACAACGCAACATTCTATGGGGCTCCCTGGTTCAAACCGTAAATGGGCTCTGGTCAAATGGTCGACAGTCTGCAAGCCAAAGGAACAAGGGGGAATAGGGCTAAGAGATGCCATTCATAGCAATGTTATTATGAGTGCTAAAATTTGGTGGCAGTGGCCCACTGCCCCCAAAAAGCCATGGCCTATTATTTGGAATGAAAAGTATGCCAACCAAAGACCACGGGAAGAACTCATTAGATTCACTCCAATGGAGAAGGGTTCTCTCATCTGGAATGCTGCTAAAAAACACTATTTGCTGATCCAATAACACATCTTTTGGGAAATAAGGGATGGAAACACCGCTCGATTCTGGACTAATTCCTGGCATCAACTCCCAAAACTCACCAGCATCTACAGACTGCCTCCTAGTCCAGACTGGGATATGCAACAACTGGAAACAGTTCAGCAACAATGGACACTCAGTACAATATAGGGATACAAACAATGGAAACAGGTTGAAAGGATGATCAGGAATGCTGATGAGCAGACATTGGAAGCCGTAAACTCAGAGCTTCAAATTTGACACCTCAGATCATCTGACAACAGGGATATTATAAGATGGGGATACTCCCCGAAGGGTTTCTTTCCCACCAAAGATGCATATAAAATAATATGCAATGATCTAATGCCCCAGGATCCTTTATGGAGTAGAATTTGGGCAACTGGTGTATGGCCTAAAGCTTCCTTATTCATGTGGCTCTTTGGTCATCAAAGAATCCTCGCTTGGAAGAATCTCTAGAAAATAAGATTTCATGGCCCCTCACAATGTCCCAATTGCAATTCTCATGAGGTAACTCTGCAACATCTCCTCAATTCCTGCCCTCTGGATAATCAATTATGGGAGAAAGCTAGTTTTCGTTGCCAAAAAATATGCAGAGTCTCTGAAGACACAATCAATTCCATTCGCAACTGGCATCATACTCCATTCAAAAGTGAATTACTAAATCAACTATGGAGAATTATCCGAGGCCTTCTCCTATGGACAATCTAGAAAGAACGAAACAAGTGCATCTTCAAAGATCAAAACACTCCTCTAGACATAATTTGGAGAAATTTCTATCTCAATATCACAGAGACCTTGGCTCTACAATCATGGCATACAGAAGACTATCCTACTCTTGCAAATGAAAAGGCCATTTGGGAAAATTGGAGCATTCAACACCCCCAAGGAAAGCAAAATCACAGAACTTATAGAACCACCGACACCAAAATGAACTCATGGATTCCTCCTGCACAGAACACCCTCAAACTCAACTTTGATGGCACTTCAAAGCGTAATCTAGGCAAAGCGGGATTTGGAGGCATTTTCATATATCATGACGGCAATCCTCTCGTAATCTACTTAGGTAGCCTTAGATGGGATACAAACAATTCGGCTGAGCTAGAAGATCTTTGGCAAGGTTTGCTCCTCTCCCAACTTCACGGGTTTCACCCTCTGGTGATTGAAGGGGACTCCCAAATTCTAATCAGCATAGCCAATCAGCTCCTAAATGGGGCTCATGCGCACAACATCACCAACAGTTGGATACTTGAGGCACGTTTGGAGGATATAGAATAGTGGCTCCACAACAACCGAGCACTGTTGTTCAAGCATATCAAATGGGAAGAAAACAAGGTCACTAATCTGCTAGCCAACATGGGAGTGGATAGTGTGGACAATCTTCTTACAGGTACTCTCGACATAATTTAGAATCATGATCAGAAACATGAATGCAAAACATTAGTCCAGAGTGATGCAGAGCTTCTGGATGCGGGTGAGGAGGACAGATCTTAATTCGATGGGACGGGGGTGCGGCATGGCATGGAGACACCTGCCCACCCAAAATGTGGTTGGCATTTGGCATTTAACTCCGGCTACAAATTATTTGACTGCATTTATTCCGAGCACTGTTTTCAATCCCGACTCCAGTCCTCTGTGCGATCTCGCATGTGACGATATGCATTGGCCTTCGGATCTTATTAATGGGGGTTCAATGATGGGTGTTTTATAATGTAGGGTCATTTGGATTGAAATTATGGTGAGTTGCTCTGGTTCTGATAGTGCTCCTCTGCTGATGAAACAATGGTGCTCCCCTGACGCAGGGCTCCCCAGTGTGAGAATGGTTACATGCAAACGTAGCCCGCTGAGCTGCTGTCTCGACCTTTGAGAGAATTTCCACTTCTCATGTTCTGGGCTCTGTATGTTTTCTTCAGTCTCTCTAAACTTTTTTTTGTTTCAGGCCTCTATCAGTCCTACTCTTCCATCGCTTCTTGGGCCTTCTGCCGAGACCGTGCTTATGCCTTGCCTTTGTCAAAGGATGAGGTGTTGTAGGGGAAGCACCAGTTACCAACCTCAGTGCTCTGCCTCCACCTCCAGCGCCTCCTCAAATTCATCTTCACACTCGAGCCACCATATCAGAAATAGGAGGGGTCACTTTCTTTGCTCTGGCCAACGCCTGGGCTCCCCGCAGCCTCCAAATCTCTCCGCACCACCTTCCCCAATGCCTCAAATGGCACACTTTTCTTTCAACTGCTCACTCAATCGCCCTCAGATCACCACCTCTATTTCAGTGGTCTTCCGCGAAGAGCCCCAGGTGGACGCTCATAGTTCGAGCCCGGTGGGCATGTGTAAAGCTCATGCCCAGACCTCGGACCAGCAGGCAGGGTTGGTGCACTCGTCGAGCAAGGAAATGAAAGGTCAAGCAAGCGGGAATCAGGATGTGGAAATGGCGCAAGGAGATCCTCGGCAAGCGAGCGAGACTCATGACATGATTATGGCGCAAGGAGTTCTACCACCCTCCAGGTAGGTGGTCACTTCCATCACGAACCTGTTCATGAAAGACGATGACCCAGATGCACTTTGGTGCAGAGTTGTGGAAGAACCACCCGATCAGTAGTAGCTCCTTCTTGGTTTTGTTTTCCTGTTTAGTTTTGGCCCATACTCTCGGGATTGTTTTTGAGTATTTTGTAGTAATAGTTCATAGCTCAGTT
This sequence comes from Pinus albicaulis, assembly GCA_034641835.2. Classification (NCBI taxonomy): domain Eukaryota; kingdom Viridiplantae; phylum Streptophyta; class Pinopsida; order Pinales; family Pinaceae; genus Pinus; species Pinus albicaulis. The sequence goes on along the minus strand of CM076574.1, from coordinate 72,126,901 downwards.
TTTGATAATTGTAAACTTCAGAAACATCATTCTATGGTACCCCTACATGGGAAACATTTAGAAAATTTCTCAAGGCTGGTTTCCCTCTATGAGGGTAGTCTTTCTCTATGGTTTTTTTTCAATATTGCCACAATACTAGGCAAAGAATAGGCTTCGGCCCACTGTACATTATTTCCTTTGTTAATAGATTACCTTAACTTAGAAAAAAATAATAATAGATTCAATAGTATTTACCAAATAAATATTGAATTCGACATACCCCAAATGACTCATTATTGGTCAATAAAGTTGTGAAGTTTCACTTTTCTAATGGATTCAAATCAAAATCAAAAGTAAATAAAGTTGAGGTCAAATAACCATTTTGAGTATTTAGATCTTGAGATTAATCCTAGATTTGAACATTATACCGAAAATTAATTAGATGGGTCAAAAATCGTCTGAGACAATGTGATGACCCTCTGTTCCCAGTTAACCTAATTTAGAAAACATATTCTCCAGAAAAGGCGGCAGGAGGTAGGAAGGTATGACAACAATTAAGTTGTGGATAACGCCATGGATATGGGTGATTCCAAGATGTTGAAGATGTCAAGTAATGTCTTTCTCAAGTCAATGATAGTGAAATAAATGAGCTTCACTATTAATGATTGAATCATTTATGTTGCATGAAGGTCACAACAATGGTTATGAGAAGGGTGAATTTCAATTTTTTTTTTAAGAATCACAAAATATAATTTTATATGTGAAAAATGGAAATTATATATATATATATATATATCAAAATTTAAATTTGATTTATTTTATGTTTTTAATCTTTATATTAAAAATTGAAAATATAATCTTATTTTAGAAACTAAAAACATGTAGCCACTTATGACTTTGATATGACATTAACATTAATTTAGCCTTAACGGCCATGCATTATTCTTGGAGGACCTCTTCGGACACTTGACCCTACTACTAGAGGATGTGATGGTTATGTTGGTTCCCTCGCTAATGTTATGATGTTGATATCCTTGATGAATATGTATGTTTTCTATTGATATTATGATGATGATAGCCTTGATAGATATGTATATTTTTTATGAATGTTATGATGACCATAATTTTGATGGATCTGTTTGTTTCCTATTGATGTTATGATTATGATAACTTTGATCTATATGTATGTTTTCTACTCATATTATGATGATGATAGCTGTGATGAATGTGTTCCTTATGTTGTCGATTTACATAAGTTCTAATTCATGATGAACAACGATGTGGATGACTATGTCATGTTGATTGTTTAACATATGATATTGTATCAATAACAAATAATATGAAACATTGTTACTATTGATTATTGAATACGACAAATGAAAACACCAGAGATACTCACATGTGATGAGTTGATGACATCTACTTTGATGAAAATTAATATTTTTTCCTTGAAATTTTAAATATCAATTTCAATCTAGTTATAAATTCTAATGAAATGTATGTGGTTGTAGGCATATGCTAGATTTTTGACAGAATGAACCACAAATGGGTGATGGGGCTATACAAATGGATGAAAATGCATGGGAGGGGTGGGACACTATCCTTAATTTCACCCGCTAGCATTCTCGTTAAGACTTGCACTGGAATGATTGGAACACCTTCTCCTTGAAGGTCACGTTGTTGTTGGAGAAGGTCCCAAATTGAGTCGCTCAGGAGGATTTTACTGGGGGGCATGCATCAAGTTGAATTCATTGATCACTAGCACCATTACTTTAACTATAACAGGAACAAAAGAGATGATAGCAGTCTTTGTCATTACACCTAGAATTTCCCCTCGTATCCATTTGAAGCTTGAAGGGAAAACGACGTGGAACTGTTGGAACTTAAAGGAAAGCTCCTCAATGACATGACTGACTTGGTACCCTTGGCATCATAAATAAACTATTAGGTGTGTCACCCTTGCAACTTAAAGGGAAGTTATTGAAGGGTACGACCAACTTGGCACCATTGAGACCGTAAGTAAATTATTAGTTGTGGCTCTCTTATAAATTTGAATGGAATTTCATGAAAGGAAAGGACGACTTGAAGCATTTGGCATAAGAAAGAAACTACCAAATATAACATACAATAAATTTTAGCCTAAAAGTGCCCACAAAAATTTCATGTAATTTCTTTGTTATAATATGTAAACAAATCAAGATTCTTTAAATTTAAAAAGAGTTACATGCAAATATTTTGGAGGGGAAAGAAGAAAAACTACTTTTTTTAGTTGTATTTTTCACTTATCTCCTTATTGGTTTACTCAAATTTCAAGTTTATAAACTCATTAGATGCAGAATTATATAACACATCCAACAAGCACTAATTATGCATGCTTTCTAGAAGACCCACCTTGATAAAAATTGCAAATACATTAAAAAAATGGTTTTTAACATGTTTTTTAATATTTGCAATTTGTATCAATGTGGATCCTCTCAAAAGTATGCATAATGGTTACTTGTTGGATGTGGATTTTAATTCTACATCTAATGAGTGTGTAAACTTAAAATTTGAGTAAACCTATAAGGATATAAGCCGAAAATACAATTTAAATAAGTAGTTTTTGGTTTTCCCTCATAAATTCATAACTCTTATTTTATTATTTTAACTATTATTTTATTATTTTTCCTTAGAAAGCCACTTTTAGGCTGAAATTTCCTCTAATATCCAGATATGAAAATCCTACTAATTCACATTAATTTGTAAATGAGTATAGAACCAAGGAAATTAAATCATTAATAAACTCGAGGTAAAGGGAGAATAGGAAGAAATAAAAATATAGTACCTTGAGAACTCTACGCCTCCCATGTTGGAAAAATTATTATATAGATAATGTACATAATTTTTTAATAGGTAAAAGGGAGAAGAAGTACATAAATTAAACTCTAAATATTAATCCTAAAATATTTAATTCACTACGAATAGAGGGTGGTGAATTAAAATAAAAAATAAAAAATTAAATTATAGAAATATAGAGAACCTCCACGTAGCAAGAGTCAAAATAAGAATATCCGCCTAATATGTGAATTGAGTTAAATTAGGAGGAATTTTGGGGACAAAATATGAGACTTATCAATTGAATTCAGTAATGAGCACACATTAAAGGGTAGAAGCACATGATAAAGAGACAACTAGGAGAAGAAATAGGGAGTCTTTTTGGGGTGAGGAAAAATATCATTTTTGAATTGACATTAAGTAAATAATTTTGGGGAGCCTTTGTGAGAGGGTGACATGGATGGGTGAATAATCAAACCTTTGGATTAACATAAAATAATTAATTATGCGAGAAGTGCCAAGTGTCACTTATGAAGCCTCCTATAAAATAAGGGGCATGTGATAGAAGAGGGGACTTTTGGTTTACGTTATTGTTGGATGGATGAGATTATGTCTTTGTAAGTAGCTACGAGATATAATTGAGCTTGGTGAGGTAGATATATTTAGAGAGGGGACTCTTGGGCAAAGGAGTGCTCATCTCTATATACTACCTAACTTCCGCTATTGTATAGCTCCATTGCATCTTGGGCATCTGCGAGGAAGAAGTGTACCCAAGGAGTAGGCTAGGATGTTAACCAATGGGTCACTAACATTCAGTCATAGCACATCAACATTCACACATAAACATAGAAGACAACAAGGGAGTGCAAGTAGTGACAAGGCCAAGCTCGAATCTCCAGTTTAGAGTGAAATTTACTTGTATTAATGATGTTCTATTACATGTTTTTATTATATCTACAGTTACTAGAATATGCAAATAAATGATATGTAGAATAAGACATAAATTATAAAAGTGGATGCATTATGAAATGTATTATGTCACGTCGATATAGATGTAGCTAGCAATAATTAGTTAAATTGAAATATTTATTCGCTTATTGTTATATTCCAAACTTAACTACATTGGAAAAAAATTATCATAAAGACAATCGCTAAAAAATTAATAAATATAAATTATATCTATAAATAACATTTTTCTAAGTAAAACGTAAACATTTTTATGTACCACATCAATTATTGATTTTTATATTTCTTAAATTAACTTTGCTCAAGTTAATTTGATTACTGTAAACTTTTATTTTAGAAAAAAGTTAAGAAAATATCCTACCTGAATGAGACAAGAACCAATGTCAATAAAATTACACAATAGTGCAACAAACCCCGTTACACTTAAGTTATTCTTTTCAATAAAATGATTAATTCAATTTATTACAAACCCCTTCAATTTTCGACTCTATTAATTTTTTTTTTTTTTTTAATCTACAAAATATCCTTGGGATAAATTTAAAAACTAACCCACAATTTTTAAACTCAAATACATACTCAACCTTAATAGCCCATTAACTCTCTCTCATCCTCCACTAATTTTCTAACCTAAATAATATACTTTAATATTCTTACCATAAAATACATTAGTATTCTAATCATAAAGATATAAAGGTAATTGCTTTTGCTTAAAAATAAAGGCTGGCTTCATAAAATCTCCCTTCAAAAATGTTTTATACATGACATCATTTTTCTGAAAGATTTCCCCTTTACAAAGATGGTTAATGTGAATATGCAACCATTATATTGTGCTGGCCAAACCAAATTCATTTAATATTTAGTTCTTGAATTGCATTTTGTTGGTTAAATAACATCGATAAGTGTTTCCCTAAAAGAAATAGGTATTTTAACGATTTTTTATAAATTTTCAAGAAGTGAGTATATTATCGCCGTGGCATTAAGTAATTGATTCAAATTTATACTATTAATTTATTTACATACTTAAATTATATATTTTAACCATGCTTCAATCATTTTTTACAAAATACCATAAATTAAAAAATAAAAATAAAAAATAAAAAATATTAGAACTTACACTATTAAAACATCATTTCATATTATTCTGCATTACATTTATAAAAGTATACAGTTAAAAATCTCTAATTACTTAAATATGTTTCTATTAAATTATGACGTTCATTGAGTGTAGTTTTACCCAAACTTCAAAAACGTTAGCACATAGTCAATATTAACGTAGTTTTGGTTTCAAGTTATAATAGTCCCTTTATCCCAAAAAAAGTTTATTACATTGGTTTATAACTTGAGTTTTATTTGAAAATTTGTGAGAGGTTAAATTCCTTTTAGATTGTATAATATAGGTTTTATAATAGTAGTTTTAGGTTTATATAAGATTCGTTTGATATTTACATTATAAAATTTAATATTAGGTTATATTATATTACTAATATAATATATAATAAAATATTTTTAATATAATACTAAGAGTTAATAATTTCTTTTAGTGTTAAATATTTTTCATATATTATTACGAGTTAATAAGTTGTTTTAATATTAGGATTTAATATGTTAATTTAATTTAAAAGTTAATTTTAGGTTTTAATGTTAGTATTGTTAATATAAATATATTATTAGTTTTAATGTTAATATTATGTTAATATGCTTTTAATGTCAAAGTTTAATATTAGATTTTAATATTATTAATACGATTTGATGTTAATATTATGTTTAATATGTAATTTTAATTTTAATATTAAGTATTACATTTAAATTCTGGTATATTATTTTAGTTTTTGATATCAAATTTTAATATATTTATTTGATTTAATATTTATTAATATTGTTGAATATTAATAATTATTAATAATATATCATAAAAATTATATATATAGTTTAATTAACCTATAAAAGTTTTAATATTTTAATAATTTTAATATTAATATACATTATTAATAGTACACTACCACAATTACTAATGTGATTAATTATTACTAATTATTAATATTATATAATAATATATATATATATATATATATATATGAAAATTAAATATAATGAAGTTATATATTATAATTATTATATTTATAAATGTTCATGGGATGTAGCTTAATTGGAAATCGTCTTGTTTCGAGTTGTTGTAAAGAAAAATATTCAATGTTCAAAGCCTCATAGTTTAGATCAACAAAAAATAAATTATTATAATTGTAAACCACAATTATATAATTATAAGCTAGCCCAATCACATTTAATAATTATGCACCACATTATTATTTGTGGTGTGTAATTGTTCATGGCCAAATCATGGTTGACCATCAACAACAATCATCATAATGGTAATCATAGTGAAATCATAGTCAACTAGAGACAAACCATTGTCAAAATATGGTCAAGCATAGTCAAACCATGGTTGACTATAGTCAATCATATCAAGTATGGGTCAATGTACTCAAACATGGTCAAACATTTGCCAATCATAATCGAACCATAATCTAACCCTAGTTAACCATTTTCAACCATAGTCCAAACACACTCAAGCATAGTATAACCATAGCTAAAACATACTCAACAATGTTTAATTATTGTCATACATGGCTAACCATAGTCTAACCACAATAAAATATTTTCTACTATAATGACCATTGTTGACTATGGTTAACTATTATTGAAAATAGTAAGCTATGGTCACCATGGTCAACCCTTGTCAACCATATTTAACTCTAGGCATCATGGTTGACTGTCATCTACCATCTTTAGTCATGTTCAACCATGAGCATCCAAGGTCAACAGTCACCAATCATTGTCATCTTTGGCCAACGATGGTCACCCCAATGAACCTTTGAAAGTCATGGAAAACCCATGCTGAACATGGCAAACCATGGTTAATATGGTCAAACATTCTATGAAATTGTTATGAAGGTAAATTCATTGACACTCTCATGAATAAATCTAGCATCATAAAAAATACGGATCAATAAACCAAGGTATAATAATATGGTCAAGCATAGTCAATAAACAAGGCCAATGGAGAATAAATATGGTCAATAATAATAGAAGAAGGGATAATATATAAGGTTAATCGTAGTCGAACCATATTCAGACCATTGTCAACTATATTTAATCATATCAATTCTAGTTCACTAGACTCAAACAATGATCAAACATTGGTCAATCGTAGTGAAACCATAGTCTAACCAGAGTAAGCTATTTTCAACCATAGTACAATCATAGTCAAAACACAGTCAACCATATTATAACCATAGTCAAAGCATAGTCAAGGATGTTTATTAATAGCCACAAATGGTCAACTATAGTCCAACTACAATCAATCATTGTCATATATGATGACCATGGTTGACTATGGTTAAGTATAGGAAAATAGCTAACTATGGTCATGATAGTCAACTATTATCATCCATAGATGACTGTAGGCAACGTGGTTGACCATAGGAAACATGATCTACCATTGTCTACCATCATTAGTCATGTTGAGTGATGTACATCCCAGGTCAACCATGATCAATCATAGTCATATATGGTCAACCATGGTCATCAAAATGAAAATTTGAAATCCATGGTCAACTTATGCTAAATATGGAGAACCATGGTTAATATGGTAAAAAAAAATTGTGAATATGTTATAAAGGTAAATGCATTGACATTATGATGAGAAAATATAGCATAAAATTCTAAAAAATAAACTAAAGTGACAAATAAGTGTGGTCTATTTATGAATATGACTTTTGTAATTTTCATTCTTTAAAATATGAAAAATCAAAATTTAAAAGCCATGATCATCCCATGATTAGCATGGCCAACCATTTCTGGTATGGCCAAATATAGTCAACCTAGGTCACCATGCTAAAACATGGTCAATTTTAGCCTTATATTATTGATATAGATAACCACAATATGTCGTAGAAAACAATAGTTAACCATGGGAATATTAGTCAAACCATGTTGACCCATGGTCAACTATGTGAAGCAATATCAAAAAATGTCGCAATGTGACAAACATTGTTATACTATTAGATTTTTGCATTATGACATAAGTATGTCACGCGCTAGAATGTGGAAAACATTATTGCAATGTTATATTACATTGCAATTTATATCAACCAGATATATTAATGTAGTTGTGTTAGGGTTCATAACATTTGGGATTTTAACAATTAGGATTTATAATATGAGGTTTTTGAATATTGGGTTATAATATTAGGGTTTATAATATTGGGTTTAATATTGTGTTTAAGTTAATATAACAAATGCCACAATATGACAAACATTGTTGCAGTGTTACATTACATTGCAATTAGTATCAACCAAATCTACTAATGTGGTTGTTCCAACATTTATAACATTTGGGTTTAAAGAATTTCAGGTTTATAATATGATGGTTTTTAATACTGAGGTATAATATTAGGGTTTATAATATTTGGTTTCATATTGTGGTTATAATATTGAGTTTAATATTAATGTTTATATTATTAAGTGTTTAATATAAGGTTTAAGGGATAAGTGTTTAATATTATGTTTTAATATTATAAGGTTTATAATACATAAAATTTAAAATATTAAGGTTTATAATATGAGGGTTTAATATTATGATTTATATTCGACATTAATATATAGGGTTATAGTATAGGCTTTATATATATGATTTATAATTAGAGTTTAATATTTGGGTTTATCCCCCAGATGCAGGTACTTGTATGCAATAAAGAGGGACCACACATGGCCACGAGGATGCGAGACACTTTTCCTTATCATGCAAATGCACATGGACACCCTACCGATCTTAAATTCTGGTGCATGGGGAGTTTACTCACCACCCTCGATCATCCCCCATCAACGTCCTAGCAGCACTCTGCCATTAACACTGTCCTCCGCTCATTAACTACGCCTATCATGCATTTGCTGCCCTCCATGGCCCATAAATCTACCCTCTCTTCTTCTCGTTTTGTCATTCATCTCTCCCTTTGGCTTCAATCAGATGCTCCTAGTGCCTCCACCAAACCGTTGTTCCACTGCTCAATTACCTGTTCCTATGCTCACTTCACACTGGCCTTCGACTCTCCCTCTACTACTTGCCATGACGCAGTGCTCCCTTAGTCATCTCAGCCCCATTCTTGTTCCTTTGCCATGACTAGACACCACTACATGCAGTGCCACAGAGGCAGTGGTCGTGGTCTCCCCTCCATGCCACCCATCTCTATCTGTACTAGCCGAATGGTGAATCTCTCAGTCGACTAGGAAAAAATAGAAGTTCTAGACCACGTTAATATGACGGCCTGCCCGTCTCTCCACATCCCTAAATCTCCCTCTGAAGCCTCTACCTCTGCTCTTCGGTCTAGGAAGAGATGTCGCAAGTCAACCATCTCCCTCGCCTGCCCCTTCTCCCCCCGCAAGATGGTGGCCTTGTCAGTTGAGTAGGACTCGAACAATGATGATGGTAGCTCAAGCTTAGATGAGGATGGCACCAACATGGATGTTGAGGCTCTCACAGCTTCCTCCCCCATGCTAATTGCTGACGCGATGCTTCTTCCTTCGTTGATTGCCCAAATGTCCAAGCATGAGGATGACGAGTCTGATTATGAATGCAGAATTGAGGAGGAGGCATTTTGACCACCGGAAAAGGATGATAATTCTCTAACTACTTCACTTATGGATGCTTCTTTCCTATACGAGTCAATTACCTACTATTTCACTCCTTCTAATTTCCTCGTTTTGTTTTAAACATGTAATGCACGAGGCTAGTTTCCCACTATGGGTAGCATATTCTATACTTTCTAAACTCTTCTCTTGGGTTGGTTTCCTCATTTGGGGCAACCATTTTTTGTTGTTTTGGAAAAGAAATTTCCCTTCGGAACTGGCTTGCCAACTCTGAAGAATGAGGAATGTAATCTTTTGGACTGTCTAATATAATAGAAATAGCCTAATTTAGGAAAAAAATATATTTGGGTTTATAATATTATGGTTTTTAATATGTGGTTTAGTATTATATTTTTTAATATTAGGTTTACTATTAGGGTTTATAATAGTCAGTTTAATATTACAGTCTATAGTATTGGGTTTATAAAATAGCATGTTTATATAATAGGGTTTAATATATATGGTCTATAATATTATGGTTTTTAATATTTTGATTTTTTATCATTAGGTTAAAATTAGGATTTATAATGCTAGGTTTATAATATTGATTTTATAACATAGGGTGTTTAATATATAAGTTTTATAGTATTATGGTTGTCTATTATGAGGGTTTATAATATTAGGGTGTTTAAGATGTATGGTTTATAAGATAATATTAATTGTTAAAAATGATTAAATTTCTTTAACGTTTCAATATGACATTACACAATTAGTCAACCATGTTTTCTAATGTCGTGGATTGTGTTTGACTATATTTGACTATATTTGACAATGAACACTCTTAAACTTTGGTCAAAATTAATAGCGTTTGAATAATATGGATTAATATTAATAGTCAAACATGTTGTGACGTCAAAATGGTACATAAATCTCTAAAATTTATAATATTAGGTCTAATATTAGGGTTTGTAATATCGAGTGTTTAATATATAGCTTTATAATATTTGGGTTTAATATTACTATTGCTATTATGGTTTAATGTGTACGGTTATAATATAGGTTTTAATATACAGGGTTGATAATAGTGAGTTTAATATTAGTAGTTATAGTGTTGGGTTCATAGTCCCTTAGATTTATAATATCAATAATATCTTGTGTTTATTAATACATTGGGTTTATGATATTAATTCCTAATATGTATAGTCATATATTAGGGTTTGTAATATCAATATTAGATTTGATATATTAATCTGAGGTTTATAATACTAATTCTAAGTTTTATAATCCATTTGGAATATAATATTAATTTTAGGTTTTAATATTAATCTCTTGAGTTTATTCATTCCTTCGGTTTATAATATTAATAATCCCTTCGATTTATTAATTCCTTGGGTGTATAATATTAATTCCTTGACTTTATAATATTAATAATCACTTGGGTTTAGGAGTTTATAATATTAATTCCGTATGTTTATAAGATTGGTCTCTTCGACTTATTAATCCCTTGGTTTAATAACATTAATCCCAAGGGTTTATATTAGTAATCACTTTAATATTAGTTCCTTGGGCTTATAATATTAATTCATTTGATTTATTAATATCTTGGTCTTATAAAATTAGTAATCTCTTGGGTTTAATAATCCCTTGGTTTATAATATTAATCCCTTATGATTATTAATCCCTAGTGTTTATAATATTAATACGTAATAAATATAATAATATCTTAGTGTTTCTAATATTAATATTAGGTTTGATATATTAATTTTATGGATTATAATATTAATCATAGAGTTTATAATCCCTTGGGCATATAATTTTAATCAATTGGGTTTATAATATTAATGTCTCCATTTTATAATATATATCCCTTGGGTTTATAATATTAATGTCAATGGTTTATAATATTTAATCCATTGGGTTTGTAAGGCTGATCCCATGGGTTTATTAATACCTTGTGTTTATAATATTAATCACTTAAGTTTATTAATACCTTATTGATAGTTTATTAGTAAGTCTATCAATACTTTAGACTTATTAATAGCTTAGGTTTATAATTTTGATCCTTTGGGTTTAATAATTCTTTAGATCTATTAATCCCTTGGGTTTATAATATTAACCTTTTGGGTTTATTAATCCTTTCAATCTATAATATTAGTAATCCCTTGTGTTTAGAATATTAATCCATTGAGTTTATTAATATCCTGGGTTTATAATATAATCATGAGAGTTTTATAATATTAGTTAATTGGGTTTTTAATATTGCCATCTTTGGTTTATAATATTGATGATTTGACTTTACTAATCTATTGTATTTATAATATTAAGCTCTTGGCTTTATTAACCACTTGTGATTATAATATTAACAAACCCTTGGGTTTATTAATCAATTTATATTTTAATATTAAACTCTTGAGTTTATAATATTATCCCGTAGATTTATAATATAATTCCTCATATTTATTATCTTTTTAGATTAATTCGTTGTAATAATATTGAGTTTTTGTTTCCCCAGATGCGGGTGGCAAAACTGACACACTTAGACAATCACATCCCACACTCCCTGGGAGGTGGAGATCTTCTACGCAGAGCCTCACCTATTGCGGATCCTCAAACCGTTAGTCACTCGTTCGAGACTCACAGAATTAGGAATGATGACAAGAGGATGGGAACTATGTCACCATGTCTTGAGCATCATCTCGCATCGATCACCATAAATGATCACCATGATTAACATGTATTGTAGCCATCCCACGTCACTCAATCCTCCTCAGGTTATCAATTAGAGCACGCAGATGCGTGTGAAGCCCACTCATTCCTATCCCCCTCGCACACACCCTAGCCCCTTTAAAAAGATGAGCTCTCAACCTTTTTCAATACAAAGTATATTATCTATGCCTTTCGCCTCTTTAACCACGATTTGGCGTCTCCTTGACCTCAAAGGATTGCAAAGCTCTATTCTCAGAGTAGCACTACACAGTCTCCCTTGGGTTGCCACACCCCTTGTTGCACACCTTCCCCCAATCTATTCCTACACCTTGCGCCCCAACACTGCTTGCCCTTTTGCGTACCCTTCCCTGAATTGGTCCCCCTACCTCTACGCATAATGGCTCCAAGACTTTGCTAGAGAACTATCCGAGGAGGACAGAGAGGCACTCTCCCTGGCCGATGTCACCGTGGCAAGGATAATCGCCTAGAGTCAATGGAAGGCTCCTCTTCCAACACTTTTCATCATTAGCATCTCGATCCCGAGTAGAATGCAGAAGCCCCTTGGAATTCTATGCAAAGAGGAAGACGCGACCCGAGGAAGTCCACCATCTCTCCCTAGATTCACCTCAAGCACTGCAAATCTAACCCACTCCCATTTTCGAAGGAGGAAGATGATGATTTGGACATTTGGTTGATAGACTTCAATGATATTTGCACGCGTGTCCCCAACGGCATAGATTCAGACTCTCCCATCCTCTGCGCTCTGGTCTACAATCCCATGCATACTGTGGCAGACATGGAGGAAGTTGTTGCGCAGGCCCCTGCTTGCCCCATTGAGGTGGGGGTCCCCAATAATGATGATGAAGATGAAAAGCAAAGCCTGTGCAACTACGCAGATCTCTCATGTTTTATGTCAAGCTTGTCATGAGTGCCCTTTTGCTATCGTTCACTTTGTACTGCTTATATATGCCTCCGCTACTGCGCACAATGCAATTTTTTGTTTCAAGTTTTGTTTTGGCTAGTTTCCTCCCGTGAGGCAGCCTAGAAATCTGGTTTTCAAGCTTCTGTGGTTATCAATTGATGAGGAAGAACTCAGATTTATCTGACACTGTGGAAAATCCGGGTTCTTCCTCATGAGGGTAGAAATCATGTAGCAAAGGTTGTGATTGGCTAAGCACAGCTTGCCAAACCAGCTTGTAGCATATGTAAATTTTACGTTTTCGAATTAATAGAATACCCTAACTTACCAAAAAAAATATTAAGTTTTTCTTTATATATATATATATATATATATATATATATATATATATATATAATTTTTTAATAACTATATACTTCTATGTGTAATAAATCGTCTAAAGTCTATTATCTTATATATTAATTATAGATTTTGTCTTATATGTTAATTAAACATATCTAGCATTATATTTATATGATATTATATATTTATTATCTTATAGGTTAATTAAACATATCTAATAATATGTTAATATTATATTATATTAATATATAATATTATATAAATATAAATATAATAATCCAAAATATATAAATCTATAATATAATAATTATTATAATTTATATAATTCTTAATAATTATATAACTAATAATTATTAATTTAGTTGATTTATGACTATAGTTGTATATCAACAAAATCTACCAATATGATTGTAGATGTGTTCATATACATTTATCAATGTATATCAACTACAATTCTGCTAGCATTTAATTCACTCAATACTTACCCCTCCATATGCTCTAATGGCGTATTATGGTTGCAATGACTCTCCTCATGCCACGAGGGCAGAGCGGGTTTCACACAATTATGGCTGTAGCAACTCTTTTCGCACGATGTAAGTTATACACTGCACCAGGACCAGATGCACAAGCTTCACTTTAATTTAGAGTGTTGGCACCAGGGCCGAACTCAACTTTTTAAATTTCAATGTATATTTTCTCCAACACGGGTCTGCTACACGTAGCTATTCTCCTGACGCAAGTCTGCTTCCACACACACCGTTCAATGATGGTTTTCTCTGCATTGCTCCCGCGCTTCGTGCTTTGGTTGTTCACGCACTAGTGTCCTCCGATTGCTCACACAATTACAACATTCACACGGGTCTTCTCACACAAATTACACCATTCACAAATTTCTGATCTCTGTAGTAATGGCTCTGAAAGGAGATGAAGAATTGTCATATTTAATGCATATTATTTACTATCTAAATAAAGCGTAATGCATAAAACGCTACAAGGTTCCCGTGCATTGTACTGCATATGACACAAATCTGCAGACAATAATGACAAAGCTTTTAAGCGAAGAAGAATCGGTTGACAAGGAGGTCGGCCCTAAAGGACGCCTGACATTGATCAGTTTGATAGAAACTCAGGTGTGATGAGCCACATGGGGATGCGTTGTTATAAGAAGCATCCAAGTGGGCCTGTGCCTGACATGGGAATTTTCTCAGTCTGTCTCAGAGAACACTTGGCCAAGATTACAGAACAACAGAATATTACAATTGAGCATGCAATGCATCCCCATGTGGCTCATCACACCTGAGTCTCTCAAACTGATCAATCCCAGGCCCAGGGCCGACCTCCTTGTCAAAGGATTCTTGTGCTCTTCATTCTTGCAGACCTGTGTCGGAATTAAAATTCATTTTCAAATCTATTATTTTCAGTAATAGATTTCCGGAGAGATTTGTAGAATGGTTGATGAGATATTTTTCGAATAATGATTCAGATATTTGTGGATATGGAAGATTCCTAAAGACTTTTCTTCACTTTGTAAACGAAGATGCTTACATATATATGTATATGTATGGGTAGGTCAAGGAAGATGATGATTTTGTACTTCAATAAATTGTTTGTGATTTAAATTTTTCGGTTCTTTATAATTCCCACAAATAATAAAATGTTGTTATTCTCGTTTTAATTCCAATTGAATTTTTACAATTACGTTATTATGAGAACACTACAAAAATAAACTAAATCACTCTAAATGTCCATGCAATCCTTATCCTTTGCATTATGGTATCTTTTCCGAAGCATTGTCTATTCATGTTCAATAATGGATAAATTAAGAAAACAATAAATGAAAATTAACAAAGCACTGCAGAATCACCATAGAAACGTGAGACAAAGCTCACACAAATCAATTAATTAAATTGCTCAATTACATCACACTTATATAGGAAACTGCACTCACTTAATCTCCTTGAAAAAGAGGAAACAAAACTGAATATGTGCAACCAATTCCTAAATTAACACTCTCATTCAACCACTCAAAACTAATTCTATTTCTGCATTATTCTCACAATGAAAAGGTGGTTTTTAAGGATGCATTTTCCAATATACAAGTAGCTTTTAGTTTTGTGATATTAAGGTCATATAGAAAAGAAGTCGTAGTTTCGAAAGTAAGTATTAAAGGGTTTGCAAGTTAATGGTGAAGGTATAAAAAACAAGATGAAAAGATGAAGGTGGTTTTCCTAGTGTTAAGGGCTAGATGAGTGAGGAAAGCTGTAGTATAGGTAGATGCATTCGATATATGAAACAAATAAAGGTGAATGAATGCGTGTTACATGAAGATGTAGATTTTATTTTATTTTTTTAAAATAAAGGGTTTATGTAATAAAGACATAACCATAACTTATTTTCCATAGGTAATAGTCACAACAAGAAAATAAAAGTATGAAATTGTTTGCATGGGAAATGGATATTCAACAAAGGAAAAAATGTTGATACAAAGAAAAACAAGAAAATAAGAGTGTGGAATTGTTTGCATGGGAAATGGATATTTAAACAAAAGACAAAATGTTGATACAAGGAATAAGATATGAGGAAATTTGTGGCATAGGTAAACACATTTGGTAGATGAAAAAAATTCAGAGTGATATGATTTGTTAATTTTAAAAATTTTAATAGTAGGGAAGTTTCAACCAACCTATATAAGTATTAATTATTAATCAATTTAGTAGACTACACATGTGAAGTTGCTAAATGAGATTGTGTTGGCTTGTGTTTTAGAGTTTGCAAGTTTAAGTAAATACTTAGTTATAAGGAGAGAGTTCATAGGGAATGAAAGGAATTTGATTAAGGACTATTGTTACAAAGTTGAAGGTTGATGATTTAAGCTTTTGGTTGGGGACATTTTTGAAATGGTTAAAACTTTGATAATCTTAAGGCTATAAACTTTTAATAGAATTTTCTTACTATTAGCAATTTTAAAATAAAAAACAAAAAATTACTTATAGGTGTATTTGAAAAGACTACCAAAGATTTTTCTAAAGAATTATTAGATTTATATATCGTATGAATTAAAAATTTTATGAAAAATATATAGGATTCACGAGAAAATTCCCCAAACACAATTAAGGCACACCTTTCCTTCATTAACTCAATCGCTGGCCTACGATTTTCCCTTTATATTATTTGATTTTTTTAAAGATTTTTTTTTCTAATGAATATAATAATACTATACATTTTTTCTTAAATATATCCTAAAATCATTTTATTTACAATGTATTTTTATTTATAATGCAATGTTCTCATAAAAAGGGTCAAATTTCAATGTAAATCACTTCCTTCCTTATATATTGTGATACTTCCTTTGATATTATATTTTATTTCATTTTGTTCTAAAATTAACGAATCAATTAACGAATCCAATTAAGGCTATGAGTTGTAGATTGTAAATATGTAAAGAAAGAAGAATTGAAGTATGTATTATTATATTTTTTAAATAATTTTCCGTGTTAATGAAAAATAACAAATTAATTTATGATTTTTTTTAATAAAGTAAATTATCAAATCAGAAATGTAAATTCAAACTAAAAATTTTAGATTAAAAAAAATATATATCTTAAAAAACTAAAGAGCTTATGTTAGAATAATAATAATATATTTTTGGTAAATTTACAATATTTTATAAAATTAGTAGTGAAAAATTAGAAATATATATTTTTTGTAAAAAAAATCATGGAAATGAAAAGTGTTCATGTTGGAATAATGTATTTTTTTTGGCTAAGTTTTCAACACCTTTTGAAAATGACAATGAAAGTCAATAAATTTCAATTTATTTTGGTGCAAAAATTACCCTAAAAATGAAAATTGTTGATGCTTGAATGACACCTTTTTTTGGGGTAAATTTTCGATATTTTTTAGTAATGGCTTTAAGGATGAAAAAATCATAAATCTAAAGCACCTTGAAATCCCAAAGATATTTAGGCACAACATTAAAAATAAAATATCACGTCTCTAAAAAGTCTTAAATTCCAACCATTTTTAGCCATGGTGTTGAAGATAAAATTCTTATAAATGTTTTGAACCATAACCCTAAAGATAAAATATCACGACTAAAAAAAAATTAATTTTTTTACAATTTTTCAACCATGGAATTAAAACCAAATATCATGATTACAAAAATCCTTACATTTTCAACATATTTCAACCATGGCATAATCAAAAAATGATATGACTAAAAAAAACTTAAAAAGAAACACCTTAATCAAAAACTCATTTTATAAAGAGTACAAAAATACTAAAAATATAGCTATTTTAAAATCTTATTCTAAGACAACTTGACACATTGAAACAAAAAATTAAAAATAAATGACCAAATTAACATGAAGTATAGAAAAACTCGACCTATTACAAGAAAAATTTAAAAATCAACCATAAAATTGACACATTATGTGTGCATACTTGATTCATTATAACAAAAATTTTAAAATCAACAATCATATATATATTAATTCAAAATAAAACAAAAATTAAAAATTAAAAAATATTAAAATAATAAAAAAATTAAAAAACAAATAAATTAAAATATATACTTAAACATTAAAAATAATAATAAACCATTATTTAAAAAAAAAAATCAAATATAAAATAATAATGAAAAAAATTGAAAGATCAAAAAATTTGATAAAAAAAAATTAACTCATAAAAGATAAAAAAATACATTACCAAAAGGAAATATAAAAAAATGAAAAATAGGAAAGCATTTTTTTTTAAAATACATAATTTAAGAATTTTTTTTTAATCAACCAAAAAAACAAACAATGAAAACAAACACGATAATTAAAATAAATAACATTATTTTTTTAAAGCAATAAAAATAAATAGGTAAAATATTGAAACAAAATAAAAAAATAAATAATAAATAATAAATAAATAACATTAAAAAGATTAAAAATAAAATTTAAAAAAATTATTAAGTTGAAAACATAAAAATTAAATAATAAAAAGAAATCAAAATATTTAAGAAAATTAAAATAAAAATAATAAAAAAACCTTAATTTTATTTTAAATACATTAAGAAAAACATTAAAAAAATTAGTATTAAAAAAAAATCGCTAATCCCACTTAGTTGGCTTGGGTGGGGCCAGGGTATTTTTTTTTATATACCATTTTAATTTGTTTTCAATGTTTTTTATTTTTTATATAAAAAGTTATAAAATTTGTTATTTTTATTTATTTTTTTCATAAAAATATATCAATTATTATGTCATTTTCAGAGAAAAGTTTTGGAAATATGTATTTTTTTAATATTATGTATATCAAAAAGTGTATGTTTGTGCCTTGTTTAAAATTATTATTTTTTTTAGTTACAATTAGTTTTTTTTTGTATTGAAGTAATAATTAACGATGTATAAATATATACAAACTTCATTATAAAAATATCAGTAAAGAGACAAAAAAAAAAAAAAAAAAAAGGGAAAACTTTTCAAAATCAAATATCCTAGGACTAAAAACAAGAAAATGAATAACACAACTTTAAAAATGGTTAAATAATCAACATTTAAAAAAAATGTACATACTTATGATATAATAAAAACTAAAGTGTAAAAAATATGCCTTGAAAAAATAACTATTTATGCTTTTCAAAATCCGCATCAAAGTCACCCATGTTTAAAAAACAATATCCATGATTAATACATTAAACAATTTGAAGTGTCAAAAACAAGCCCTCTAAAAAAACAGTTAGGATGTATCAACACTTTTCAAAATGAACTTGAAAATTACTAATATTTTAGAAAAAATGTTCATACTTGATACATAAAAAACTTTAAAGTGTCAAAAATATGATTTAAAAAAATGTTCTAGAAAGAGAGTTAATGATGCATCAACACATTTCAAAATTAGCCTAAATTACAGATGTTTTAAAAAATATATTGATAATTGATGCATAAAAAAATTAAATGTTTGATATTACATCAAAAATTTTCAAAATCATCATAAAAATTATTATCATTTAAATTTTTTTTATGTATAATTGATATCTAAGAAAATTAAGTGTCAAAAATATACCAAAAATATATATATATATTTCAAATTAACACTTTTTAAAATCAAATAATATTTTTTTGCCTCCAAAAAAAATTATTGATTATTTACACTATCATTCACATTAATTATATTTTCAACCTACTCAAATATTTACTATATCTAAAAAATTAAATAATATAATTTAAAAAATCATCTTCTTTTTGAATACTTATTATATCATTTTAATCTTACATTTTTCATTCGTTGATAATGTTTACGAATCTTCACTTTTGTTACATGGTAATGGAGAAATATCGACTATAGAAAACTCGACGTCAAAAATCTGTACTTCATATTATGAATATGAATCATACATTTAGTATAAAAATAATGTTGTATTTATTATTATTTATATGTACTTAATTAGAATGATTATTTAATTTTTAAAACTAAATATAATATAATATAATATAATTGATTTAATTGATTTTTTTTTGTCAAATACCTGTTATATATATTCTTATCATTTTTTAAAATAAACAATTAATTGATTATTCAAAATATGAAAAAATAAACTAGAATATTCTATTTCTTACATGAAAATTAAGAGTAGGAAAACCAACATCATTTGAGATTTGAGATGTGTTTTATAATTTCATTTTACCTATTTAAAATATTTTGACCTTCCATGTATAAATCAAATGACAGAGTGGTTTATTCCAACAAACTTACGAAGACATTATATCATCATTGTTTCTCATACATCATAGTTTTTAGTGGTGCTAAAATGGTGCACATAAAGTGGGAGGCATTAAATTTTTTAAAATAATGAATTGTCTTAACTATGTGGTTACAGTTAACCTAACCCGTCCTCATTGGGGTATCTTAACAAAATGAATTGTCAAAACCATGTGGCGACAGTTAGCATTACCCCTCTTCATTGGGGTTGTTGAGATCTCAAGTCCTCGGAGGGGAGGGAGTGGTGTGATAGAAGTTATGGATGGAAATTTTAGAAAGTGCGTAGGCGTGTTATTACTTACCTTCGAAAATGGTGACATATTTGATGCTATGGCTCCATGTTATAATAAAATCATTATATTTTATATCTATCAGTTGTATATGTCATTCTTCCTTTTATTTCTTTCCTCAGTTGCTCTTCTTTCTTTAATTTTTCGGTTGAATATCAACAGACTCTAATTTCAAGTCTCCTGTCCCAACATACATTCCATGACACTTTTGATCTCTTCGTTGGTAAGACGACGACAATTTTATATTATTATTAATAATGAATTCTGAATTTTTGTTATTATATTTTCTTTTGTCGCAGTTTCATGGAAGATATCATTTTGAGCACATCTCAAGATATACCAGTAGACGATGAGAAATGTCTTGTGAATCATGAATAATCACACTTAAATGATGTAAATATTATTTCAATTGGCTGAGTACTTTTATTAAATATATTTATTTTACTTCTCTCGATATTTTCTAAGGCAGGCTCACTTGTTAAGATATCAATCTTCGCTCTCCACGAAAAAATTACTAACACAATTTTAAAAAAATATGTGATTATAATTATCTTACACATCTAATTTTTGGAAAGTTTAAAGGTTTTTGTTTTTTATTTTTTACAAATTTCTCGGGGTAATTGAAATTATTAATGCAATTGCAAAACATTTTTACTTTTAATGAGTAACATTCTCTATGAAAACTTTATATAGCACAAGTGTATTTGGAGATTGACTCGTTTTCTATAATGTTTTTATTACCTCAGGTGTCTTGTCAATAATCATTTCCTCCATCAGTAAAGAGGAATTTGAAATTGTAAATTTACCTTTCAAATTTCCTTTCTAAGTTCAAAGAAAAAGCCCCAAAAATAACAAAACCCTCTCAACTAGAGAGCTCCAAGGTTATATGTGCAGCTCACTCAAGCTAACAATGTTATTGTATATTTTTATCTTCTTCCTCTATATAGTTAATACAAAGAACTTTCCACATTAAAATCTGCATTTGAATGGTTTTCATATTTTCTCATTAGTTTGAACTCCTAATTTATAGGTTTGATTATTGTTGTATGCAGCATCAGAAAAAGAAATTTAATTCATTATGATCCGTCTTCCTCGCAAGGGACAATGGCTTCACAAAATTTTATTTCATTTGTTTCTCCAAAAAATTATTATTTTCAGATTTTAAGTAATTAGCATAATTGTATTATTTTCAAATTTGTTTATATGAGTAAATATTTATTTAGTGTATTTTAGGACTAAATAATTCCAATAAAATGTCACTTTCTATAACATACATATATATATAAAATAAAATATTAGTTTTTAAAAATAAATTAAGGAAATTTTAAATTCATTTATACATAGAGATACTTATATATAGACTAAAGATAAATTAATGAAAATTAAGTATAAGTAAATCAATTACTCCAAAAGTAGGCGAGAGAGACATTTGTTAAGGATAAAAAGTCATAAAAAAAAGTTTATTATAGATAGAAACAAGCTAGAAAAACCATTTTCCTTATTATTGAAAAATCTAGGATAAATATTTCTAGATATAAATACAAAATGTAAAATAAAAATTAAATATGAGTTTGGTAAGAAGATATTTAGAGGATGTGGAAATGAATAAAATTTTTGTATAATGATGGTTATTACAATTTTTAAGAGCTATTCAAATATCATATGGAAATTTATGAGATAACTACATTAACAACTATTATATATTGGGTTTTCTTCCTTTGCCTCCCATTTTCTCCACTATAAATGTATTTTGTGAATTATGATTGGTTGTTTATGGTTTATTATATTTATTATAAACATATCAATATTGAACTTCCTCATCTACTACTTTTATATTGAATCAAACATGCTGAAATAAATATTTTTCATGTTCAAAATAGGTAAAATACTACTAATTTTATGGGACCATATCTTATTGTTGAAATCACTATGAAATATTTATAAACTCGAATAACACTATTATGGAAAAATGGAATAACACTATAAATGTGGGTTGAATTCAGGAAAAAAAAAATCATTTAAACGTAAATGGATATTATAATCAAATATTGGTTTAATACTATTATTTTTTCATTTCAAAATCATTGATTACATAGAAATTGGTGTCTCAAGTATGGACATAAAGGTTTTTCCTGTGAATAATATTGTTGGCAATATGATGCTTATGTCCTAATATGTTGTCCTTGATGGTAGCTCTCTGTTAAAATATGGAGTACATGTCTTCTAGAGAAGCTCAGTAGTCTACCAGAAGAAATGTGTAATGTCCAGCAGAAGATTGGTTAATATTCATATTGCAGGTTCTATACGTGGGTTTGTATATGCAAAGTTGTGCATATATGCGCTCTAAAAAGATGATACCAAGGGGCATTACTACGGTATTATCCCACAATATTGAGTGCTATGTAGTCTATTTGATTTTGTCCAAGAATACCATCAGCAATTGTGTGGTTTTGACTCATGGTATTGATAAACGATAAATCTATATAAGGAGAAGAAGATCATAGTGAAAATGAATGCACGTGTAAGGGTTGTCACTGAATAATTCTCGCTGAAGTATATCTGTATGGGATGAACTTTATTTTATTCGTAGATCTGAATCTATGATGCACCCTTGGATACAATGATGGATCAAGATATCTAGACTAGAAATGACTATGTTCTTGCATGATATATTGAAGAAATGATTAGATCTATGATCTAGCACATGCTGGCTGAAGTGAAGTGAAGGAATCTGGGTAATTTCTATAGATCTGATACATTATGCAAAGTTAATATTTACAGATCTATACGCTAGTTTGTCTTGGTAAAAGGATGTATATAAGCGGCCTTGTCTCTGAAAAGGCGAGTATGGAAGTTACGGTTTTTGAAGCTTATTGCAGAGGTTTTTCTGTTCATTTTTGTTGTAATTCTGTTGCTGGTCAATGAAGTCTTCATGTAGATCTGGGTTTCTTGAATGTTGTATATGTTGCTAAGCTCATTATGTACAAATATAATAAATAAATATGTTCAATAATGTCTAATTGATCAAGGGTTCAGCAATACTAAAAAGATATCTAATTGAAAGCCTTAGATCTAGTTCTGAGACTGACCATATTATGGAATATCAGTATTCACAGATCTATACGCAGGTTGGTGTGAAGAAAAGCCCGTATACATGTGGGTTCAGTAAAGAAAATTAGCGTATGCTTTTTTGAGTTAATGAATGTTCAGGGTTGAGTTTGATTCTGCAAACTGATTCTGAAATTCGATTATTACAGTATTTTGTTTACAATGATCTCACTGTTCTATTGATGTATTGGTTGGAGTTTGTTGTTGTTTATATTTATGAAGGGTTGTGTTGAAGTTGTGTGATCGAATGTGAAAATTGATGAAACGTGGTCTATAGTGATTCTGAGGGTTGAATCCTTCAGTATGGAAGTAGAAGCTTCCTACTAGTAGAAGCTGGTGTTCTGATTAGGGGGCTGAAGCTCCCTTCGAGTAGTGGCTAGTAAACGATATTAGGGGGTTGTAGCTCCCTTATATTTGCAACTAGAGAACGAGAGAAGGTTGCATCCTTATTCAGGTAGATGCATGTGTACTAATACGAGTCTGCATCAGTAAAATATTGTAAGAATTTTTCCATATAATAAATATTGAAGACAGAGATGACAATAGCAGTGGTTTTCTCTCGAATTGGGTTTCCACCTTAAATGTTGGTGTTCATGTGTGATGCTCTTATGTGATGATTTATTATTTTGTTTCTGCACATATTTGCTTCTTAACTAACAGATGCATAACTGATAAGCCGAGTTAAATATTGTTTTTGAAAGTTTTTCTAACAATAAAATTATATCATTATATGCAAGTTTCTGTTGGTATATGTGTGTGTATATGCGAGTTGGGTTCATTAAAAATGCATATGGAATTCAATAAATAAAAAGTAAAATTTATAAGTAAGCTCTAAATACTGATTCACCCCCCCTGCCCCTCTTGATATTTTTCTAAACAATTGGTACCAGAGCAGGTCCTTCTGAAGAAGCTTAATCGCTAGAAGGAATATCAACTAAGATGAGCAATCAAGATGGGGCAACATCTATCAGGACTCCGCTCTTCAATGGAAAAAAATTAATATTCTGGAAGACAATGAAAAGATCCTATCTTAAGTCTCTTGGAGCAGATGTATGGGCTATAGTTGAAGGAGGTTATCAATATCTAGCTTTAGTTCCAATAGAGGCATTAGCAAGAAAGAAATATGAAACCAATGCAAAGGCGGTCAATGTATTATTGTGAAGTTTGACTGAATTAGAATTTTTGAAATTCATGCAGTTGAATACATCAAAGGAGATATGGGACAAAATCATTCTAAGCTATGAAGGTGATTCCAAGGTAAAAAGTGCTAAAATACAAACTCTTGGAATTCAATACGAAAAACTTAGGATGCAGAATGAGGAAAGAATTGCTAGTTTCTTTTTACATCTAGATGATATTGTAAATCGTATGAGAAATCTGGATGAAACAATAACTGACACTTCTCTGGTAGAAAAGGTTTTAAGATCTCTAACTCCCAAATTCGAGTCAAAAGTGTCTGCTATTGAAGAGAAGAAGGATATACAAACTCTTACTATTGTTCAACTTCACAGGATTATGAATACTTGTGAAATGAGAAAAGAAGGTTCATTTGAAGTCAAAGAAGCTATTTTTAGAGCTGCTCCAAAAGGAAAGGAGGTAGAAGAACAAGAAGGATTAGGGTATGTCTCAGAAGAAAATGAGATAATTTTTTTAAAGAAGCTACAACATGGCACTGGAAGGTTTAGAGGTAAGCTTCCTTTTAAATGTTTTTCTTATGGAAGAGTTGGTCATTACACTACTAAATGTCACCATAAAAATAGTCATGAAAAGGGAAAGGAAGTGGCTAAAGGAAATAAGAAACAATTCATCAATATAAAAAGCTATTAGAATCATGAAGATAGTGATGGTCTATCAAATAGTGAAGAAGGAGAATGTGATCAAGATATAAGACTACTTATGGCTTTGGAAAAATACTCTAGTGTGTTTAAAGATACTTTTATGGATGCATTAGAAGAAAATTATTTTCTTGAAGAAATAAATCATCTCAAAATATGTTTGGAAGAAAACAAAATTTCCATAGCTAATTTAAAGAATCATCTTAAAGAAAAGGAGAACCACAATGAGAAATTAATATGTAAAATAGTAAGTCTAAGAAAGGAGATTGAGAAAGTGAAAACTTTAAATATTATATTTTCTAAAGGATCTCAAACTTGAAATGAAATTATCAAGGTACAATGCTCTCCTCTTGTAAAGACAGGTCTTGGATATATCAGAGAATATTCTCAGTCTTCAGCACCAAGCTATCTAAATGCAGCTAAAGCCAGCGAACAACATTTTTTCACTCAGAAAAAGAACAAAGAGACTACACAGCTAAAGCATGACCACTTCAATACAAGAAAGAATAATAATAGAAAGATCAATCAGCAGGTAAACATAAATATAAGGTTTCATGATCGTAAAAATTTCTTCTTTAATGGGCAATGTTTCTCGTGTCATCATTTTGGTCATAAAGATGCTCAATGTGTTGCATACGAAACCATCATGACCAGAGAAGCAAGAAAGCCAAGAAATGAGACTGCAATATAGAAGAATACATATAAAAACTTTTATCCTCTCCAGAATGAAATTGAATGTGCTTATTGCAATAAATTTGGTCATGAAAAGTCTGAATGCAGGAGTAAACTTTAGCCAAAAGAAGGTATACCTTCAAATTCCAAGGTATGGAGAAAGAAGGACTTACAGGTTGAAAGCTGTGGCATACCTTTATTTGCAGAAGCGGAAGAAAATAAATGGTAAATTCATAGTGGATGCTCAAAACACATGAAAAGTGATAAAATTAAACTCCTTTCATAAAATGTTCTAGAGAAAGAAAAGAATGTTATGTTTGGAAATGACTCTCCTATTGTAATTAAAGGAAAAGGTTCTGTTTTTCTAAAAGAAAACGTGAAAGCTAACAATGTTATGTATGTGGATGGATTAAAGCATAACTTGTTAAGTGTGATTCAAATGTGTGATCAAGGAAATGAAGTTCTCTTTAGTTCAAAAGCATGTGTAGTACGTGAAATCGACACAGGAAAAATATTAATAAAAGGAGATAGAGTACCAAGCAATTTGTATGTATTTAAAGGTGGCAAGAACAATGTTAATTGATTATATCTTTAGAAAATTGGTTATGGCATAGAAGGTTGGGACATTTGAGCTTCTCTCAAATTAGAAAATCCAGCAGATTCCAAGTTGTTCGTGATCTTCCCAGCATCACTCTACCTGAAAGTACTATATGAAAATCATGCCAATTTGGTAAGAAAACCAGGGTGCAATTCAATTCTGAAGAAGGATCAGCAAGTAAGCCTCTTGAACTTATACATACTGATCTATGTGGTAATCTAAGGAAAAATTCACCTCGTGCAGAACAATACTATATTTTATTTAATGACGACTTCTATAGAATGTGTTGGATTGGGTTACTAAAACATAAAGATGAAGAATTTGAAAATTTTCAGGTCTTCAAAGCTTTGGTTGAAAATGAATTAGATCTAAAAATCAAATGTCTTAGATCTGACCAAGGAGGAGAATATATATCAAATGAATTCTTTGATTTCTGTGAACGTCATGGCATAAAAAGACAATTTTTTGTAGTTGGAACCCTAGAACAAAATGGCATGGCAGAAAGGATGAATAGAACAATTCAAGAATTGGCTCAGGCTATGCTTGATGAATCTGGAACTACCAATACCTTTTGGGGAGAAGCAACACATACTTCAGTAAATATCCTTAGCAAGGCTCATGTTCAAGTAAATAATGATAAAAATCTGTATCGACTCTGGTATTGAAATCTTCCCACTGTAAATCATTTTAGAGTTTTTGGAAGAAAATATTTTATGAAGAACAATGATGAAAAGCTTGGTAAGTTTGAACCTAGAGCAGATGAAGGAATATTTCTTGGTTACTCTTTAAGAAGTAAAACATATAAATGTTACAATAAAATACTTCGAAATATTGTTGAATGTATGGACATTGTAACTGACGAGTCTCTCTTAGCTCCTAAATAGAAATAACAAGAAAAAATGAAGATGATGATGATCTATATTTCCCCTCATCAAATAGCAACAATATACAAGGTGAACCCAATGAAGCACCACAAGAAATTCTATTTGAAAAGGCTCCATCCAAGTATATTAAAAGAATCATCCAAAATCTCATGTTTTGGGAGAAAAGGGATCATGTGTGCAAACAAGAAGAACTCTTGTAGGATCCCCTAGCTATCTGGAATTCTTATCCACTATTGAACCACATAATGCAAATGAAGCTAATAAAGATGAATGTTGGATTCAAGCCATGAATGAAGAACTTGATCAAATTGAAAAGAATCATACTTGGGAATTGGTTCCAAGACCTCATCATAAAAATGTTATTGGAACAAAATGGATATTCAAAAACAAGTTAAATGAAAATGGAGATGTTATTAAAAACAAAGCTAGAATTTTTTGTAAAGGGTATGCTTAACAAGAAGGTATATACATTGAAGAAATTTTTTCTCCTGGAGCTAGACTTGAAGCCATAACAGTGTTTCTTTCTTTTTCAAGCTTTCAACAATTCAAATTTGATCAAATGGATGTTAAATCTGATTTCCTCAATGGTGATCTAGAAGAAGAAATTTATATAGAAAAAATAGAAGGATTCATTCCAGAAAATGATGAAAAACTTGTTTGCAAACTTAAAAAGGCTTTATATGGTCTCAAACAAGCTCCTAGGGCATGGTACTATCGTTTTGACAAATATCTTCATCAACAAGGTTTTACAAAGGGATCTTCTGATAGTAACTTATACGCAAAAATTGAGAATGACAAACTGTTGATTATAGTTGTATATGTTGATGACATGATTTTTGGAAGTAATAAAGAGTCCATGAGTCAGAAATTTTCTTCTATTATGTAACAAGAATTTTAAATTTCTTTACTTGGGAAAATAACACTCTTTCTTGGCTTACAAGTGAAACAAGAAACATATGGCATATTTTTATCACAAGAAAAATATCTTAAGAAAATTCTAAAGAAGTATGGGATGGAATATTTAAAACCTTTAATTACTCCAATGGGAACTGCATGTAACCTCAGTTCTCATGATGATTTTCCCTTGGTGAATCAACCAGAATATAGATCCATGATTGGAATTTTGATTTATCTAACTAGGACAAGACCAAACATTATGCATGCAGTTCAGATTGTTGGACGATTCCAAGCTAATCCAAAAGAGCCTCACCTTCAGGCTGTAAAAATAATATTCAAATATCTAAAAGGGACTCAAGACTTTGGTCTATGGTATCCAAAGAATACGGATCTCACTCTTCATACTTACACATATGCGGATTGGGTTGGAAATGTTGATGATAAAAAAAGCACTAGTGGTGGTGCATTCTATTTGGGGCCTTGATTAGTATCTTGGTTCAGCAAGGAACAATGTTCTATTGCCTTATCTACAGTGGGAGTAGAACATGTGGCTACCGCATCATGTTGCACACATCTCCTTTGGATGATGCAGAATCTACAATACATTCAAATCAAATTTTCACCTCCCATATCCATTTTATGTGATAATATAAGTTACATTAGTATCTCAAAGAATCTTGTTATGCATTCCAGGACCAAGCACATTCTTATCAAGTATCACTTCCTATGTGATCAAGTGATTCAAAAAAAGGTTAAATTGGAGTATGTTCCCTCCAAAGAATAATTTGATGATATATATACTAAACCTCTTCCCATGGAAGCTTTCTAATATCTTAGATACAAGCTGGGAGTTGTCTCTGCCTCTATCATGAAATCTGCTTAGTTTCATATGTTTAAATTCGATACAGTGGTTTCATAAAGACGAATCACGTATATAGGCGAGTTTTTGTGCATAAAAATATGTATGGGTTTTTCTTACATAAATTCTCAGGTTCACCACTCAAAACAGTTGTGATGTTGTCGGGTAATCTCTATTGTTGTTCCAATATTCATCTATTTGTATAATTTTCTGATATTTTTTTCCTTGATGAAGATGCTTTGATGAATTGGTTTTTGAAGGTGTTCAGGATGCATAAGCTTAGGGGGAGCACCTTCCTTATTGAGAAGGATGCATTGTTGGCATTCAGATTCGTTTCTGATATATGATTTCTCTCTTGAGATCTTATGGTCTTGTTTATGAAAAGTAGTTTCTGTAATTTGATGAGAAGGGAATGTTGACACTCATGATGTAAATGATTATATTTATTCATGTAAGGACTTGTTCTAATTTTTAAACCTACTTGGTTGGGTAGTTGAGTCAGTTATGTAATTCCACTTGGTTGGATCACTGATGTAAGCATGAGTCCTTGGTGATAGGAAAGGTCATACTCGGTTGACTTATAGAGTCTAAAAAATCTCTCTAGAGATTTAACGTGACCTTAGGGGGAGCATGGTCAAAATCGTGCTTTTTCACCTTGATGTCAAAGTGGGAGAGTATATTGGGTGTTTTTACAATGGTTATGTTTAATTTATCTATTTGTTGTGGTGATCAAACACCATCATGGTTGCCATCAAGTCCAAAAGGAGAGATTGTTGGCAATATGATTCTTATGTCTTAATATGTTGTCTTTGATTGCAAATCTGTGGTAAAATATGGTGTATATGTCTTCTAGAGAAGCTAGGTAGTCTATCAGAAGAAAGGTTTAATGTCCAATAGAATATTGGTTAATATTCATATTGTAGGTTCTATACATGGGTTTGTACAGGTGAAGTTCTGTATATACGTAGATAAGAATGATCCAAGTCGTGTATGCCTTTTGTGCTCTAAAAAGATGATACCAAGGGGCACTACCATGGTATTAGCCCACAGGATTGAGAACTATGTCTTCTAATTGATTCCATCTAAGAATAGCATCGGTGGTTATGTGGTTTTGAATCCTAGTATTGGTAAAGACTAAATCTATATGAGAAGAAGATCATAGTGAAAAGGAGTGCACGTGTAAGCGATGTCACTGAATACTTCTCTCTGAAGTATATCTGCATGGGATGAGCTTTGTTTTATTGGTAGATCTGAATCTATGATGCACCCTTGAATACAATGATGGATCAGGATCTCTAGACCTGAAATGACTATGTTCTTGCATGATCTATTAAAGAAATGATTAGATATCTGATCTAGCGCATGTTTGTTGAAGTGAAGTGTAGAAATCTGGGTAAGTTCTATAGATATGATACATTCTACAAAGTTAATATTTACAGATCTATACGCTAGTTTGTCTTGGTAAAAGTGCATAGATATGTGGCTTTGTTTATGAAAAATCGTGTATGGAAGTTAGGGTTTCTGAAGCTTATTGCAGAGGTTTTTCTATTCATTGCTACTGTAATTCTCTTGTCTGTCAATGAAGTATTAATGTAGATCCAAGTTTCTTGAATGCTTTATATGCTGCTAAGTTGATTAGGTACAAATATGATCAACAAATATGTTCAATAATGTCTAACTAATCAAGGGTTCTGCAATACTGAAAAGATATTTGACTGAAAGATTGAGATCTAGTTTTGAGACTGACCATATTTTGGAAGATCAGTATTCATAGATATATACGTAGGTTGGTGTGAAGGAAAGCGTGTATACATGCGGGTTCAGTAAAGAAAATTAGTGTATGATTTTTTCAGTTAATGAATGTTCAAGGTTGAATTTGATTCTGCATACTGATCCCGAAATCTGGTTATTACAGTGTTCTGATTACAGTGATCTCACTGTTCTGATTTATGTATTCGGTGAAGTTTATTGTTTTTGACCTTTATAAAGGGTTTTGATGAAGCTGTGTGATCCAGTATGAAAATATATGAAACATGGTCTGTAGTGATTCTAAGGGTTAAAGCCTTAAGTATGGAAGTAGAAGCTTCCTTCCAGTAGAAGCTCGTGTTCTAATTAGGAGGCTGAATTTCCCTTCCATTAGTGGCTGGTAAATGAGATTAGGGTTTTGTAGCTCCCTTCTAGTAGCAGCTGGAGAATTAGAGAAGGTTGCATCCTTCTGCAGGTAGATTCCTACGTACTGATATGATTATGCATTAGTATAATATTGTAAGAATTTTTCCATTCAATAAATATTGAAGACAGAGGTGACAACAACGGTGGTTTTCTCCCGAATTTGGTTTCCACATTAAATATTGGTGTTCATGTGTGATGATCTATTCTGATGTTGATGCACATATTTACTATTTAACTAAGAGATGCATAACTGGTAGGATGAGTTAAATATTGTTTATGAATGTTCTTCTAACAATAAAAGTATATTAGTACACACAAGTTTATTTTGGTATATGCATGTGTATACGCGAATTGGGTTCATTAAAATCGCCTATGGAATTCAGTAAAGAAAAATTCAAAGTTATCAATAAGCTCTAAATACTGATTAACCCACCCCGCCGCCCCCCCCCCCCCACCCCCTCACCCCCTCTCAGTATTTTTCCAAACAAATATCCCAAAAAATACAACAATAAGATACACCAAACTTCCATTGTGTAGCTCCCAAGTACTGAGAAGAATTACAATACTTCAAATAGTAAACTCTTATAGAAAAAATAAAATAATAAAATATACTTAGATAAATCCAAAATTCCATACCTCCAAATAAAGAACCAATAGTTCTTTTTGGAAGAGACTCATTACACGAAATACCAACCTCAGTTACATAGAGACATAAATATGCAGTTTCCCAATTCTCATAAAAAAATATAGGCCAATATTTCTACCTCAAAATATCAATAATTTGTTTCAGATATTCCATAAACTCCATGTAAAGACTAAGAGGATTTACACATGCAATGAGACTCTAACAACGTTGTAAACATGTTACAAAATAGATTTGATGTAGTATAATATCCGGAAACCAAATGACATGAAGACAACTTCATAGAACTCCAAAACCAACACAAGAAATTGTTTCCCACCACATAAAAACATATAAAATCCATCGCATGACATTCAAAAAGCTCCAAAATAGAAATCCATTAAAAAAATGGATGTTAAGAGTACCTACCAGCATGAGTTAATCATTTTATATCTAAGAATTTTGTGATCCATATCTAGATAAAAATGCTTTCGAATTAATCACATCGTTAGGATTAGGTCTAAGAAGAGATCAAAGAAGGGGATTGCATGATATGTACCTCAGGATATGTGAGATCTTCTAAGCTAGAATCAATAACAAAAAATTTATCCTCCCTCATCAAACGAGCATCGACGTTATAGAGAGAGATAAATGCAAGTTATGTAACATCCTTTTGACATCCTCCAAATCTAAAAAACATTGTATGTTTTACCTGCTTATCCTTAAAGAGGAAACACTTAAAGGTAGTGGTTTGCTGGTTTAAAGATAAAAAACCCATAAATTGCATTCTTATCTTCGAAAAGATACCCAAACTAGGAGTCCATTTACCATATTTTCCCATCAATTCATAATTTGAACAGTATAGATGCTCCCCGACCTTCATACTTTCGAGGTGCAGGAGCTCCTGATGAACTTCCACTGGAGTAGAATAAAAATTTGTGGCCACTAAATCAAAATATAAATGGAACACCCTTTTATGCATAGAAATTTCACTACCTCATCAATTTCTCATTCTTTGTCTCCATGAAATTACAATAGCAAGAGATAATGAGGAGGATGAAGGAGGAGGATGGAAAATTAGGAGAACCTGGGAAACCAAACCTACATACAATGATATCATCATCATAAAACCATTCTATAGGCCCCAAACCTAACAAATTATTAAGCTTCCCACACAAGAAAATCATTACCAAGCATTTATCTGCAAGGATATACACT
Source organism: Pinus albicaulis (assembly GCA_034641835.2). NCBI lineage: Eukaryota > Viridiplantae > Streptophyta > Pinopsida > Pinales > Pinaceae > Pinus > Pinus albicaulis. Next base: position 72,093,648 of record CM076574.1, on the reverse strand, counting down.
AAGATGACCGAACCCTAAATAAAAGACACATACTTGAATAGTTTAAAAGATACAAAAAAAGGGATAAAACCATATAAGATATCACTAAAAACAAACAAAAGAATTGAAACTCTTGACTAACAACTTATAGAAGCACCTTGGCTAAATACAAACAACTATTGCCCCAACGAAAACAAATTAACCACCGCAATGGAGCATAGAAGACCAAGAAAACAATGTAACTAAGAATTAGATAGAATAATATCGAGACAAAAAACAAAAGGAAATGAAAAAAAATTACCACATAAGTAGACCATGACTAGAAGAACAACACAATTCAAACATTATAGTTCCACAACTACAGAGATAAACACTAGAGGTAACATAAAAAAATTTAAACAAAAAAAACGACCAACAAGTTGGGAACAAAAGACAACGAGAGATGGTGTTACACAACATTTTGTCACAGTCCCTAAAATCCCTCACGCTACATGTCAGAGGGTCCTTCCCATGACTTGTGAGCAGTGTCATACTTTGCAAACACCTTCTTTGCATCCTTTTGCATAAGGACATCATTTCTCCTATTTGACATTTCCTCAAAAATCATACAAAACCTATGTTTTGGCCCTGGCACAGGTAGCCAGTTCACCCCTCATGCCGATGTCGAATATTTACACTAGATCCCATGCCACCTGGCACTCTATTTTAGTGTAGTGCTTGTGCAAAGTTGTTTTAGGAATTTTTTTTAAAATTAGAGGCAGAAGATTCCTTCTAACCACCTCAGGATGAGTTACTAGAAGTGGTTAACTTGATTAGCCATGGATCTCACTCTTTAGGCAGTGGTTTCCATCTCCCATGGAACACTCCTTGAAGATAGGCTTCCCTTCCATAATTATATGAATCCTAACCTCTCCCTCTCCCTATATAAAAATAGGCCTTCTCCCTTTATGAGAGCTAGCTGAAAAAAGAAAATTATACAACTGAACATATAGTTAAGTAGTTGAACTTGGAGAAGAATACTATAGCTGAGTAATTTCTATTGAGAAGTTAGAACCAAGGAGAAATTCGTAGAGATAGTCCCGTCCGAATTCCCGACGAGCCTTTGTGAGACGCGCTTCGCTTGAACCCTATTGGAGGAGACCGCAACGTCGAAGCTTGGTTGTACTCTTCCTTTCATTTATTAATATACTCGACTATGGTGTTGGTTCCATCATCGTATTATGTTGTTCATCTAATGCAATTGATTTAGTCCTCTTCGACTGATTAATAGTTACGAATGTGAGTTAGTATGTTGTAATTGTGATTGTTTCTTATATGTGTGCAAGTGTCAGAGCGTGAAAGCGAGCGGATCGTAATCTGTCAAACCAAGAGCGAGAGGCAGCAACTCTTTTCGACGACAACAACAACATAGGACCTCCGGTAAGTCATCTATCAAATCTCCATCCATTCGTTAACTAGGAATCAATATTATAGCTTCTTTCGTTTGTGGCTACACCCACCTTAGGGTTAGTGGGGTCGCCTCTGTCTGCAAAGGGGATTTTCCTCACCAAAAAATTGGCAACTTCACTGGGGATCAGTGAGAGTTTGTCTTTCATCCATTACGTCTTCTTTTTGGTCTTTTCTTACTTATTTTTCCTTTTCTGATTACTCTGCTAAGCCTAAGACCCTTGTTCAAACCTAGACGATCATATCTGACCTCTGTCCTTCAAAATTTTTCCCTTTTTCCTGAGTGAACTGACTTGGCGCTCTTTCTAGTCAAATAGTTGCACCGATTGGATCTATTTGCTAGTGTTGTACCCGCGCTATCCCCTTTTTGGTTCTTATTATAGCCAAACAGCCGTGCTGACCCCTGTAGGTTTTAGGGTTTGCTCTGTTTTGAATATTTTTGGTCAATAATTTTGCTTCTGGGTTATTTTTAGATATGTCTTGAGTGCTTTGGGATTGTTTTTTATTGTGATCAGCTTTCTTCCTTCGGTTTTTTTTCTGTTTCCTATCAGCATCGTAGCCTTAAGGTTTTTAATTGCTTTGGTATGCTAAACCTCCTGTAGGAGTTCGAGTTTTTGTTTCACAGTCAACTTTGTTCCTTGTTTGGTTGCATTCAGCTCCCTTGATCCGTTTGAGTGATATTGGTTGAGTGATTCTTGCATCTTTTGTTCAATTTTTCTTCTTGTCACTCCAAGCATAGATCACACTACTTGCATGGGTCTGTTTGGAAATATGTCTTCAATTTGAGAGATTGCAACATTGGTTTGAGTTTTGTTATGTTTTTTTGGGTTGATTGAAATCATTTCGCTTCAAATATCGCATTAAATTTCTTGAAATAGTGTTTTGGTTTGTTTTTCATGTCATTTAGTGCACTGTTTGCTCTATTACATTGAAAAAAAAAAAAATTTGTTTGCAGTCTTGTTTGCATTGTGAAATTGAAATTCTTTCGCATATCTAGCATTGGAAAATTCTAGGAAAGATTTCTCGTTTTCATTATCTTGCATCAGATACTGTAGTGGATTCTTTTACGTGTTCTTATTATTTTCTATCGCTTGGAAACTCCTAACTTTCTCGTAGATAGCTTTTCATCGAACAAAATGGTATCTTTTGGCATGTAGCTTGCATTTAGGGATTTTGGAGATCCAAAATTTGGTAGGACCTTGGAACTGAAACATAAATACAAGATAAACTTAAAATTTACTCAATTAAGCTAAGGTAACATTGAAACCTAATGAAACATCTAGTGGTCTAAGTTAGAGACATGTTCTGGTGTCTTTAAACCTAGTAGTTTTCGCTCGCCATCTGGCTTTAGAGAGCACTAGTATGGACTTGTGCTCCCCGTACTGTAGAGTATATAAAGGGAGACCCCTCTAGGTTGCAATCCTTTTATCCATGGGAAATGAGTATACCGCCTTGTAATTGTGATACACCAAGCACAATATTTGGGGAGTCTACCTGCACATACGTTAAGTCCTTGGTCAATTCTTCTTTCATTTGATTACCAAGGTGTATATGGCCGTTCACAGAAACCTGGTACACCCTTCTACCTAGAGTACCGAAGCAGTCATTTTAGATCTTTACTCACTCCATAAATTTGAAAAGATCATTGAGCACTTTTCCTTTCATGCTCATTTCAACCTGAAAGTGATAGAGTAACCTTTTACCTATTTCTTGACTCTTAAAAGATGAAACGATAGAGTTTTCTTTCAGTGTTTAAAAATTAAATATCCACGAGAAATTCCTGGTTAAAGTTAGCTTCCTTAGCGTTGTTTTAACGTTGTTTCTAATCACAACCTTTCCAGATTTTACCAACCAAGGAGTCCCCTCTAAAAGGAATCCTGGCCCTTTTCCTACTTTTGGGAATGTTGGTGCTCCTTATATGGCAACAATGTCTCTTCCAGGGTTAACTGTTGGTTTGCCCGTGTGGTTTTTTTCAACCTCGATGGTCCCAAATGCCCTGATCTCTGTTGAAAAATCCCCTTCACCTGAACAACATCATGTTGGTTCTAAAGTGGACCTCTCCCCTTCTTCACCTATTTATTCATCCTCCTCTTCTACTTTGCCTAGTGAAAGTCTAGATTCTAGTAACTGGGTGGCTAAGAAGAAGAAGAAGAAGAAGAAGAAGTATGATAAGAGAGAGGCCAACTCTGTGGCTATTGAGCCTAAGAAGCCATCCATCGATAAACCATCCAACCTTCCACAGAAAGTAAAACTCCCTTGCATGTTGTGCAAAGGTGACCACCATTTTCGAGACTACCCTAGAATTCCCAAGGTACTTGAAGTTTGGTATGACAGTCGTCCGTCATTGCCTTTGGCTTTGAGAATTCATATTGGTAGCACATCTTTGACTAGTGTTGATAAGACTCATAAGAAACAGGGTAAGATTACCAATCCCTATAAGTTGTGTGAAGGGAATCATCCCATTCACCTTTGTCCATACATGGATGAAGCCAAGAGAGTGTTGGACAACTTTACTATTTCTGCACCCTGCCTTCCGGCTGTTTACCAGAAAATTTCTTTGAGTCCTCCGCTGGTTGATGCCATGATCGGTGAAGAGTCATCATTGGTTGATCCCACTCCCCCAAAAATTCAAATTCAGGAATTCTTTCCCGACACACCATTGGACGTGGATTCGGTTGACTTGATCCCACCTATGGTTCATCAAGTATTTTCTATTGAGAGTGGATCTCATCCCCCTCATGTTCTTCTTGTTTCTTCAGATTCTTCGGACTTGAAGAAGGATTCTTCCATCCCTGTAGTTCAAGAAGCTGCTCCTCCTTCTCCTATGATGGATTTCCCAGAGGATGCTCCTCTTGCTTCGATAACACCAGGGGATGACCATTTCATTTCTATGGTACCCCCTCCAAGTAGTTTGGTCGCTTCCTTCAATTGGAGTCGATTTGCAGGATACCGCCTTCCTTCTTATGTGCCTTTCGATATTAGACCTTTTATATGGTAGTACCCAACTCCATTATAGATGAAGGCGCGTTTGTTATTATTCTGTCTTCCACTACTTATGCCTATTACTCATAATATGTTGGCTTTTAACAGAGGAACCAGTCAACAGTTAGGAATCCTTCTGAAGTTTCATGTTACTTTGGGAAGGAAAACCGTCTATATAGACGTGATGGTTGTTCCAGGTCCCTTATATTTTAATTTACTCTTGGGCTGTGACTATATTTATGTCATGGGAGTGGTTGTCTCTTCCCTCTTTCGTGTGATTTATTTTCCACACAAAGGTCGGATCGTAACCATTGATTAGATTTCATTCTTTGGTCTTGATGTGACACCTGGTCCACCATCGTCCCCTCCAGGTATTTTTCTGCTGGTTTTAACTTCCATTCCGCAGGTTAATTAAGTGGCTACCTGTCCCATGCCCTCATTAGGTGATAGTGCCTTTGTGCATCATGTGCTAGGGGCATTGGGTCCTGATTTCCAAGATGTTGTTCTCCCATGCTGTGTAGAACTCTTGGATGCCATGACTTCTTATTCAACATGATAAGTTGTTGTCGGAGCATAGTTCATTTTTCTTCTGTCAAGCTCCTTAAAATATGAAACAAGCTCTTCGGAGAAGAATTTGTTTCCTTGTGTCAAGCTCCCTAAAAAATGAAATAGGATGTCATGGGGATAGTTATTTTAATGTGTCAACCTTGTTAAAACAATGAAACACAATCCCGTTCATTTCGAGTCTTTGCTCAGATATCATAAAATCCCAGCCGAGTCTTTCATTTATTTCATCATTTGAACCTTCACTCCATCTGCCGTTCATATGGACTGAAGCATGGGGGGCATGTACCTCGAATTAAGTCACCATGTTGGGGGCATGCTTACTTTTTCAAGCATAGTTTGTTTCCATTTCAAGATTGTGTAAATATGAAACTAGTTTCAAGCATAGTTTATCTTTGTTTCAAGCTTGTGTAAAAATGACACCAACTTGAAGTAGAGTTTCCTGATTTCAAGCTTGTGTAAAAATGAAACCATTCCCATTTTATCTCTTTTGATTGCCACCTTATCAGCCTATTTTGCCAAATAAACCTTGGTTTTCTCATTCCACCATCACTATCTTCTTGGCCGATCATACGCCTTCACTTGGTTGTTTTACCCATTCCTAAGGAACCGCTACGATGAGTGGTCTTGTTAGCCAACCTCTTAACCTTTACTTGTTTTGAGTAGTTCCACCATTACCAGAACCAGTAGCTACCATTAATACCACTCGTTCCTCCAGGAGGAGTCAACTTTCAGCTCTTTTCTGACTCTTGAAAAATGAAAATATTGTCAAGACTCTTGTCATTTTGAACTCGTTAAATGGCTGCGAAATGATATCTACCCAGTATACATTTACCCACTTTTCGGGCTGGGATAGATTATTTATGAAAAAGGGATACATTAACCTATCACGACTAAGGGGTTCTCTCGAATGTTGTTTTCTACCTTTTTGGATCTGAGAGATTATTTATGAAAAGGGCCTTGCTCAAGTTTTATTTTCTTATTTCTTTTCAAACTCTATAAACATGAAAAGATGCTGAGTTCTCCCTTTGTCAGACTCGCTAAAAACTATGACATCGAACTCCGTCATTATGATGTTACTCGAGTTCCTCCTTCCTAGGGCTCATAAAATGTATTAGTTTGGATTTGGTCAAAGGAAAAACTTACTTAGCAAGCATATGCTATCCCCTTCAAGCTTGTTTACAAAAATAATTTGGGTACTTTCCAGAAATGGTGGGGGAAAATGGAACCAGACTTTAGTCGGTAGTATGTCACTATTGAACATGGCACTTGTCTACATTTGTGTCGAGTTGGGGACATATCACTTCGCCATTTGTTTTCCTCCATGGGTTTGGGTAATCTCTTTTGACCACTCATCTACTCTTTACCACATCACCATGACCTCAGATCCTTTTGATGTAAAATACTGCAAAATCTAGTGTCGTGCCACCGATATGTTTAAGAGAATTTTTTACTCTACAATTTTCAACCTCCCCCTGATTATCTATTGGTACCAATTCATAAATCATCATATTCCACTGTCTTAGGTTGACGATGTGGGAAAAATCATGGCCCTCCTTCAACCAAGTCACTTCCTGTCGACTTCAGCTCATTTTCCAGGAAGTTAATCTAGAGATTCCCTTCAGGTACCTTGGAGCCAGCATGCCTTAATGGCAGGTTCTTTGCATGCGATGCAAGGTTCACATCATTGGCCTTCGATCAGATGATTCTATGGGTGTTTGACGCCAGATCATTGTTCAAATTATGTGGATTGTACCTTTTTTACCTTGAGAACCATTTTCATTATTGGTGGTTTCTCTCCCGTCTGTTAATAGCTCTCATTATTAGCTGGTAATGAAACGATGTTCCTGCATGTTCAACTTCAACTCATCGATTCGCATACTCGAATTTGTACTTTGTTCGGGTCGAGATGGAGTGAAAGACCTTGCGTTTTGTCTAATGAAATCCAAGCTGCGAGATTCTTTATGGATTACTATGACTTATTACATGACTCTTCTGATTGGATGGATGCAACCATACCTGAGTCTATTTGTTGATCCTTATTGCTGTATGGCTACGTCGATACCTCAGATCTCACTTTTATATACTTTATTATGGATGGTTTCTCCAATGCCACATATCATGTATAAGAGATATCAGTTCTATTTGTACTCATAGTTTTTCTGACAACAGTGGTTGGGTCGAACGCGTTCTTATAAATCATTTCACCCCTCCCTCTCTCTCGGACCTCATGCTTTAGAGGGCATCTGTTACACAACATTTTTTCACCATCCCTGCAATCCCTTACCCCACATATTAGAGGGTCTTTCCCGTGACTTGTGAGAATTTTCATACTTTGTAAACACCTTCTTTACATCCTTCTACATAAGGATATCGGTGAACTCCTATTGGAAATTTCTTCAAAAAGCATACAAAACCTATGCTTTTGCCTTGGCGCGGTAGCCAGTTCACCCCTCGCGCTAATGTGGAAGATTTTCACTAGAGCCTACGCCACCTAGCACTCTGTCTCATTGTAGTGCCTATGACAAGATATTTTAGGAATGTTTTTTAAAATTTGAGGCAGAATTTTCCTTCTAACAACCTCAGGGATGAGTCACTGGAAGTGGTTAAGTTGATTAGCCATGGATCTCCCTCTTTAAGCAGTGGTTTCCATCTCCCATGGAACAATCCTTGAAGATAGGCTTCCCTTCCATAATTATAACGATCCTAACCTCTGCCTCGCCCTCTATAAAAAAAAGCCTTCTTCCTTTATGAGAGCTAGTTGAACAAAGAGAATTATACAAATGAACATATAGCCAAGTAGCTAAACTTGGAGAAGAATACTATAGCTGAGTAATTTCTATTGAGAAGGAAGAACCAAGGAGAACTCTGTAGAGAGAGTCCCATCCGAATTCCCAATGAGTCTTTGTGAGACGCACTCTGCTTGAACGTTGTTGGAGGAGACTGCAACATCGAAGCTTGATTGTACTCTTTCTTTCATTTATTAATATACTTGACTATGGAGTTGGTTCCATCATTGTGTTATGTTGTTAATATAATGCAATGTATTTATTCCTCTTCCATTGACTAATAGTTATGAATTTGAATTAGTATGTTGTATATTTTCGTTGTTTCTTATATGTGTGTAGGTGTCCGAGCATGAAAGAAAGTGGATCATGATCTGGAAAACCAATAGCGAGAGGCAGTAACTCTTTTCAATGAAAACAATAGCATAGGACCTCTGGTAAGTCCTCTATCGAATCTCTATCCATTCGTTAACTAGGAATCTATATTATATCTTGTTTCGCTCGTGGCTAGACCCACCCTAGGGCTATTGGGATTGCCTCTGTCCGGAGAGGGGATTTACCTCACCAACAGATGGAGATCGATTTCATAACCCTTACTCCTTTTACAACAAGCATTAATAGTCTTTTTTTCATCACCCTGAATGAACATATGACATACTGAACAACACACATAAAAATTATTTGTGCATTAAAACCATCGTAACACATAAAAATTATTTGAGCATTGAAACCATCCTAACACAACAATTATTTGAGCATTAAAACCATTATTCCACCTCCTCCTTATCTTAATACACCTGTTATGGAGTTTCTCTATCCGAGAACGTCGTAACCTCCATTTTCACATCCTCAACAGGGAGTTTTAATACTATTATGACTATTTATTCATTGTCTCAAAAAGGTAAAGCAAGTAACATACCTCCTTCTCTGTAATTTTTTATTTTTAAATTATACATGTATTTTAACGTTTCACTCTTTATATGAATCCTATCATGGATATTTATATTATCTATCATATCAAGGAAGGAAAATATGGTTACATTGAACATTTCATACTCTTTTCTATGGATTTATTGATTTCCTCTTGAATCTATTACCTCCAAGAATAGTCACATAAAAAACTCTTATCAAGATATTATATATGTGTTTGGAACTACATTCTTGGTTAGATTTTCATTTTTACCTTTTATAATGATTCCTCAATGTATTATTTTCCACCTACTTCACTAACGTACTGTTGGAATTATGCTGTAATATATTGTTCTTGAAGGAAACCTACTCGATGAGTTTCCTTTTTGATAGCAACCTATTTGTTGAGAATGTAAATTTGATGTATCTACATGTCAGTTCAGATGTGATAGAGAAAGGAATTCTAGTCAGTTACAGAGGAATGATGAAGTTAAAGTTTCAATATATATACATAGGTTTGATGAAGGGAACCCACGTATACCTGCAGGTTTGATGAGGGGAACCTGAGTATACATAAAAAATTAGTGTATACGCAACTTTGCTGAATAAAAGTCACGTATACACATGGGTACAAAGAAGAAAATTCATGTATGTGTTGGCACACTAATTTCAACCATACCAAGGGTATTTACCATGGTATTATCCCACAATATTGAGTGTCATAACGACCGTTTGATCTCGTCCAATAATACCACCAACACTTGTATGGTTTTTGGCTCATGGTATTAAATAAGTTTCAAACTATATTAGGAGGAGAATATCATAGTGCAAGGGTGTGCATATGAATTAGAATTGAATGAATACATCTGTCTAAAGTATATATGCATGGATTGGGCTCTATTCAATAGATAGATATGTTATTTTGATGCACTCATGAATACAATAATGGATCAGGATCTCTAGACCTGAAATCACTATGTATTTGTATGAACTGTTTATGAGTTTTATAGATATGTGGTCTCACGTGTAATTTCTGAAGTAAATAATATGATTGGAGAAATTTTTATAGTGTTACGTATTCATGTAATATTTACAGCTCTATATGTTGGTTCGTCACGGCCAAAGTGCATATACCCGCGGGTTGATTTCAGTAAAACCGTGTATGGAAGTTAGGGTTTTTCTGAATATTGCTGAAAAAAATGTTTGATCATTTCCACTATATTTTTGTTGTTTTTCAATGAAGTCTTCATGTACATTTGGATTCTTTGAATATTGTTTATGCAACTATTCGAGTATGTATAAATATGATCAGCGACTGGTTGATTGAATATGATGGATGTTGTTGACTGAATAAGGGGTTCTATAAATCTAACAAGGTATGCCTGAATGTATCTAATGTGTTCTGAGTCTGATTACATTCCTAATTTCAGTATATAAAGATATTTATAAAGGTTCTTCCACAAGAAAACATGTATGCATGGAGGTTGCAGTAAGTAAAGTACCGTATAAAATTGGTTTTATGAATGATCGGGGTTGAGGTCGATTCTGCATGTTAATACAAAAGTTTAGGTTTAATGTTGTGATATGGTTACAATTATTTCACTGTTTCGATTATTTCTTGATGGCTATTAGTGTTGATCTAAAAATTCCATTGTGTTGAAGTTATTGTATCCATTGTGAAAATTTATGAACTGCGTTCTACAGTCGTTCTGAGGGCAGAAGCCTTCAATGTGGAAGTCAAAGCTTCCTACCAGTAGAAGTTGGTGATCAGTTCAAGGGGTTGAAGCTCCCTTCCAGTAGTGACTCATAAACGAGATCAAGGGGTTGGAGCTCCCTTTGAGTAGTAGCTGGAAAACGAGAGAAGGTTTCATCCTTCTGTGTGTGGGTGCCTGCATACTGATATGAGTCTGCATCAATAAAACATTGTAATCAGTTTTCTATATAATAAACATTGAAGAAAGATACGACACCAGTGGTGGTTTTCTCCTGACTTAGGTTTCCACCTTAAAATATTGTTGTTCATGTGTGATGTTTTTTGTGTGATTATTTACTCTATTATTATTGAACATATCTACTGCTCAAATCTCTGATGTATAATTGATGATTTGGGCTAAGTTAAGTTTATGAATATTTATTTGAACATTAAAATTAATATGGTTATATGCATGTTTACTTTACAAAAGCCACGTGCATACGCTAGTTGGAGTAATTACAGTCACCTATAGAAATGAGTTAAATGAAAATAAAATATTGTGATTATTGTAAATATTGATTCACACCCCCCCCCCCCCCCCCTTCTTAGTATTTTTCCCATTAATTGGCATTAGATAAGGTCCATCTGAAGAATATTAATTGCTAGAAGGAAGATCATCCAAGATGAAAAATCAAGATGGAACAACATCTTTCAGACCACCACTCTTTAACGGAAAAAAATTAATCTTCTAGAAGACAAGAAAAAGATCACATCGTCAATCTCTTGGAGAAGATGTTTAGGAAATTGTTGAAGGCGATTACCAATATCCAGCTACAATTCCCACAGATCCAACAACAAGGAAGAACTATGAAACTAATGCAAAATTTGTCAATGTATTTTTAGGAAGCCTGACCGAATCAGAAATTTTCATGGTTATGCAGTTAAATACAACAAAGGAGATATGGGGAAAAATCATTCTAAGCTATTAATTTGGTGCCAAGGTAAAAAGTGCCAAACCACAATCTCTCAGAATGAAAAATGAAAATCTTAGAATGGATAATGATGAAACTCTTTCTAGTTTATTTTTGCATCTAGATGATATCATAAATCGTATGAGGAATATGGGTCAAGATATAAGAGAAACAACTTTAGTAGAGAAAATATTAAGATCTATAACTCCTAAATTCGAGTCAAAATTGATTTTTATTGAAGAGAAGAAGGATCTACAGACTCTTACTATTTTTCAACTTCATGGGATCCTGACTACTTTTAAAATGAGAAAAGGAGGTCCTTCTGAAGTCAAAGAAGCTAATTTTAGAGCTACTGCGAAAGGAAAGGACAAGGAAGAACAAAAATAATCACGGTATGTTTCAGAATAAGTGATTTCTTCATAAAGTAACTTCACCTTGGCAATGGAAGGTTCGAAGGTAAGCTTCCTTTCAAATTTTTTTCTTATGGGAGAGTGGGTCATTATGCTTCTAAATTTCCCCATAAATACAATCGTCATAAGGGAAAGGATTTAGCAAAAGTAGTAAGATATGATTTGTCAATAGAAAAATTTACTAATGAAGATAGTGATGGCTTGTCAAATAGTGAAGAATGAGAATTTGATCAAGATTTAGACTGCTCCTGGGATTTGAAAAAGGCACTAGTGAAGCTAAAAGTAATTTTATGGACGATTTAGAGATAAATGATTTTCTTGAAGAAATCACTCAACTCAAAATATGCTTGGAAGAGAACAAAATGGCCATATATACTCTAAATAATCGACTCATATAAAAGGAGAAGCATAATGAGAAATTAGAATGTGAAATAGTAAGTCCAAGAAAGGAACTTGAGAAAGTAAAAACTCTAAACCTTAGCTTTTATAAAGGAACTGAAGCCTTAGATGAAATTATCAAGGTTCAACGCTCTCCTCTTGTGAAGAAATGTCTTGGATATATTGGTGATTCTTCTGAGTTAGAAAAATCCTAAGCTACAAACTATCTAAATGCAGCAAAAGCTAGCCAGCAAAGCTTCGTCACTCAGCAAAAGAACAAAGACAATGTCCACATAAAGCATGATCATTCAAATTCAAGGATGAACAATAAAATAAATATTACTCAAAAGGTAAACAACACTAGAAGGTTCTATGATCAAAAAAATTTATTCTTTAATGGACAATGTTTCTCATGTCATAATTTTGGTCACAAAGTTGCTGAATGTGTTGCATACAAAACCATCAAGACAAGAGAAGAAAGAAATAAAAGAAACGAGATAGGAATAAAGAAGAATAGTTATAAAAAAATTTCTCATCTTCAAAATGAAAGTGAATATTAATTTTGCAATACTTTTTACATGATGAATCTGAATGTACGAGAAAACTTCAGCCAAAAGAACAAATATCCACAAGCTCGAAGGTATGGAGAAGCAAGGACTTATAGTTTGAAAGTTTCGCCATAGATTTATTTTTAAAAGGGGAATAAAATCAACGTTAATTGATATCAGATGTTCAAAACACATGACAGGTGATAAAGACAAACTTATTTCATACAATCCATTAGAGAAGTAAAATAATGTTACTTTTGGAAATGACTCTCCTACTATCATTAAGGGTAAATGATATGTTTTTATAAAATAAAAGATTAAAACTAAAAATGTTTTGTATTTCGATGGATTAAATCATAACTTGTTGAGTGTTAGTCAAATATGTGATTACATAAATGAAATTGTCTTTCGATCAAAAGAGTGTGCAATTTATGAAGTTGACGTAGGAAAGACCATAATAAAAGGAACAAGAACACCAAGAAATTTGTATATATTGAAAGGTGGCTAAGTTAAATGTTATCTAGGTAAATCAACAGAAAGATTCTTATGTCACAAAATATTGGGAAATCTGAACTTTTCTCAAATAATAAAATCAAGTAGGCTCAAAGATATTTGTGATCTACCCAATATCACTTTACCCGAAAGCACCATATGCAAATCATGCCAATTCGGTAAGAAAACCAAGTTTCAATTTAATACCAAAGAAGGATAAACAAGTAAGCCTCTTGAGCTTATACATACTGATTTATGTGGACATGTGAGGAAAAAGTTACCTCATGGAGAACAATACTATATCTTATTCATTGATGACTTTTCTAGAATGTGTTGGATCAATTTATTGGAACATAAAGATGAAGCATTTGAAAAATTTAAGGTCTTCAAAGATTTATTTAAAAAATGAATTAGATCTAAAAATAAAATGTGTTAGATATGACCGAGGAGGAGTATACATATTAGGTGAATTCATTGATTTTTGTGAACATTATGGCATAAAAGGATAGTTTTCTGTAGCTTGAACTCCACAAAAAAATGGTGTGGCAAAAAGAATAAATAGAACAGTTCAACAAATGTCTCGTGCTATGCTTGATGAATCTAGGACTCCTGACACCTTTTGGGGTGAAGCTCCTCATATTTGAGTAAACATTCTTAACAAGGCTCATGTTCATGTAAATAGTGATAAAACTCCTTATGAACTTTGGTATGGTAATACTCCCACTATGAAGCACGTTAAAGTTTTTGGAAGCAAATGTTATAAAAAAAATAATGACGAAAATGTTGGTAAGTTTGAACCTAGAGTAGATGAAGGAATATTTCTTGGTTACTCTTCTAAAAGTAAAGCATACAAATGCTACAATAAGAGACTTCGGAATTTTTTTGAATGTATTGATGTTGTGACTGATGAATCTCTCTCAACTCCCAAAATGGAAATAACAACAAATGAAGATCATTGTGATGAAATTTTTTCCCTCATCAAATAGCAATAATATAGAAGGAGAACCTAATGAAGCAACAGAAGAAGATATGTCAAAAATAGAAAAGGATCCATCCAGGTATGTTCAAAAGAATCATCGAGAATCTCAAATTTTGGGAGAAAATGAATCAGGGGTACAAACAAGAAGAACTCTTGAAGGATCTCCAGTTATATAGAATTTTTATCCACCATTGAACCGAAAAATGTAAATCAAGCTAGTAAAGATGAATCTCGGATTCAGGCCATGAATGAAGAACTTGACCAAATTGAAAATAATAATACTTGGGAATTGGTTCTAAGACCTCACGATAAATTTTTTATTGGAACAAAGTGGATATTCAAAAACAAGTTAAATGAAAATGGAGATGTAATTGGAAAGAAAGCTAGAATTGTTTGTTAAGGGTATGCTCAACAAGAAGTTATAGACATTGAAGAAACATTTGCACCAGTAGCCAAACATGAAGCCATAACAATGTTTCTTACATTTTCAAATTTTCAACAATTCAAGGTTTATCAAATTGGTGTAAAGTATTATTTCCTTAATGGTGATGTGGAAGAAGAGTCTTATATAGAACAACCAGAAGGATTCATTTTGGGAGATGATGAAAAACTTGTTTACAAACATAAAAATTCCCTATATGGTCTAAAAAAAGCCCCACGGGCAAGTACTATCGTCTTCAAAAATATCTTCAACAACAAGGTTTCAAAAAATGATCCACGCACAGTAACTTATGCACAAAAATTGAGGATGATAAAATGTTAATTATTGTTGTTTATGTTGATGACATCAATCTTGGGAGTAATGAAGAATCCATGAATCATAAATTTTCTTATGTTATGCAGCTTGAATTTTAAATGTCTTTACTTGGGGAGATGACATATTTTATTTACTTACAAGTGCAACAAGCAAGAGATGGCATCTTTCTCTCACAAGCGAAATATCTCAGGAAGATCCTGAAGAGGTATGGGATCGAAGACTACAAACATGTCATCACTAGTGACATGATGTAACCTTAGTTTTCATGATGATTCTCCCTTGGTAAACCAACCAGAGTTTATATCTATGATTGTAATTCTACTTTATCTAATAGGGACTAGACCAGATATCATGCATTCAGTTGGGATTGATGGGCGATTTCAAGCCAATCCAAAGGAGTCACATCTTCAGGTCGTAAAAATAATATTCAAATATATACAAGGAACTAAAGGTTTTTGTCTATGGTCCCAAGAATGTGGATCTTACTCTTCATGCTTACACATATGCGGACTAGGCTAGAAATCTTGATGACCAGAAAAGCACTAGGGTGGTGCATTTTATATGGGGCACTAATTAGTATCCTGGTTCAGTAAGAAACAAAGTTCCATTACCTTATCTACAATAGAAGCATAATATGTGGTTTTTACATCATGTTGCACACAACCTCTTTGGATGATACAAGCATTACTAGACATTTAAATTAAATTTTCTCCTCCCATATCCATCCTATGTGATAATACAAGTGTCGTAAGTATCTCAAAAAATCCTATTATGAATTCCAAAACAAAGAACATTTCTATCAAGTATCACTTTTTATGAGAACAAGTGCTTGAGAAAAAAGTTAAATTGGAGTATGTTCCCTTAAAAGTACAAGTTCCTGACATATTTACTAAACCTCTTCCAAGAGAAGCATTTGAATATCTCAGATAGAAGCAGGTAGTTATCTCTGCCTTACTTATCTAATAAATTTGATTTTAGAAGATTAAATTCGGCATGTAGGTTTCATGACCCTTAGTGACGTATATGCATGAGTTTCGCTGTATAGAGTCACAGATGGCTCCTTTTGTCATAAAATTAGTGGGTCAGCCTTCAAAACAATGTTTTTCATGTTGCTGACATATTTGGTTTAGCTCTGATGCTCAGGTGTTTATGGGTACAGTCTGTGATTCTGGTTTACATTTCCTTTGCTTAATACTTATATACTTGATGAAGATGCCTTGATAAATTGGTTGTTGAAAATGTTCAGGATGCACATTTTTAAGGGGAGCATTAGCCTTGATGGATATAATGCATTGTTGGCTTTCTGTTGGTTACTGAAGAATGTTCGATGATCTCTCTCTATTGAGGCTCTTTGATCTTGGTTATAATTTCATATTTGTAATTTGATCTAAGGGTCATGTTGAGACCTATGATGTAAATAATTTCATATTCAGTCATCTAAGGAATTTTTCAAATTTGTAAACCCACTTGGTTAGGTAATTGATGTATGTATGCATCATTGATGATAGGAAAGGTTATAGAGTATAAAAAATCTATTTTGAAGCTTCATTATGTGTTCAGGGGGATTATGGTCTATATAGTGCACCGCAAACCTTAGCGTTACTTTATCAGTTCACTCTTTTCTCTTGATGTAAAAGGGGGAGAGTAACTTGGTGTTTGAATAGTGCTTATGATTGATGTGTCTATCAGGTATCTGTAGGATTGTGGTGATCAAACACCATCATGGTTTCCATCAAGTCCAAAGGGGGAGATTGTTGTTATTATGATGTAATATGTTGTCCTTGATGGCAACCTACTCGATGAGTTTCCTTTTTTATAGCAACCTATTTGTTGAAGATGTAAAATTGATATATATATATAGGTCAGTTCAGATGTGATAGAGAAAGGAATTCCAGTTGGTGAAAAAAGAATGATGAAGGTAAAGTTTCAAGATTTATACACATGTTTGATGAAGGGAACCCACGTATATCCACAAGTTCGATGAAGGGAACCCGAGTATACATCGAGAATTAGTGTATAAGCAGTTTTGGTGAAGAAAAGTTGTGTATAGTTATGTGTACAAAGAAGAAAAGTCACATATGTGTTGACTCACTAATATTAACCATACCAATGGTATTTACCATGGTATTAGCCCACAGTATTGAGCATTGTAATGACCATTTTATCATGTCCAAGAATAACACCAAAACTTGTGTGGGTTTTAGCTCATGGTATTGGATAAGGCTCAAACTATATATGAAGGAGAATATCGTAGTCCAAGGGTATGCATATGAATGAGAATTGAATGAATACTTCAGCCTGATGCACTAATGAATACAATAATGGATCAGGATCTATAGACCTGAAATGATTATGTATTTGCATGATCTATTTATGAGTTGTTTAGATATGTGGTCTGGTGCATAATTTCTGAAGTAAATGATATGATCTGAGAAATTTTTCTAGTGCTACGTAGTCCCATAATATTTACAACTCTATACGATGGTTCATCACGGTCATAGACAGTGTACCTCCGAATATGTTTCAAAAAAATCATGTATGGATTTTAGGGTTTTTCTGAAGATTGCTGAAGAAAATGTCTAATCACTTCTCTTATATTTTTTATTTATATCAACGAAGTTTTCATGTAGATCTGGATTGTTTGAGTATTGTTTATGCTGCTAGTTGAGTATCTATAAATATGATCAGTGACTGGGTGATTGAATATGATGTATTTTGCTAACTCAATAAGGAGTTCTGTAAATCTTACAAAGTATGCCTGAATGTCTCCAATTTTTTCTGCATCTGTTCAAATTCCTAATTTCAGTATATAAAGATCTATGCGCAGGTTTGTCCATAGGAAAACATGTATACATGCAGGTTGCAATAAGTAAAGTAGCATATATAATTGGTTTTATGAATGATCAGGGTTGAAGGTTATTCTACGTGTTAATACATAAGTTTGGGTTTAATGTTTTGATATTCTTACAATGATTCATTGTCCTTTTTATTGGTTGATGGCTATTAGTGTTTATCTAAAAATTGTGTTGTGTTGAAGTTGTTTGATCTAGTGTGAAAATTTATGAAACATGGTCTGCATTGGTTTTGAGGGCATAGGCCTTAAGTGTGGAGGTTGAAGCTTCTTGCCAGTAGAATTTGGTGATTAGTTGAGGGGGTTGAAGCTCCCTTCTAGTAGTGAATGGTAAATGAGATCAGGGGGTTGCAGCTCCCCTCTAGTAGTAGCTGGAATATGACAGAAGGTTGCAGCCTTCTACAGGTGGGTGCTTGCATACTAATATGATTATGTATGATTACAACATTGTAAGCAGTTTTCTATATAATAAACATTGAAGACAGAGACAACAACATCAGTGTTTTTCTTTCGACTTGGGTTTTCACCTTAAAATTTTGGTGTTCATGTGTGATGTATTTTCTGTGATTATTTACTCTATTGTTACTTCACATATCTACTACTTAAAACTATGATGTATGACTGATGATCTGGGCTAAGTTAGGTTTTTGAATATTTATTTGAATATTAAAATTTGTCTCGGTATATGCATGTTTCTTTTAAAAAAGTCGTGTGCATACACTAGTTGGACCAATTAGAGTCACGTATAGAAATCAATAAAATGAAAAGAAAAGATTGTGATTATTGTAAATACTGATTCACCCCCCTCTCTCAGTATTTTTCCCAAAAATTGGTGTCGGTATCAATGGTCGGGAGTTCCATCTATGTTAAAGGTTTCATTTTTTTGTATTTAAAAATTTTGTTTATTATCTCAAATGAGAACTTTTGTTTCATACCTTTTAATTTACCTTTGGCTTACTATAAACACCTTTCTCTCAACCTAGATATATATCTAAATTCCAACTCTTGGCACATATATCATTTCTATGTTGGTAAAGTTGGAATGATCATGGTTACATCTATCATACCCCTTTGGTTTCCCATCCTAGTGTGGAATGAATGCCTTTTTCCTCTTTTCACTTGTACCCACTTGGGAACCTATCTATTAATTAATATCGATTAATTGGCACCCTTCTACTACACATTGACAAACACCTTTTCCATAAGAAAACATAGGATAAATGTATAAGTTCTTGGTTTAGCTACATCTAAGAAAAGGCACAAGATTTACTTTATATAAATATTCCACTTACATGGTCACTAGGGTGAAATTTGTAACATTCTTAATACTTATAACCATCTACATCCCACCTAATTCTTATCATATTTCGCCTCATTGGTATAACTAGTTACAATTTGGGTTAATGACTTTACATGACAATTCACCACTATGCTACAAATTTTCATGTTGGATTATACGTCTAATGAACCGACAGTACTAGGGTAAAGTGAGACTAACAGGTGCCCTCCATGTCCTCACTACCCATATGATCTTCATGTGACGGGTATTACTCAGCTAACTTGCCAAGTGGATATTCTTCCCTTCTAATTTAACGAAGGAAATCTTCTTATCCCAATATTGTAAACTTTGTTACCCTTCATTCCACTTGATTATGTTTTCCTTCATGACAAGTGTAACCTATAGAACGATGTCAGGGAAGATGTTATTGCTTTGGAATTTTTTTTCATACCCAGGTTCAACATCTCGCCACTTCGTAGATTTCAGTTAGACTCAAACAATATGAGAAGTGAAAATTTTATTAAAATGTTGTATTTTCTTGTGGATGAAATCAACCCACTCTCCATTCACTCATTTTTTTCAACTTCCCTGGTGTTTTTTGGTACACAGAGTCACTTTCTATTCGACCACTTGGAGCTTTTCCTAGTGCGGAATTTGTTTTCAGGTAACACGAGTTTTTCTTCTTCTTTTTTAATTACAGTTTATTTCCTACACCCCGTATTTGTTAGCTGAAATTGTCACCTGAATACATTGTATTGCCTTCTTTACAGGTTGAATAATTATGGTTTCCATTTACTTTTTCATGTAGGGTTTGGTTTGCTTTCTCATGGATTTGATTCTTTCTCAAACAACAACTACAGGTAAAATATTAGAGGGTTTTCATCATTTCCATTTTTGGAAGGGTGAATAGGCCCTAGCAAGCTCGAACCACAAAATTTTTTCATTTTTGTTTGTGGGGTTTTACTCTTTTTCAGAATCCATTCAGTGTGCTCATATCCTTCCATTGTTACTAAGTAATCAATAATTATCCTTTAGGATATTATGTGCTTTTTCTACCCCTCAATACTAATGGAATTTTGAAAACTCACAGAACCGAACAATAGGACTCTCCCAATTCAAGGTATAGTATTGTTATTTTGTAAGGAATTGTGTTTAAGGTTATGCTCCTTTACCAAGAAAAAACTTCCGGTTACTAGGTTACCAATTTTTTTATTATACGTTTTTTTGGGTGCTAGCTCCTAATATGTCTCTTCATGAGCAGTACCCCTTGGCACATTATTTCGACACTAATCAGATATCTGTTCAAATATGAAGGTGGGAGTTGTTAAAATTGGCTACTTTACAAGTATATTATAAGTATTTAACGATATTTTTTCTTTGTAGTGGTTGTGATTTCTAATCACTTTTACCCATGTTAAATCTTGTACTCATTGATCTTTTAATATTGTCTACAGGCATGCATAACTCTGAGGTAGATCAAAGTTTTTTGTTATCTTTTTTCCAAGGAAAAGGAGTGAGCATCAAAAATATGTCTCTAGCTTGCAATGGTAAAGTTTTGTTCTATACTGCACATCATCTTCGTTTCCTCCTACAGAGAACAAAACCCAGGCGCACTGAAAATGAATGTGTTAACACTCGTTTGATCATTGACAATCATCTCTTCTATTTGGGAATACATTTAAGAGTTTAATTTGCATGTTGATAGCATAGGAGTTAGCATAGTCCATGTATTTGTATCCCATTTACCTTATATTATAAGTTTGTATCACTTCACAATTATGATATTGACACTTTCAATAGTCAATGTGTATTGAATAAATTCATCGGTAACCAATTGAGGGTTTTTATTTTTTATTTTTTTAATACCTTCCTATTCCATATGCGACCTATCCATGTCCTGAAACCATGTAGTAATATGGTTAAAAAATTGATTCTAGCTTATATTAAGAATCTTTAGAACGAAAGTCACGTTATTTTGTTTTTCTATACATTTTCGAGTTTAATTTGCATGTTGATAGCATAGGAGTTAGCATAGTCCATGTATTTGTATCCCATCTACCTTATATAATAAGTTTGTATCACTTCACAATCATGATATTGACACTTTCAATAGTCAATGTGTATTGAATAAATTCATCGGTAACCGAGTGAGTGTTTTTTTTTTTTTTTTTTTTTTTTTATACCTTTCTATTCCATATGTGACCTATCCATGTCCTAAAACCATGTAGTAATATGGTTAAAAAATTGATTATAGCTTATATTAAGAATTTTTAGAACGAAAGTCACGTTATTTTGTTTTTCTATATTTTGCTTGTGAGTGTTTTATGGTATCCTCTCTTCTCTCACACTTGTATTTTTTTCTTAAATAAAAAAATACAATAATTTTTCGTGTTTTGAATAAATTCAATTTCTACGGGAATTAAATTTGATTTAATTTGTGTGCATGTTTTTTTTCAGTACCTTATTCTTTGAGAACCAAGAGCTAAGTGTTGTTGTATTAGATTTAAATATAGCCCTCGTACTCTTGTATTTTTATATTATAATTGTTATTCAATTTATGATATCCTCCTCGTTACACCTTATCTCATAAGGAAAGTCTAACCATGTTTGGTTTACTCTAGGTGACAAGAATTCTATTTACACCTTGATCGTTGTATTTAATTTCTCCATTTCTTTACAAACACAATTCTTTTAACTACTCTTTTTATTATTCTTAACATAAGGCAAGGAGAGTCTAATATTATATGTGGCAAATATATATATATATATATACTTTATTGAAACTATAGTTGTATTTATACTTATATAGATATAAGGTATTACATGATATATTATAATTTATTTCCTTCTATATTTACATATAAAAGTTTTCATTGAATTACTAAATAGAAATAATAGAGATATTCCATTTATCCTTACCAAAAGAATTTTAGGTACTTTTATTGTATAGATTTCTTATTTATAGAATCTAGATAGTATTTTTCTTCACATCTCATCAATAACTAAGTGAATTATGTCTAGATTATATATATATAACCTTAATTGGTACCCACAACTTGTATTCTCTACTTCTAGTATTTCCTTTCAACGGATGTCATAATGTATTTGTACTTTTGTAGAGTTCAGGTTTAACTAGTTGCTAATTATAAGACTGGTTAACTCAACTATTTGTGTATATAGAAATTTTATTCTCAAATCAATCCTTACACTTGAAATTTAATTCATTATAATTTAAGAACATACACTACGACAATAAATTATTCTATGCATGTAGCCAAAAGATTCAATAACCTAAGTAATAATATCAGACTATGTATGCCACCGATAATAGGCACAAATTAGTACAAAGGATGTAACAATAGATCATTAAAATTCAAAAATAAGATATAAAGATAATTTCATCTAACTCTACTTATTTCTTGTGAAATTCTTAAGAACCGAGCAGGTTACACCAAATCGTGAACTATCCTTAATAGTTATCATCGAGCTAAGAGCTTCTTATCTACATGGATCAACAACCACCCCCTTTGATTCTTGGGCGGTTTTTCTTTTATAATTTTCCTCCGAGAAGATTTCATAGTAGTGTTCTATTTTCAACGTCTACTGAACCTTTTCCTAGGCCTTTTTTGCTTCTTTTGTTTTTCCAAAAATATATATAATTTTTTTCTCTGAAGAACACTATTATCTCCCCTGATGTTTTTTTGCATCCCAATTAGTGTTTCTCTCCATATAAGTGATTAAATTAATATTTATCTCCCATTATCTTAATTTAATTTATTTTACTTTTCTCATAGGGATTTTTAGGAGGCTTTCAGGGAAGCTCCATCATGTGGAATTGACCACCAAAGTTTTTTCTAAGTTTGAAATAAGTATTCTAGAATTTGTTGATCCTTCTTGAGTACTTCCAATAAATTTATTTATTACCTCATAAATAATAATATACTTACATAATGACATAGGCACAATCATGAATTCCCTCGCAATTAAATCCGATAACAATTTGACATCAACAAATATTAACTTCCTAAAAAGAATAGTAATAGGGACCTATTGCATCCTCATCCCCTTTTAATAAAACATTGTGCTCGTTGTTACCTCATTTCCATATTTCCTTACAATTTAAAGGAAAAGCCTCCTCCATTTCTTGTTTCATTCCTACACCCATGTCTTTAGTACTATGAGCTTCCACTTCACTTTATTTTGAGTGATTGTTCAATTTTGTAGTTCAAATACTCTTAGATTCATTTCGTTCTCCTTCCCTAACATTTTTTCATCCATTCTAAACACATGATTTTTATTTTCATTCATGCACTCCACTTGTACCCAAAAAAAACTCTCCACATGCACCCAACAAGGTCAACAACATCAATATAGCATCACATAGTATCATAGGTCCTTTGGTACATTTATTTACAACTATACAAGTGACATCGACATGACATGGGAATCGTTTAATATGAAATTTAAAATATGGAATTTCTGATTTCCTTTCGTACTACCCACACAGAGGCAATAATAATCAAAATACTATTTGCAACATTCTCTCTTATGTTGTTATTTTGATACCATTGTATCAAATATGTGTTTTTCATGCATACTTAAGTATAAAACAACCTACTACCTTGGACACTTCCATAGTTGCTACATTACTATCAATTCCGCTCTGGAGTGTACTTCTCCAAGTTCATCCTAGTTGTCTACCACTTATTTTCAAACCTTTTCATAATCCTACAAATTATGAGGAAACAAACATAAGGAATTCACAATACCAATATGGAGAATTAAAGTGATATTTTGGCATACAAAATTTTTATGGTTAATACAACAATGTGCAACTTCATAGATCTACAACACTTCTATATATAACCATGTAGTCTTTTCCCTTTGCATTTTTATATGCATGGGTTTCCTTAGCACAAGAAAAGTTAGTGTGTTTGTTTTCATCAATTACAGACATTTTTGCACACACACATGTGTATATATGTTAAAATGATACACCAGCTAGAAAAACTTAAGTTTAGGGATTTCCATTCATAGAAACTTATGAAGATATCTCGATTACTGAGTTAAGCTACTCCAGGAAATTTTAAAAACATTATTTGTTTTTCTAGTGACACTATTGTAACCAACCACTTTGATGCTCATTCTTCCTTCAATAAAATCTAATTTTTGGAACAACAATACTAATCTCTAATCTCATAATTTTTTGAGACCATTTTATTCTTATAATTGATTCCAATATATGATTTTGTTCCCATTTTTAGGGTCTATTTAAATTATTCTTAAGGAAATGCACGTTTCCACTCTTGCTTTTAGCTTTGGTCCAATTTACTCTTATCCATTTTTGTATAAGGCTGATGGTTTCTGCATCGTTTCTGCACTATCTTTGAGTACCTACATGTCCTTCTAGATTTTGGGGGAAGTGAAATGACACTATTACTATTATTTTCATCTTAATAGTCTCCAATTATTCTATCTACTTTGTTATTTCCATGCTTCATTTTTTTTCCTTTATCCACAATTTGCAGTGAAATTCGATTATGTCTCATGATTTTATCTCTTACTTTTAGGTGCTTCCATATATATTAATGCCCCATTTCCTATGGTATGCTTTTGTCAGCCAAACCCTTGGTTACTATTTCTTTCCTCATATAGGTCCAAAGACCATTTAGTCCTTCTAGTTTACCAATAAGGAATTTATTTCCCTTTTATTGGACCATTGCAATTCAAAAAAATTGATCCACAAGGGAATTAATTCTCGAAATATATGTTATCAACATCCATTTTATTAGTAGAAATGTTTCATTTGTGCCAATATTAATATTAATTATGCCTAAGAGGACTCACCATTGAGGGCTGCCTAGTCTACCTCCACCCCGACCGCTGGCTGGGCGGAGGCAGGCTAGGCAGCCCTCGATGGCGCCACCTAGTTGGGCAGAGAGAGAATCTTGAAATCACCCTTTGTATAGGGAGGCTGTACCATCGAGGGTCGCCAAACATGCCGCTGGCCTACGATTGGGTAGAGCGTGATTCTGAGAATCACCCTCCACTCAGCTGCGAGTTGGAGGTAGGCTGGGAAGCCCTCAATGGTGCCTCTCGGCCTGCCTCAAGCCCCCGGCTAGGTGGAGGGCGATTGCGAGAATCACCCCTGGCTGGGCAGAGGGCGATTCCAAGAATCACCCCTAGCTGGGCGGAGGGAGATTCCGAGAATCACTCGTAGTTGGGCGTAGGGCGATTTCGAGAATCCCCCCGGCTGGGTAGAGGGAAATTCCGAGAATCACCCTCTGCCCTATCAGGTGTCATTCTCGGAATCGCCCTCCAACTAGACAGGGGCCAAAGGTAGGCTGGCAACCCTCGCCAGCACCACTCGGCGTGCCTCTGGCCCTCTGCTTGGCAAAGGGCAATTCCAAGAATCACCCACGGTTGGGCGGAGGGTGATTCTTGGAATCACCCTCTGCCTAGCTGGGGGTGATTCTCGGTATCGCCATCCACCCAGCCGAGTGTGATTCTTAGAATTGATCTCTGCCCAGCCAAGGGTGATTCTCAAAATTGCCCTCTGCCCAGCCGGGGGTGATTCTCGGAATCGCCCTCCGCCCAGCCTGGGGCTGAAGGTAGGCTGGGCGGCTGCATCGAGGGCTGCCAATCGGGGGGCCAGAGGAAATCTGGATAGCCCTCAATGGTGCTGCCTTGCCAGCCTCTGATCCCCATTTGGGTGGAGGGTGATTCCGAGAATCTCCCTGCGACTAGACGGGGATCGGAGGCCAGCCGGGTGGCACCATCGAGGGCTGCTGAGCCTGCCTTCGCCCAGATGGGGGTCAAATCTAGGCTAGGCAGCCCTCAATAGCATCGCCTGGCCTACCTCTAGCCCCCGACTAGGTGGAGGGTAATTCTGAGAAACACCTCTGGCTGGGCAGATGGCAATTTCGAGAATCGTTCTTGACTGGGTGGAGGGTAATTCCAAGAATCACCCCTGGATGGGCGAAGGGTGATTCCGAGAATCGCCCCCGGCAGGGTAGAGGCTGGCTGGGTGGCTCCTTCGAGGGCTTCCCAACCTGCCTCCAACCCCTGGCTGGGCAGAGGGCGATCCTCAGAATTTCCCTCTGCCTAGCCAGGGGCCGGAGGCAAGCCGGGCGACGCCGTCAAATGAAGGAGATTGGGTTTTAGATCTATTTTCAGGTTCAGGTAACTTTTATTACACAAATTTAAATTTAAATATTTTATTTTTTACTTTTTATGTCTTTATACTAATTTTCTTTATTATTTCTTTTTTACTTGACGATTAGGTACAACAGTAGCATGTTTCCTACCAAAAGGAAGAAATCGCATTGCCATTAAGAAAGACACAGTGCAATGCAAGTTTATTCAGCAAAGAATTAACGTTCTTGAGTTCCTTCCAGATGCAAAGCAAGAAGTTGGTTTGAGGAAAGGGGATTTTAATGAATCACGTGTGGTAAAAAAAAACAAAGGAACCTCAACCATCATTATATGGAATGATTGGAAAGGGACACTTTGGAAGATTTTCAGACATGAAAGATCCATTAGAAGATAACAACGACCAAAATGAAGTAGAAAATGTTGCAGAAGAAGCCATCAATGATGTTCTAGATAATGTTGAAAATGTATTAGTTGATATTGTTGAGGATCTTTAAGTTATGCTTGCAAACAAAGCTCATTTTTTAGATCTATTAATCATTTTTACTTGTAATGTTTTGAATTTGATATTTAATGAGAGGAATCCTTATTTTTTGCAAAAAACATGTGATTATTATTATTTTTTGACATAAAATTCAATAAAACTACTATTTTATTAAGTTTTTTTTGTTAAGATTTTCCCAAAAATTAGTTTATTTAACATGTTTTTTTAACAAAAAGTCTCTAAAAGTGTATTTTTTGCATTCTATTTGTATTGAATTTTTTTTTTTTTTTGTCATACGATTCAAAATATTGGTTTTTAGCGACAATTACTTGATGTTCATTGAAAAATTAATTAGCAATACATAAACTTGTAGAAAATATAAACTTTATAATATTGACCATTTTTTTCATTTTTTATCTATATGAAAAATTGAAGATATAATTACAAATTTTTGTTTTAAAAAAAATTATTTTTTTCTTTTTAAAACACAGGTACATAAATGCACTTAAAAATAAAAATCTCATGGAAGAAGAAGACATTAGAAAATGTATAGTGTCAAAATCAATCCTCTAAAAAAATGTTGGTGATGATATGCCACAACTATTCAAAATCGACATAAAAAGCATCATAGAAAAAAGAGAAAATAAATAAATTAAAGTGCCAAAAACATGCTAAAAAAAATAAATCGATTTTGCATCACTACTTTTCAAAATCGGGTGTTTTTCTTGCTACATTAAAAAGTAGGTAACAGTGCAGTTACCTATTTCATTGGTAATAGTGTTATACAATTTCATATATAATAATAATTTTATTTTTTTCCATTTGAATTTCATAATTATATGTGCACAACTCAGTTTGAAAACAATTCATTCTCTAGAATGCTTTGTATTCTCAATTCATAATTTAAGTTCTTGCATTATTACAATATTATTTATTCATAACATAAGTTCTTGTACCACTTTACATCAACTTATTAGCATATATGTCTTATCCAAGTATTTTCTATTGATAAGGCGTGATAAATTTTGTTCCACTATATCTCCTTCTTCAATAGAAAAATACTACATATCATGTTTATGTGCAACTATGAATCTTACTTTGCATACAATTATAAGTATATATTTAATTATTTATATTCTTCCTGGCATTCTTTTTCCATTATGTGTTTAATTCTATCCTTAAGAAGCTAAATACAATTTAGAACTTATTGATTTTGTGATCAGATTATCACATTCCTCCCTAGATATGTTGAATATTAATTAACTCAAATTGTATGTAACAATTATTTCTTCAATATCGATTTTATTCTTACTCTTGTGATACTTCATTTTCCTTCCCTACTCCATATTTTAAAGTTCACCACCAACTAATGAATGAAAAATTTAATCTTTCCTATTATTGTATCATACATCCTGGTTCTACATCTTATAAAATAGTCTTTCTTACTAAAATTATGTCACCTGTTACTTTGTTACCCAATATTTTTCAAGGCTTACAAGTGTAACATACCTGTCTAATAATAATAAAAATTTGGCTAATCACTCAGTGTACTTTTTTCCTACATTTGTCTCTACCCCAACCAATATGTAATTAGCATAATTCTTTTGTATATAAAGCATCATTTAACCAATAAATATTTTGTACATACTCATAGGTCTTAAGGAATTTCCAACTTATACTCTATTGGATACCTCTATTTCTAAAAATTGATTTTATGTCCTTTTTTTGCTATTGCCTTTAAAATATTTTCTTCTACCCCTTTTTTGGAGTGTAGATTTTATTCATTAAATAGTCTATTATTACTAATTTATATTCTTTCCTTGAACTTCCTACAACAACCTTTATTGCTTGTTCTTATACTAGGATTACATTTAGACCCAACCTATTTGGTTAATATATTTACTCATTTCCGCTTCAATATCACGATAACCCAAACAGGTCCTATCTTTATAGAAAATTTGTGTATGCGGTAACATTTTGGTTGAGTTATTTCATTTATAATAATCGACACTAAGGCCAAGTGCACAATCATTAGGGAACCTTAGTACACTCATTACCTTCTCCTATCTATTGTATAATGGCATTGCAGTCACTTTAAAATAGAAGAGGTACATATACTAGTACTTTGTTTTAAACAATCATGCCTAATATTTCTTATAATAGAACTGTCACGTCCTAGTTATTGCAATAGAAAACATAAAATATTTAATATCTCCCTTCTTCAATCTATTAAAGTATTATTTTACTACTGAGTAGTTCCATGTTTTCAATTCCATTGCGTCTGAATATAATGTAGCAATACTAATTTATGTCATACCACTATCAGTTAGCCCATAAGCCTTAACATTGAAATTAAAACTATGATACCATATGTAACATACCTCTTTATCCATAAGTTTTTTTAAAATTATATCTGCAGTATAAAATTCCACTCTTTACATGAATTTTAAATGGATCCTTATACTTTCTATTACCATAAAAAAAAAAAAATCTGGTTTCAGTGAACATATAATCTTATTTTCTGGGGGTTTATGGAAATTTCCATGTTACTTCCGAGAATAGTCCCATAAAAAACATTATCAACATATTATATCTTCTTATGTTCATTTTTCCAAGGTATTTTTCTATACCCACTTCACTAAAGTAGTGTCATTGTCAAAGGATAGGAATACCATCGATGTTAAAGGTTTCCTCTTATTTTATTTAAAACATTGGTTTATTATCCCAATTCGGAACACTAGAAACTTCCCTTTAAATTTACCTTTGGCTTACTATAAACACCTTTCTCTTAACCCACATATAGCTATAAATTCCATGTCCTTGCACATATATCATTTCTATATTTCTATTTTCATAAAGTTGGATTGATTTTATTTGCACATGTCTTATCCCTTTGGTTTCCTACCCCAATGTCGAATTAATGCCTCTTTTTCCTTGTACTCACATGGGAACCAATCTGTCGCTCATTTGACACCCTTATAGTACACATTGAGGAAGACCTTTTTCAAAAGAAAGCATAGGATAAATGTATAAGTTTGTGGTTTAGTTGTGCATAAGAAAACGAACAAGGTTTAATTTATAGAAATATTCCACCTCGATGGTTATTCGGGTGAAATTCGCAACCTTCTTAATACTTCTAACCATATCCATCCCACCTAATCCTTACCATATTTCACCTCATTTCTATAACTAGTTACGCTTTGTGTTAATGAATTTATATGTGCTACAAATTTTCATGTGGGATTATACATTTAATGAACCAGAAAAAATAGGTTACAGTGAGCCCAATGGGTGCCCGCCATATCCTCACTACCCATGAGATATTCATGTGATCGGTAGTACTAAGTTAACTTGGACGGTGGAGATTTTCCATGCCAAACTAACGGTGGAATTTTTATATTATTACCCTAATCTTGTAAACATTGTTACCGTCCTTTCCACTTTCTTATGTTTCACTGCATGAGCAGTGTAGCCTATAGAATGACACTAGGGAAGAACTTATTTCTTTGGAAGTTGTTTTTTAATTCGACCCCTTGGAGAATTTTCTGCTACAACATTTGTTTTCAGGTAACATGGATCCTTTTTTTTCTTATAGTTTATTTCTAGCACCCTATCTCTATTAGCTGCAATTATCACCTGAATATGCTATATTTTATTCTTTACGTATTTAATGACTCTGGTGGACCTTTCTTTTTCCATAAAGGTTTTCGTTGTCTCTCGTGGAGTTGGTTCTTCCCCCGAACAATAACTACACGTAAAATATTATAGGGTTTTCATAATTTTCATTTTTCAAAGGGTGAAAAGGCCCTAGGAATCTCGAACAACAAATATATTTTATTTGAGTTTGTCTCGGGTGTTTTACGGTCTTTTGGATTGCATTCGTTATCCTTTTTCCTTCCATTGTTACTAGGAAATCTATCATTCTCTTTCATGATACTGTGTGCTTGTTCTACCTCACAGTACTGATGGAATTATGAAAATTCATGGAACCCAACACCATGGCTCTCCCAATTCCACGACTATTATTTTTATTTTGTAAGGATTTATGTTCCAGGTTATGTTCCTTTCTTAAGAAGAATCTTTTAGCTACCAAATTACACAAATTTCTTTTATAGGCTGTTGTAGGTGCTAGCACCTAATCTGTCTCTTCATGAGCACCAACCGTTGGCACATTTTTTCGACACTAATAAGATATTTGTTAAAATATGGTGGTGGGAGTTGTGAAAATCATATCCTTTCCAGGTATATTATAACTCTTTAAGAATATTTTTTCTTTGTTGCAGTTGTAATTTCTAATTGTTTTTTCCCAGGGTAAATCGTGTACTCATTCGAGATTTTAATATCATCTACAATTATGCATGTATGCATAACTCTGAGGTATCTCTTTTGTTTTATTTTTCTTTTTTTTCAGAAGAAAAAGGAGTGAGCTTCCCATCTCTCACTCTGACTTGCAATGATACAGGCCGATTCTATATTGTACATCATCTTAGCTTCACGCTATAGAAAACAAAGCCCATGTGGACTGAAAATGAATGCATCGTCACTCCTTGGAACTCAAGAAAATGAGTGTTTACTATTGGATATTCTATTTGGGAGTAAAATTTTAGGGTTTAATTAGCATGTTTATAGAATAGGAATTAAGAGTGCGACCTAGGGTTGCTGATGTATTGGGATCCCATTTACCTTTTTATGTTTATATCACTTCGCAATTATGGTATTGGCACTCTCAATGGTAGCTGTCTGTTGAATAAATTCGATGGTAACCCAGTGATTTTTTATATATATATACCTTCCTATTTCATATGGGTTGTAGCCCTGTACATGAGACCAACGAGTGAGATGGTTAATATTTTGAGCCTAGATTATGTAAAGAATTTTTACAATGAAAGTCATGTTATTCTGTTTTCTATATTTTGGTTGTGATTGTTTTATGGTTTCCTTTCATCGCCCCCACTTGTATTTTATTTTTAAAAATAGAAAACTAAAATCATATTTTTCCTTGAATTGAATAAATCCCATTTCAAGGGTAATGAAATTCCACTTAGTCTGTGTACATGTTTTTTTTCTAGTACCTTAATGATGTATGTATTATGTAGTTCCATTATTCGATGAGAACCAAGACCAAAATGCCCTTTGTATTATATTTAAATCTAATCCTCGTACTCATTTATTTTGATGTTGTAATCGATATTCAATTTATCATATTCCATTTACACCTTCTTCTTTGTAACTAATAGCTCCATTCCTTCACATGCACAATTCGTTTAACTACTCCTTTTATTATTATTAACACTATAATACAAGCAGATTCTAAGGCTTATATATATATATATATATTTAAATTATAGATGTAGTTATATATATACATGCACACGGTATTACATGATATACTATAATTTCCTTCCTGCTAGATTTACATACAGAAGTTGTCATTGAATTAGTGAATATGAATAATACATATATCCTATTTTTCCTTACCAATATATTTTTAGGTACTTCCATTGTATATATTTCTCATTTATAAAAAGCACATAAAGTTTCTATTTATATCCCATTAATATATAAGTGAATTATATATATAATCTCAATTAGTATACGGAACTTGTACTGTCCACTTCCATCATTTTCTTTCAACGAATGCCATATAATATATTTTTACTACTGTAGAGTTCAGGTTTAACTAGTTGATAACTTGAATAACATTTAAATTTTCTATTGGTGAATCGTGAAATCTTAGTTTGAAATCAATTCTTACACATGAAATTTAATTCATCATAATTAAAAAACATACACTATGAAAATAAATTCTTCTATGCATGCACCCAAAGATTAACATTAAAAAAAAAGAAGAACCTAAGTAATAACAACATGTTATTTATGCCACAGGTAATATAGAAAAAATAATACAAACTACCTAAAAATAGATCATTAAAATTAAAAAATAAGATATAAAGATAATTTTATACAACCTTAGTTACAACTTGCGGAATCATGAGGAATCTAGCATGTTCCACCTAACCATGAAGTATTTTTAATAGTTACTTGTGGAATCCTAGGAACATAGAAAGTTCCACCTAACCATGAACTATCTTGAATAGTTCCATTTCACTTAAGAGATTCTTACCACTAAGGATAAACAACTACCTCTTTGATTCATGGTTAGTTTTTCTTTTATAATTTTCTTTGGAGTAGATGTCTTGCCTTCAACCTTTTTCCTAAGTCTCTTTTTGTTTTATTTATTTATTTTGAAGAAATATAATTTTCTTTTTCTTTAGAGCACAATTTTCTTGCCAGTAGTGCTTTATTCCATCCCACTTAGTGTTTCTCTCCAACTAAGTGATTAACATCATTTTTATCTCACATTATGTTAATTTTATTTTATTTATTTTTCTCCTAGTTATTTTTGGGAGACTTTTAGGGAAGGTATATGATGTGGACTTGACCATCCCAACCTTTTCTAAGCTCGAAAGATGTATTTTAAACTCAATTTATTTATTAACTTAATAATAATAAATAATTACATCATGACATAGGTCCGATAATGGCTTCCCTCACCAATAAATCCCACAAAAGTTCAATGTATAAAAATAAGAACTCCCTCGCAGAAAAATAGGGGTGTTACAAAGAATTGCACTTCTAACCATGATCTCATATTTGTAGGTGCATTCCAAAAATAGTTTTCTTTCCACAAGAATATGGTAAAAGTGACCAAGAACCTAAATCTAAACCATGAGAGAATATAAAAAGAAGAATATAAATATGATGAATACCAGCAAGACCCAAAAAAATGAACACATCATTTAGAAAATGAAGTGGTTTATGATAAACCATGTGGATAAAAAAGAAAAATACTATATTTAGCATTAAGCAAGGTGTCATGTCATTATATAATGGATCTACAAATAAAAATTATTATTTTGGTTTTCTAAGATTAACTTTTGATAAATTTAATGTGATCACTCTCAATATCATGGTGGATAAAAATTGGAGACCCTTGATTCAAACACAACATTATGTGTTTTTTTTTCTATTCGAGGGCATTTTCTCTTGTCTTCAAAAACAAATAAAATTGACATATAATTTTGGTCCATATTTTATTAGGGCTTAGGTTTTGTATCTAAATCTATGAATTCCATATTTCAAGCCATAAATGGATTTTTTCTTCTTTGGGTTAAATTTTCATATCGTTCATTGGTCAAGCAATTTTGAGAGTACAATAAATGTTCAATGTCTCAATATGGATTTGGTAGAACCATGAGAAGACATACAATCTTTTGTTAGGATTTTTTACGAAGTGGATGACTCTCCATGGAAACATATCTCCAAATACATAATTGAACTCATTATCATGAACTCGATTATGATGAACTACCTTTTAAATGAATGAACTGTGATGAATATAGATTTTTTTCCTAAATATTCCGAAAAGCAAAATAAAATGAAAAATAAAGTGGAAAAGGAGAACACCTGAAGCTACAACGAAGAAGAAAGCATGCCCTCAACAACATGTAGGCAAAAGGACACTTGAAGGAAATGGATTGGTACCTGAAGGCCCTCCTTTTACAAATAAATTAGCTCTCCAAGGTGAATAAGTCTCCTCTAGCAAGAACAAAGGTTTAGTAGGAAACAAAATTGATACCCTCAATTAGGTACACAAAGAAGGGGAAATACCATATCCATTACACATTGACATATAGTTTGTCAACTCGCAATGCATGAGATTTGAGGATCGAAGTTACATGTCTCCCCTTAATTTTTCCAACTAAATAAAATTTTGTCATGGAAGAGGATTTTATTGGGCAACTAGGAAGCACACAAAAATCAACAACCTCTCACTGATTGGGAAACCAAGAAAAAGCACACTCTTTCCTTGGAAACATCTAAGATTAGAAAAGAGGGGAACATTTGAAAATCTAGGAAAGAAGGAAACATCTCTATGTATTTTCTTTAACTAATAATGCATTTGATTTTATCTTTTGTAATTAAAAAATAAAAAATAAGGAGAATGATTGCATTGTTTATAAAATGCTCATCTATCCCTCGTAGTAAAGACCGTGGTATTGTTTCCAGAGCTTTGTTACTCTTTTTTCCTATCTCTATTTTGTTATGTGATTCTCTACCTTAGATTTTCATATCTGCAAGTATATCAATTGGTATCAGAGCATAAGATCTTGGAAGCCATCCGCATGTTCGAACAATTTTTTTTAGGGTCATACATTTCAATCCATTCGGTAGATGAAAATCATGCCACCCCATAAAGATCCCTCCACTGTAGACACTCCAATAAATTATTTAGCTAGGGCTCTTCAAGTGTTAATTACGATGCAACAACAATGATGTCCTCGAGGTAAAATGCATATTAATACATGCTTTCAACTGCTAAGATTATTATGTCAAATGAATGGTGAGGTTATTTATTCTTATCTCTATAGTCTCTCCAACTATTTCAGAACCTGTCCAATGATGGAAGAGGAGTTAAAAGTTCAGATCGACAGTCCACAATAGGAAGGCCTAGAATTCAATCTCCCCAATTCAGAAATGGTTTATCTCCCTTTGGTTCTTCTAATGTCACCTTCACCTCGTCACCCACATGTCACAATACCCCTAGTGTACATTTCATAAGACCAACTGACATGATTTTCCAGATTGTCGAGTACTGAAGAATCTATGCCCTTACAAGAATATTTTTACAGAGGTCGAACAACCAAATTCCACTACCCCACTTCCAGTTTTTTCTTTCGAAAATCCTACAGAAGTGGACCCCTCTCTAATCCTGATGACTGCTAATGTAAAAAACACCTTTTTTACACCTTTGTTTACCCATAATTTTCAAATCAAATATGCGTTGGCCACACTTATTTTTGACAATGGGAGTCAGAAGAATCTTCTGTCACAGGACTTAGTTGAACACCTTTTCCTTCCCACCACTCCTCACCCACACGTGTATCAGCCTGGTTGGGTCCAAAATGACGATCCTCCTCTAACCATCTCCCAATGTTGTGTTGTCACCTTTTCTATCAGACCTTTCCGTGATACTGTGGTATGTGATGTTTCTACTCTTGATTGTGTTAATTTATTGCTAGCAATTCCATAAAACGAGGCTCAACATGTTGTTTATCATGCTACAGATCACCAATACCACTTGTAGTATGATGGGAACACCTATGTGCTCACATCCTCAGTTATAACATCAACCCAACCTTCCATTGTCAAAGCTCCCATTATGAGAGTCAATTTAAACCAAGATGTTTCTTTATGCTTGGTTTGCCCTATCAATCAAGAGAAACTCACCAATATAGTCCCTCCTACAATGGCTCCTCTACTCCATGAATTTGCAGATGTCTTCACACAATCCATAGGGTTGCGTCCAACACGCTTTGTTGAACACCACATCAATATTATTCATGGTGCTTCCTTACCCCATGTTATCGCTTTGTTGCTCGAGAGGCACCTAAGATAGAATGCAAAATTGAAGAATTGTTGACATATATCCATATTGAAACTTCATCCTCACCATGTTCATCTCCAACTTTTATTATTCCCAAAAAGGATACTTCTGAATGGTGCCTCGTGACAGACTACCAAGCCCTTAATAAATCCACTGTTAAAAATTGCAACCCCCTTCCCCGCATTGAGGATTTGTTGGAAAACATACACGGGGATTGTTTCTTCAAAAATATGGATTTAACTACACGCTACCATCAAGTTTGCATGCATGCAACCGACACATGGAAAAATTCTTTTAAAACAATTTTTGGGCTATTTTAATAGTTGGTCATGCCACTTGGACTGACCAATGCACCAACCACCTTTCTGAGATTCATTAATGATGTTTTCAGGGCACATTTGGGTAAGTTTATGGTCATCTACCTTGATGAAATTTTACTATTCAGTAAATCTTGGGAAGACCATCTTCAACATGTTCGCACCATACTTGAGTTATTGTGAGCACATCACCCTCAGGTCAGACAAAACAAATCCTATTTAGGAGAAACATTAGTTGAATATTTTGGATTTATTATTGACAACATAGGGGTTCGCCTAGATCCCTATCATGTACAAGATTTGGCAGAATGGCCAGCCCCTTGCAATGCACATGACCTCAAGAGCTTCATGGCAGGTATTAATTTCTGCAGAAATTTTGTCTCTAATTTCTCATAGTTGGCACCCTTTGCACAAGTTGTCTCCTCAGACAAATTTTATTTGGGATGTCGAATCTCAACGATAGTTTTCTCAACTCAAGAATGCCTTATGCTCTACCCCTGTTCTTCATTTTCTAGATATGAATCAACCATTTGAGATGGAAACTGATGCCTCTCAATTCGCCATTGGATTTGTTCTTAAATAGGGAGGCCACCTTGTGGCATACCATTTTGAGGAACTTGTGGATACTAAGCTCATGTACAACACCTATGACAAAGAATTCTACATTTTAGTGCAATATTTGAATAAATGACACCATTACATTCTTGGAAAAGAGACAATCCTCCATAGATATCATCATCTGCTAATATTTATCAACTCACAATGCAAGATTCAAGAAAAACACCATTTAAAGTGGGTTTCTTACATTCAAAAATTCCATCTGGTGATTAAATATAAGAAGTGGACAAGTAATAATATTGTTTGTTTGTTAATGCGACTAACTACTCATGTTGTACACATTCTGGAGGTGTGTTTTGTTGCATATGATGCTTGGCAAGATATGTATGTAATAGATCCGGTCTTTGGTGAGATATGGGAAGCTCTGCGGCATCCTACAGTCATAAACAAAACTCCCTTCATTGATTATACCATTCATGATGGTTGGTTGTATAAACAAACTATGTGTGCTACAATCTAATGATTGTCTCCTTCTCATCTACCAATCACATGCATTTTCATGCAGAGGGCATTTTCGCATAGCCAAGTCCATTCTCAATCTTCAACACCACTTCTATTGGCCTGCGTTTCCCAGGTAAGTGGAAAAAATCATTTTTTCATGTTGTCTTTATTCACAAAGAAAACCCTCAAACTGTAAGCATGGTTTGTATCACCCATTACCAATTCCCTCTTGTCCTTGGGAATCCATTTCCATGGAATTTTTAAGTGGCCTTCCTACTACTTTTTGCAAACATGAAGCTATCTAGGTAGTGGTATGTCATTTCTCCAATATGGCTACATTTTTTCCTTTTTATAACACTACCTCTACTTCTCAGATCATGGATCTCTTCTTCCAGCATGTGTAGCCACTCTTTGTTTTGTCGCATAGCATTATTTCTAATTGTGACTCTCGTTTTCTTAGCACATTTTTGCGTACTCTTTGGTCTTTGATAGGTTTCCAACTTCGTTTCTCCACTTCCTTCCACTCACAGACCGATCGAAAAGCCGAAGTTGTCAATCCTAGTTTGGTTCACTCACTTCACAACAATTTTCCAAAAACAAACAATGGGATACATATTTGCACATTGTTCAACCTAGTTACAATCAGGCAACCCACTCCTCAACTGGTTTCTCTCCTTTTGAGGTTTTCTTTTGGTTTCTACCAAGTGCACCCTTTGAGATGCCACTGACGATCACCCCTTCTCGGTCTGCATATCAACAACAGGAACAAAAATCAACTCATGATTTTATACACTCCATTTCTCAATGCCAAGCTCAAGTAATTGTTGTTTTGCAAGCGGCCCAAGATAGCGCCAAAAATAGGCATGACAAGCAGCTAACACCCTTATATTTTCAACCTGGAGAACCTCTGTGGCTCTTGTTGGTCAAGCAATGCTTCAAGGACCGACATCATAAGCCACAACCTCTGCGATATGATCCCTATAATGTTCTGGAATGCATTGGAGAAAATTCATATCGCTTGGACTTGCCTTCCCATCTTGGCATCCACGATGTGCTTAATGTTAATAATCTCAAACTATTTTAACCACCTCGCCTTGAGGAATCTATTAGAATTCGTCATTTGGTTGATAATATTCCAGATTTTCAACCTCCTCTGCTCAAAGATACAATTCTAGACTCCAAGAAACAGAATACATGGCAACAACCATACTTCTCATATATGGTTGATCAGAAGGGACACACGTCAGCACATGAAAAATGGATGATAGCAAAAACATTGCA
The DNA here is from genome assembly GCA_034641835.2 of Pinus albicaulis. Lineage (NCBI taxonomy): Eukaryota > Viridiplantae > Streptophyta > Pinopsida > Pinales > Pinaceae > Pinus > Pinus albicaulis. Next base: position 72,054,883 of record CM076574.1, on the reverse strand, counting down.
ATGCACTTTCCCTTATTTGGTGGAGGAAGCCAGGAAGTTTCCTAATCTAAACAGGGAGGAATTGGGCAACCAAGGACACAAAAATCAACAACCTCACATTCACTGGGAAATCAAGAAAAAGTTCACTTTTTCCTTCGAAACATCTAACATTAGGAGAGAGGGAAACATCTAAAAATACAAGAAAGAAGGAAACATCTCTATGTATTTTATTTATGTAATAATGCATTTGATTTTATCTTTTGTAATTAAAAAATAAAAAATAAGGAGAATGATTGCATTGTTTATAAAATCCTCATCCCTCTCTCATAATAAAAAATGTGGTATTGTTTCCACAGTTGTGTTATTCCTTTTACCTATCTCTATTCTATTATGTGATTATTTTCCTTATTTTTTCAGATCTGTAGGTAGATTAATTATGCCCCTATAAACACAAGGACACATCGAGTATCTTTAATTTTTGGGTGTGTAGAGGAAAATGCGGAGGGTGAAAAGGTAATCCATAAAAGGCCACATAAGAAAATAGTGCAAGGATGATAGAAGTATACATATAAAGAAAGAAAAAGATCTAGGCTCTTAAAGGTCCTTGGAGGTGGCTTTCTGACAAACCCAAGAGAGGGACTATGGGGCATGAAAGAACCCACATGCATAAAATAAGAGAAAGAAGAAACGCGATATTTCACCGACAAAAAGATGTTGAAGGTGATAATACCTCCTCCTAGGTCCTTTTGAGAAGTGCTAAAGAAATAGTCAAGTCCCTCCTCTCCTTTGAGAAAAAGTAAGAAAGTCATAAAAGAAAGAGACTCCAACTCTAGTGAGAGAATCTTATGATAAATCTTTCATCATTCTCTGTTTTCGTATTGTCCCCTACAAATGTAAATCCGCACACTACAAGCTAGCTTGTGTTGTAAATTTTGTCAAATTTCGCAAGCCATTTGGTCTATGTACTCATACACCATAATGGTTTAGATATCAAGAATTTGTTATCCATTGGAGGATTCTAAGGAAAAATAGAATAACTAAAATAACCCCTTTTTGTTGTAATTGCCAAATCTTTTTGTTATAATTGCCACATCTTTTTGTTATAATTGCTGCACTCATTAAACTAGAATTTTTGTGAATATGATAATTTAGTTTTGTTGAAAAAATTATTTAATAAGGCTTCAAAGTGGTTAAGAAAACAATGGAATTTCTAGCAGGTTTTTGATAAAATACAGCAGAAATTTTGAGAATCATAGTTACAGCTATTAAGTTTGAAGTTTTTAGGTGCCCTTTAAATTTTTAATGGTGATGAATCAATTTCCCCCATCAAAAACAACATTGAAACACTCATTTTTTAATATTAGCCATGAATATATATATATATATAGATTATAAAAAGCAGGCCGAAATCAACCTAAACTAAAGCTGTGAAACACTGACTGGAAGACAAGTAAATGTATTTAAACTCGTGAAATATAATATGGAATGCGGAAAACACCTTGCATTAAAAATTAAAAAATGTAAACCCTAATGAATGCTAATCGTCACGAGAGACGTACTGGCCCGCACATTCCATGGAATTTCTTTTGGGATTATCTGCCCCGAGGTGACCGAAAGGAAGTTTATATCATGGGTGACACCATGATTTGCATTTAAATAGTTTAAAAGATCTTCGGTCAATTATACAGCTACAGTCCATGACGGAACGGACTATTTATCCTCAGTTGAAGCTATTGACTTTATTCCCCTTTTTCTGTTACAGCGAGACAGACCATATTCCCCTTGAGTGTTCTGTTATCGCTTACCGGAGCGGGAAAATAGCCATAGATCGGGGACCTAGTGTTTAATAGGTTTAATAGGCTTAAAATACGTTCGGGGACCGTAGTTCGCTTATTGAACACTAAATAGGTTTAATATTTTAAGTTTAAATTCGGTTAAATTTTAACGTATAACCAGAGATTTATGTCATCGAACTCTAATGTATGGTCATAGATTTATATAACAGAATTAATTTATGTTATATACGTTATAACTTTGTTCCTGAATTTTGTACATTCGGAAATGGCCAAACTTGGACCAGGATTAAAGAACTGCCATTTTATTAAATTAATTCGAGTGCTGGTCAAGCGTAAGAAAAACTTTACATCCCATTAAATCAATTAAATTAATTAAGCCCCTAACTTCGCAATCTGATTAAACCTAAATTAATTATACTGCTGGTCAATGGTACGAAAAACTTGGCATTTGATTAAACTAATAGGACTGCCAGTCAGTAGTAACGAAAACAATCGCATTTTATTATACTAATTAGACTGTTAGTCAATAGTATTGGAATTAGTTTTCATAAAATTATTAGAAGTAGTTTTCATAAAATTATCGTTATTATTCAATGAAGTAATGATGAACGATACATTTGCCTTGCAATGGTAGTTCGAAGCTAAATTTAAAAGTTCTCATTTTTATCTTTTCAAAATACTCGTTTTTTTTTTTTTTACTACTTCCCAAAAACAGTCTAATTAATTTAACCAAATGGAATTTTTTTCTTGCTCGCTGCCAGGAAAGTTAAGCGAATATAAATAACCTTTATTCAACCTTCGTACAATCATTCTTTTGTTAATTACATATATTGATTACATAGTTTAATTTGGACTTTTTCACTACCTTAATACATGGAAATTTCACAAATAATTTACGTAAATTATGAGAATTTTTTCCCAATAAAATTTAGTTGATGTTTATTTTATTTAAAGTTTTAGGTGGATATTCCACTTAATTTAAAATATAAGAGAGCTTTAAATTCCCTATCTACAAATCTTAAGTTAAATCTTAAATTTTTACTTTTAATTATAATATTTTACTTATAATTAGAAATAAAATATTTTATATTATTTATATATAAATAAAATAATTAAAATAATATTATATTTTTACATTTAACTTCCAGAATAAAAAAATATATAATCCTCATATTCTAAAAAATATTTTATTATAAAATTAAAATTAATTAGTTAAATGTTCCATCTATATATATATTTTTGGTATTAAAATATTTCAATGCATGAGTATTAATGGAAACTAAAAAAAATGTTTCCTTATAAAATTGAGCTACTTAATTGCTTTAATTTTTAATATAAAGTTGATATATAACATTTAAAAAATATTAATAATAAGAAAAAAAACTAATGTAGATCATAAATAAAATAATTCTATGTCATAAACTATATATATTTTATATAAAATAATTTTAAAACAGTTTGAACATTCTTACCTTTTTTTAGGGATTTTCAAGGTGTTAAATCTATTTATGTAGTAAAAAGTGTCTCTCTCTCTCTCTCTCTCTCTCTCTCTCTCTCTCTCTATATATATATATATATATATATATATATATATATATATATACATATATACATATATATACATATATACATATATACACATATACATATATACACACATATACATATATACATATATATATACATATATATACATACATATACATATATATACATACATACACATATACACACACACGGATATATATATATATATATATATATATATATATATATATATATATATATATATATATATATATATATATATATAATCTTCGTACTTTAAAAGAGGTATGCATATCAAATGATTTGATCTTTCTTGCCTCCTTCCACATTAAATTTTAAGACGGTTCTATAATCGTAATAACAACATTCACATTAATATTATTAATAACATTATTAATACCATAAATCCCATTTGGGCTTTGGATTGATGGTGAGTGCGTGTTTTTTAAGGAATTCCATACAAGCAGGTCACTCGTTCAAGTCTTGTAAATATTTATCACAAGAAAAAAACACTATCCATACAACATTAATAACATTTTCCATGACGGCGCATCGACGTTGTAGTTGAAATTTATGTTTGCATGTAAAGATAACATACTAAATGGTTTCGTGGCTCGTGCACTCATAGGTGGATTTGGATCAATATGATCTTTTCAATAATCCTATAATAATGACTAAGCCTCAATGGAAATTAATGGTTGACCATCAATGGTTATCTCATCAAGATTTGGAATGCCCCATCGGTATTTTCATTGCAAGCATAGGTATGAAGAACACCAAAAATGGCTTGCCTTTGAAACTCAACTTTAGACTACATCAGTTGCACCTCCCATCTTTCTCAATTGGTTGTAGCTTTTATAATTTCCCTATGCATTGTCAATTTTCATGGATTTATTTGCAAGACTCATGTTTGAAACTGTAATTAAGTTTTCTTTTAAGTGATATAAATTTGTATCATTTTAAAAATTGTAATTAGATTATTTTATCAAGTGATATAAATCTGTATTATTTTAAATAGAAAAACAAAAATTTAATATTTAAAAACATATTATAACAATATTAGTATTATTAATAATATTAACAATGTTATCTTAATATAACAACTATAATATAAATACATTATTAATGTAATAATATAATAATTAATCTTAATATTAATATTATTAAATGTGCTAACATTAATATTAATAAAAAAGAGAAATAATAATATAATAAGTGAATATTGTAATGCCACAAAAAATTTTCTCTTTAAAATTGTTTTTACATCACATTATGATGAACATATTTCCACATCAAATTTGATCATAGACAATATAGTCAATTGTGACCACCCACAACCGACAATGATCCACCATATTGAACATTCTCAATAATGGTCAATCAAAAGAAAAAATGTTCAGTCATTAAAAAACATGATCATTCCCATGGTTTCCCACATCACTATGGTTAACTATGACGAGTTATATTAATAATGTCATTAATATTAATATTTTTATTAATAAGAATATAGTTTACTTCGTAAATAATAATCATTATATTAAGTATATTTTAATAATATTAATAATATTAATATTATAAATATTTACAAAGAAATGTAATTTTACAATGTAATGAAATTTATCTACATCACATTATTATGAAGCTATCCCCACATCAAATTTGACCATATAGACAATATAGTCAAATATTGTCAACTACCATCAACAATGGTCCAGCATATTGAAGATTGTTAGCCATGTATATCATTGGCCAATCATGAAAAAACATGGTAAACATATTTTCCATAACCACTTGAATATATTTGACCATGGTCAACCATATTATTATTATCATTAGCATTATTAATCTTGTTTATAATAAAAGTATTAAAATATTATTATTACTAGCAATATTTTAAAGTTAATAATAATATTGAATTTAACTATGTTAATAATAACATTATTAATAACAATATTCTTAAATTTATTGATATTAATGTGGTTACATATTCATACTTATAATGTTATTAATGTTAGTTTTTTATTTGGTTGAGGAACACTTATTAGTATGCAGTAATTTATTATTATTATTCATAATATTAATATTATATTATAATATTAAGAATGCTTATGTAATTAATTTTTATTGTTAATTCTATTAAAGTTATTAACAATAACAACGTTATTATAAATGTTTTTAATAATAATATTATGTTACTTATAATATCAATATCTAATATAATTTAATATCTATATGTTTCAATGTTTAGTTATATATATATATATATATATATATATATATATATATATATATAGCGGAGTGTCAAAAATAATATTCGTCATGATATTATGATAAACAGTAAATTATACTATAATATTTTGAATTAGAAATAACATTGCAATATGATGATCAATGCAATAATGGTAAGAATAATCAACATTGTTGCAATTTTCATAACAACAAATGAAATCACAATGTGATGAACAATAGCCATCATTGCAATATGACCAATAATATAAATTCAATAGTCTTAAAGTTGTTTGCAATTTCAAGAACAAGAGGTAATGTCACAATGTGTTCAACAAAAAATGGTCTCGTAATATGACAAACAACAAACTATGTTCCAATGTGATGAATAATAAATGTCATCACAATGTGAAGATGATGAAAAATCATGCAATATAATGAATAGAAAAACACAATTGCAATGTGACAAATGATATCCATCATCGTAATGTAAAAACAATAAATTCCATCAAAGTGTGATGAGCAACAAACAACATCACATTGTGATGAAAATGTCCCAATATATTGAATAATAAACACTATTTTAATGTGTGGAATAATGAGTGAAATTTAAATGTGATGAACAATAAGGATTATAAAAATGTGAGAAAAAGTATAATTTTAATAAATTTAAACTAATTTCAAATGGAACAAATAAAAAATAATGTTACAACGTGATGACTAATAAATGTATTTATAATGTCACAAATATAAAATGTAATTTCAAGCGACAAAAAAAACAAAAAACAACATTTCAATGTGATGAACAAAAAATGTGTTTCCAATGTGACGAATAATTTCCACTTTCATAATGATATGAATAATAAATACCAATGTAATGTCACAAAAAAACAATGTCACAATGATGAACAAAAAATATCATTACAATGTTACTAACATTAAATATCATTGCAAGGTTCTAAACAACATATGGCGTATATTGGGTTGAGGAATTCACTTATCCTTATAACAATTTTCCTCTTATATTTTCCTATTTAGCCTTTATGGACATATATTTTATATCTAATATTCCTTATTCTAATTCAATAATGGTAAATATTTATGTGTCTCCAATCCACTAGGTTTTACTTGCATTTGAAAGGAAAAAAGCTATTTTGGGTGTTATTACTAATAATATTTAAGGATATGTTTATAGGAGAATCTAGCTAGCCTCAGATACTTTTATTACTTGCTAACATGTTGTTGTTACTCCTTCATCTTCAGAATGTTTTTGTTCTAGGTTGTCACAATGTTAATACTATAATGCCTCACTCTGTTATTACTCCAAAATATCTAGATGTTGTTACTTTTCCATTTCGTTACTCTTAAAACTTTAATGCATCTTTGGGTAGAAATTATCTACACTATTACCTAACACAATCAATAGAGGTTTCAATGTTAGTAGGGATTCTATTCTCCTAACGATGTGACTATATTGGCCATAGTGGTTATGCTCCCATAATTTCATAGTTTTTTATGATTGTATGAATTCTCTTGCAATAAGTTTATTTTCTAATTAATTTGTTGTGATTGATCATTAAAGAACTCATAGTTAGCATTTTTTGTACAACTTGAGAATTAAGAACTTCTCAAGGATGTCCATCTTTTGATTTATTTCCTAAACTAGATGTAAAGGTAAACATAAAAAATGGGATCACTCTACCCCAAAATGAGTTGTATGGAAATATTTTCTCTCATATTGTGTATTTGTACCTTTTCAACATTAATGAAATATTCAACAATTTCATGCCATATTTCATAAAATAGTGCATAATTTATAAGTAATGAGTTTTCCTTAATCTCCCTACTAAAGATGAAGTGCCCCGCCCCCCCCTTTATCTAGGAATTTTCTGTCTGTGCAAAGTGGCATAGCTATTCATTCATTTCCTTGTGGATTGTGACTTAAATTCTTGGGATCCAAATTGGCTATTTTTGCTAACTCTTTGTGTCATTATTTGTAACACCCCACCCCACATTAACCCACTTTTACAAGCTTACCAAGGTGAATATGAGTTGAGAGTTACTATACATGACAAAACTTCTAAGACATCGTTACGGAAATGGGGTATAAGTTGCCAAAATTGAGTCAACACCTAGTGGCACATGATCCCAGAGTTATCATCTTAATTCCACTTGCGACCATTTTCCGTAAGATAGAACCACTCTTTTCCCTAATATCTTTTCTATTCGCAAGGGTGAAAGTCTACCATAGCAACCAAAGGCCCCCATTTGCACACATAACCCATTTGTAATCATTGACCTCTTTCCAATGACAATTTCAATAGTCAATAAATAATTAACAACAATTGGATCCTTCTATAATTATTTTCCCCTCATTCATCTTGGAATACATGTCCGATGAAATTGGCTTATATTTTATTTTTTAATATCCATACATTCTTTATTTACATGGAAAGTCTACATGGGGTTTTTAGAAACCCCTCCACCTTCAGGAAACATTTTCCTCAATGTTCTATGACTCTTATGACAAGTAATGGTTATTGAAAATATGAAAAACATACTACTCATTAGAGTGTTATAAACACAAGTTGATACCATATTTACAATGACATATATATATCTAAGCACGTTTTCCTCAACCAACAAATAAATAAGGATATAATGCGTGAATTTTATCATCCATCTCCCATGTATCTTCCTTACACCCAAAGTGCCTCCATTGCAGTTTAACTTGCTCTTTTTATTAGTTATAGAGCATGATATTGTTTCATTGTAAAATTCGTTGAGGTTGTTGCTAGAACTGCGCCTATTGTTCCACTCTCAATACATACCAATCAATCACTTGATCAACATCTCACGCATATTTGTTTACATAAAATAACATTAAAAACATAATGTATTTTCACTAATGGAGGAAAATTGTGTTGATGTGTCATTGGTCCAATCCTTTCAATAATTCAAAAGGGTCCAAAATAATGAGGTTCCATCTTGACACATTATCCAATATTCAACTCTTCTTGGGATTCATATTCAAGTACACATGCTATCCAACTTCAAACTACTTGAATACTCTGTTTATTCACATAGCTCTTTTTCCTATCTTGACCTATGTTTAATTTTTTTTTTGATAACCTGGATATCTTAGTCAATCTCTCTCAACATATCAGGTTCGATTAACACCTTGCTCAGTAGAGCACTCCAGCTAATATGATTATTACAACTCCTACCATAGGTAGCCTCAATGGACTCATCTTCAAGTATCCTTTACACCCATTATTATGAGAAAACTCCACGAGTGGAAAATACTCCTCCCACTTACTGATGACATACATCCTCAACATGTCGTCAATGATTTTGTTAATATACCCTTTCTTCTCATCTATCTATCCATGATAAGCTAGACTAAAGGTTAGCTCTACTCCCAAGCCTAAAAATAATTCCTTCCAAAACTTGGAACTAAACTTGCAATATCTATATTATTATAATCCTCATGCGAAGTCCATGTAACCTCATTATCTTTTTAATGAGCATCTAAGCCACTTCACTAGCTAAATTAGTAAAATTTACTACAATAAAGTGATCTACCTTACTCAAACTATCAACCAAAATTGTGATGGAATCATGCTACCTTGATGTACTCAACAATCATGTAATTAAATCGATGGAAATGACCTCCCATTTCCATTTCAGAATCAGAATAGGATGCAACAAACTAGCTATATGCTTGCATTCATCTTTCACATATTGACAATCCAAGCTCTCAACAATAAAATAAACCACATCTTTCTCCAAATTATGCTAATATTAGAAATTCTGAATAGTTTTCAAACTCTTCAAGTATCCTAGATGGAATAAATATGGATTGACATGAAAATCTCTCAAAATAAGATTCTTCAATTCACTACTATCACGCACATTGATTATACTCATGAATATAACCAAGCCATTTTCCATGATGTGATTATCCTCATCCTTATCACCCTCACCTTGTTGTTACAAAATTTTTTATTTAGCTATTGATACTTCTCATCATGTTTCCCTGCATGTAATATCCATTATTTAAAATATGTCTGTTAGGTCCCTATATTACTAGTATAGTTTATTATTGTTGTTAGTGTGACCCCCTTATTGTTATTATTGTACCCTTGTAACCCCCATATTGTTATTATTGTGCCCTTAAATTATTATTGTTAGGTCGACTAGGATTACATTGTGGCCCCATGGACTCCTATATATAGAAAGGAGGTTTTGTAATTTGAATCATCCAAGTATTGTTCATTAATGTAATGTATTGGAGGTCGCCCCCTTAGAGTGGCTTATTTATAAGGCGTTGATATCTTTTTTCTTCTATTTTTGGAGCTCGTTTCACAACATTTGGTATCAGAGCCTTGAGATTCTAGGGTTTCGCTGCTCCAAACAGGCTAGAGTGGAATTTTCACTATATCTTTCTTTCTATGAAGGTTCAGAATCTAAAATATTTAGAGAGAAAAAAAAAATCCTGAGGAACATTGTCACAAAATTTCAGATCTTGGTTCGCAATATTTTAGGATATATGATCTGTGTAAGTTAGTCATTTTGAAGGCTCCTGAATTTAACCTAAATAGGTCATCATGGTATTTTCGTAATAATTTTTTTTCTACGAAGGTTCAGAAGCTGACAATTTTTTAGTGTGAAGCCACAATCCTGAGGAACATCGTCAAAAAATTTCAGATATTGGTTCGCAATATTTTCTGGGATATTATCTATGGAAGTTAGGGATATTTGAGGCTTCTAAATTTCATCTCAAAGAGGTGATCGTGGGAAAATATTCATATCTCTCTCTCTCTGAGAATCGCACTGGAATGCCGTAAAAAATGGCCGCAAGTACACAGACTTTAGTTTTTGATCTATCAATTTCAGAGCCTAAGGAGGAAATAATGACATGTGGAAATTCATACAAATTCACTCTACTGAACCAATCCAAAATTGGGTCATTGTGGGAGATTGGACATAACTTTTCCTTGAAGAATCCAAATTACATCAGACCTATGGCATTTGAAAGAAGCTTCAAAGGACTACTACAGGGCTGAATTTAAAATATTTAGGATCCGCAATTATAGATATAATTCAATTTCAATATCGAGCTCCTCAAAAGCAAGTAAAATGTGTGTATTTTTTTCCCAAAATGCATAAGTCTTGTTTGAAGAATGAAGTTGAATTGATTCAAAGGGAATATTGTAGAATAGATATCAGTATTGGATTCTAAAATGGCCCCTAAAAATAATTCGACACCCATTAAGCCTTTAGAAAGCTCTACTATGACTCATGAAGACGAAGAATGACAACATGACATATCAAAATTACAAGAGCAAGTGCAATCAATTTCTCTCTCGCAAACAACAACAAAAAATGACATGGACATTTAGAAGAAAGGCATGGGAACTATGATGGATGGTTTGAAGAAAGGCGTGGAATCTAAGATGGATGGTTTGAATAATGGTATAGATGGCATGGAATCTAAGATATATGGCATGGAAGCTGGCATGGAATCTAATATGGATGACATGGAAGCTAAGATCGATGAGAAAATGGAAAACATGAAGAATGATATAAAAGAAGACATGGAAGGTTTGACAAAGTTGATACAATAAATGTTTCCTAATAGTGAAAAGATAGTAGAAGAAACTCATGATGAGAAAAAAATAAATGTTGATCATGATTTCATATAATCTAATGTTGGCAGGAAGAACCACCATATTCCAAAAATGGATATGAGGAAGTTTGATGGAAAGGATCTTGTAACATGGATACTACATATGGAGCAATATTTTGATCTCCATAATGTGAAAAACACACAAAAGGTACGCATTGCAACTTTACATTTAGAACAAAATACATTTGTATGGTGTCGATGGCTTTTCTCCCGTAAAAAAATTGTCACTTGGCCAATTTTTACGAAGGAAATGATAGCACATTATGAGGATACAAAGAGAAACACCTTCTTTAGCCAATTGATAAATCTCAAACAAAAGGGCTTAATAGGGGAGCACATTGAGGACTTCCAAAAATTGAATATAAGGGTAACAGATATTCCAGAGGAACACAGGATTGATCTCTTCATAGGTAATTTAAAGGATAACGTCCAACATGAAGTTTGTGTTCTAGAACCTGATTCATTGGAGAAGGCATTCAGGTTGGAAAGAAAAATTGAATGTGAAATTATGGCGACAAGGAAGCCTACCACTCACTTCTATAAAGAGGGAAGTGTTGCTACTCCTATATTTCCACAACCTACAAGGTTGACACTACAACAATTGGAAGAAAAAAGAGAAAAAGGGCTCTACTACAGTTGTGATAGTAAATACACTAAAGGTCATAAGTGTGCTGAGAATAAATTATTTTACATAGATTGTGAAGAGGAAGAAGAAAATGAACAAGAAGAGGATATACACCAAGAACCAACCCAAGAAGAGGAAGAAATGAGTCTGACCATATCGTGTAATGCATTTTCAGGAATTACCACTCCTCAAACTCTCAAGATGGAAGGACATATCAAGAAGAAAAAGTTAATAGTGTTGATTGATTCAGGTAGTACCCATAATTTTATTCATTGTAAGGTAGCCAAGGAATTTAATTGTTTCCTATACCCAGCACTAGAATGTCAAGTGATGGTTGCAAATGGAAGAACTATAAATTGATCTAGAAAATGCCATAATATTAAGCTAACCATGGGGGAATATGTATTGAATAGTACAATTCTTTCGATTCCTATGGGAGGTGTTGATGTTGTACTAGGAAAACAATGGCTACAATCTTTGGGGACGGTAACTTGTAATTTTCAAGAACTTTTCTTGAAATTTTTTTCAGAAGGAAAGGACGTCGAATTACGGGGTATTGCAGGGAATCCGGGAGAGATAATAAGCTCTAATTTCATGACAAAGCTTTTAAAGAAAGAACAACGAGGCATAATTGCACAATTATGCTCACTAGAAGTTCCAACATCAAAATCATCTATTTCTACAGATCTCCAAAAAGTCTTAGACAATCATTCCAATGTTTTTGAAACTCCAATAGGACTCCCACCTATTCGTGATCATGATCATGCTATTCATTTGATTCTAGGAAGTGTTCCTCCAAACATCAGGCCTTATAGATATCCTTATGTCAAAAAGAGCGAAATTGAACGTATGATTGCAAAAATGTTAGAGGCGAGTATAATTCAGCCTAGTAAAAGTTCTTTCTCTGCTCCTCTAGTATTGGTATAGAAGAAGGATGGATCATGGCGCATGTGTCTGGATTATAGGGAGCTCAATAAGCTCACCATCAAAGATAAATTTCCCATTCCTGTGATTGATGAATTATTGGATGAATTACATGGAGAAATTTATTTTACCAAATTGGATCTTCGTTTAGGGTATCATCAAATTAGAATGAAGACTAAAGATATTCCAAAAATAGTGTTTTGAACGCATGAGGGTCATTATGAGTTTTTGGTCATGCCTTTTGGACTTACCAATGCACCTTCTACATTTCAAGGGTTGATGAATTCCATTTTCAAACCCTTCCATAGAAAATTTGTGTTATTAATTTTTGATGGTATACTAATCTACAATAGGTCTTGGAAGGATCATGTTCAACATGTTAACAGGGTGCTCAAACTAGTGCAAGAGAAACAATTATATGCAAAAACATCCAAATGTTTCTTTTTATTACAAGAGGTGGAATATATGGGTCATATTGTATCTCGCGAGGGTGTTAAGGTAGACCCTAACAAAATTAAGGCCATTAAGGAATGGAAAGTCCCCACAACCATAAAGAAGTTGCGAATATTTATTGGGCTAACAGGGTATTATCGAAAGTTTGTTAAGAATTATGAGAGAATAGCAGCACCTCTAACAACATTATTGAAGAAAGATGCATTTTCATGGACTCCTAAAGCAATTAAGGCCTTTGAACATCTTAAAGAGGCAATTTTCCTAGCACCAGTCTTAGCTACACCAGACTTCACAAAAACCTTTATTGTGGAATGTGATGCCTTAGGAAATGGAAATGGTGTTGTTTTAATGCAAGAAGGAAGACCCATTTCTTTTGAAAGTCGTCCAATCAAAGGAAAATATTTACAGAAACCTATTTATGAGAACGAAATGTTAGCAATACTGCATGCACTAAATAAATGGAGAAATTACCTAATGGGAAGACACTTCAAGGTAAAAACTGATGACGATAGTCTTAAACACTTTTTGAAACAAAGATTATCTTCAGAAGATCAGAAAAAATGGGTCACAAAGATGTTGGGTTATGACTTTGAAATAATAAAGAAAAAAGGGAAGCTAAATGTTGTTGCAGATGCACTCTCAAGAAAGAATGAAGGGGTGGAAGCGTTTCTTTACGTCATTTCTATTATCCAACCAGATTGGATAACTGAAGAAAGAGATGAATGGAAGAAGGATGAAGAAGTGTGGACACTTATTCAAAAGTTGCAACAAGATGCTACTACATATGATACATTTAGTTGGAAAAATGATTCCTTATGGTACAAAGATCGCTTATATCTTTGTAAGAATTCCCAAATAAAACAAAATATTCTTTTGGAATTGCACACTTCTCCTTTAGGAGGATACCCAGGATTTTTAAAAACTTACCACATGGTGAAGAAAGAATTTTTTTGGGATGGCCTTAAGTCTGATATTCAAAATTTTGTGGCGGAATGTTTGGCTTGCCAGCATAATAAATTTGAGACAATTAAGACCCTGGGTCTTCTACAACCTTTATCAATTCCAAGTCAACATTGGGAGGAGATTTCAATGGATTTTATCATAGGTTTACCTAAGTCCAAAGGAAAGAGTGTCATCATGGTGGTAGTTGATAGAATTAACAAGTATGCACATTTTTTTTTATTATCTCATCCATTTAAATAAATTACAGTTGCTACTACATTTATCGACACAATTCAAAAGCTACATGGAAACCCAAGGGTTATTGTGAGTGACAGATATCCCATTTTTAATGGAAATTTTTGGACGGAGTTATTTTCTAATTTGGGTACTCAATTAGCTCATAGCTCATCTTATCATCCTCAATCCGATGGTTAAACTGAGATATTAAGTAAATGTTTGGAAGGATATCTTTGTTGTTTTGTATTTGATAAACAAACACAATGGGTCAAGTGGTTACCTCTGGCTGAATGGTGGTATAACACTTCCTTCCATACCACAGCAAAAAGGACACCATTTATGGCACTTTATGGATATCATCCACCATCCATCACATCTTCTTTAAGAGAACATTCGAAGGTTCAAGTAGTGGAATATCACATCCAACATCAACAAGAATTTCTTCAACTCTTAAAGGACAACCTGAATTTAGCACAAAATCGAATGAAACAAAAGGCAGATCAACATCGCAGCGAGAGACGTTTTGATGTAGGAGACTGGGTATTTTTATGACTACAACCATACAAACAAATGTCCCTCGAGCAAGCTAAGAAGGATAATAAATGATCACCAAAGTACTATGGTCCTTACAAGGTGTTGCAAAAGATTGGTAGTATGGCATACAAATTGGAGCTTCCTACTTCTTCACGGGTGCATCCAATTTTCCATGTTTCATGCCTAAATAAGGTTATAGGTGAAAATATTCCAGTTCAAAAAATATTTCCAAAACTTCATAAGGAAGAAAAAATCATATTGGAACCTGAAGTGGTCATGGAAAAAAGGACTCGATAGCTACGGAATCGATCCATTTCAGAATATCTGATCAACTCGAAGAACTTACCCACTGAAGATTATACATGGGAGGATGAGAATTTTATACAGAAGCACCTAGAGTTACTCAAGTGTTGAGGACAACACTTTTTTGAAGGAGAGGGGCATGTTTGGTCCCTATATTACTAGTATAGTCCATTATTCTTGTTAGTCTAACCCCCTTATTGTTATTATTGTACCCTTGTAACCCCCATATTGTTATTATTGTGCCCTTAAATTATTATTGTTAGGTCGGCTAGGATTACATTTTGGCCCCATGGACTCCTATATATAGAAAAGAGGTTTTGTAATTTGAATCATCCAAGTATTTTTCATTAATGTAATGTAATAGAGGTTTCCCCCTCAAAGTGGCTTATTTCTAAGGCATTGATATCTCTTTTATTCTATTTTTGGAGTTGTTTTCACAACAATGTCTCATACGAGCTGAAAGTTCAAATATGGTTCACTTGTACTCTCCCACTGAGTGCATATGAAATCCAGTTCTATTTCCCTTTTATGTACCAAATATGAATATCAAAATAACTAATTTTAGCTAACCATATATCTTTCCTTTCATTACAATCAAGTTTCTCAAATAAATATCTCAGTCCACTATGATCGCTCATCAAAATGAACTTGCTTCCAAGGAGATAATGTCTCCACATATTCAATGCATGAATGACACCTCGTCATGTTTGCGAGTCACATATTTTTTCTCGTGTTCATTCATCTTCCGTGATTGATAGAAAAGAACCTTCCCTCCCTACAGTATTACTACACCAAGTCCCTCCTTACATACAATTGTACAAACCACAAAGTCTTTATTGGGATATGTAATCATCAAAACTAGATCATTAGTAAGGAATTTCCTCAATCGATCAAGGCTAGTTCAACACTTCGTAGTCCATTTAAACATATTTACTTTGATCTGCAAATATGTGATAGGATAGACAATATT
The DNA here is from genome assembly GCA_034641835.2 of Pinus albicaulis. NCBI lineage: Eukaryota > Viridiplantae > Streptophyta > Pinopsida > Pinales > Pinaceae > Pinus > Pinus albicaulis. Next base: position 72,038,654 of record CM076574.1, on the reverse strand, counting down.
GGAGAAGTTCATGATGAACCTTCTATAATAACATAATAGTCCCATGAATGATATGAAATCATTCACATTCTTTGGAGTAAGCCACTCCATGAAAGCCTTAATATTTTATGGATCCACTCCTATCCCTTCCTTGGAATCAATATGTCTCAAGTAATGATTTTGAGACTAAAATAATCTACACTTGTTGAGATTGGAATACAAATTATTCTCTCTAAAAAATATCGATATTGTTGTGAAGTGATCTACATGCTCTCCCTCATTCTTTGAATAAACCGATATATCATTAGTAAACAATATTAGAAACTTATCTTGGTAAGGGTGTAACACATTTTCATCATACACATGAATGTTGTTGGAGCATTGGGCCCAAATTGAATGACCAAAAACTCATAGTTCCCATACATTATATGAAATGTGATCATATAGATGTCTTCTTCTTTAATGTGCACCTCATGACATTCTTATCTCAAATCAATATTTGAAAATGCTGCAAATCTCTTCATCCGATAAATCAAATCATCAATTCGAGGAAATTTATACTTGTTCTTGATGGTCACTATGTTCAACTGCCTGTAATCAATTCACAATCTAAGAATACCATTTTTCTTCTTTACAAACAATTGGCCTTATGTATCCCTTATCAAGCATCTCTTTAAGTTCCAACTTCAATTCCACTAGCTTAGAAGTTCCCATCCTGTATAGTTCCTTAGATGTTGGTCTTGCTCTACGCATAAACTCAATAGATAATTCCACCTTCATATGAGGAGGCAACCTTGAAATATTTTTAGGAAACACATCCTGAAAGTTTTTAAGATAGGATACCTCCTCTAGACTTCAACATCATCATCATACAACCGTTTCTCATTGGAAACATGAAGCCTGAATAATAAATATCCTTTCCTATGATTTCTCTTATATTGCATGGCTGTTACCATTCTCACTTATGTAGGCTTATTATTTCTCTCCAGGAATCTATTTTCTCCTTTACCATCTACGTAGTCAATGGCCTTCTCATATAAATCTACCTTGGTCATCTGAATAAACAACCAATCCACGCCAAAAATCATGTTGTATGCATCCAACGGAATAAAATTAAGGTTTTATAATGTATACAGTCCATTAAGCTTAAATGTAGAATGTTTCACCCAATGGTGAAGACTTGTCTTGGTCCCTGTAGCTAGCTACAACATCAAATATTCTACATGCACTTTCTTGTCCAAATGACACTAATCCACCAGTCCAGGACTAACATTGTTATACTTTATTCTTGTATCAATAAAAATATAAAAAACATGATACAAAATATTTCCTTCCCTCTCATGATTGATGTCTCATGGTTTTCTTTCATGTTATCAACTATTGCATAGATCCGAGGAACGCTCTGTGCTACATCCCCAATTGTTTGTACGTCATGAGCACTGTAAATATAATTCCTACCACCCTGATATGATGGAAATATATATTTTGTGATGGTCTCCACCACAATTCCAACACCGTAATGGTCCTCTACCATTGCCTTTATTCTCCTTCTCGAGAGGCTGATATCAGTTTCATTTCTCAACTTCATTTGACTTCTTATAAAGAGCCATATTTTCCTTCTCACCTGCATCCTAATATTTTCCTTGATTATTGGGCCATTTTACTTTAGTCTTATCACTACCCTTCCAAACACACTTGAACTCATTCTTTCACTTTGAATGTTCATATAAACGCTTAGCCTTTCTGATGGCTTCCTCCAATCACTCACCCTAATCAAAATCAATCTAATCTTGGAATGAAAATGGAAATGCACTAATGAACCTTTGGATATTTTCTTTCTCATCGTTGAGAAATGACACATATCTCAATATCTCTAGAAATATGGTTTTATATTATTCATCTTACACGGAAACCATCCCGAGCTCATATAATTCCTTGGCCTTTCCATCATAATACCTCTCCAAAAGGTACTTCTTTCTAAAGGGTCTTTCAAATTCTTCCCAATTTAGCTTCTCTTCCTTGATGCCCTTAATATGCCTGACATCTTCCCACCAAATATTTTATTTTCCTTTAATAATAGAAGTAGTTATCCTTACATTCATATTCTCTGAGTAATCATGAAGAAAAAAAAAATTCTCATTCCAAGGAACCAGGCTATTGCATCTTCCAATTCGATCATCTTGCTATTAAAAGTATGAGGCTTGCTTTATTTAATTTCTAAGGAAAATACTCCTTCTCACTCCTCCTATGAGGATGGTGAAAGTGATGGATATTATTTATCCTCGAAGTAGAGCTAGATTAAAATCCATGTGTATTATCCTTCTACATAGTTGTACCTAAGAGTATACAACCCTTTATCTTATCATCATGATCCATCCTACATCTTCTCTAAGACTGTTATTTTTTTCTTATCTATCCCCATCACTAGTCCCAAAATTTCCATGCTTATTTAAATATGAGATCCTTTGAATAATAAAAACATTAACCTAAACATGATTTTCTTGAGCTTTTGAAAACCTTTCTTACGCTTCAATCAACCACTATCAACTTTATAACTTTTGATCTTGACCCTAAGACTTCTTAATGTATATGCTAGCTCAAGGTAGTCTACCTATCCCTTTTGCTTAACTAGTTTCTCTTCTAGCCTATACAGGGAGTCATATGAGCTATGTTAAATGATTATAACCTTCATCTCTTAGCCTTACATTTTCCTACAAGATATCACTCTTAGATAAATGAAATAAAAGGCACAATCAAAAGCATTACCTCAATTTACTTATAGTGATTCTATTACATAGGTAAAGGTTGATCCATATTAGCATGATATAAATAATATCAAGAGAATATTAGTTCATGCATGAATCAATATAATAACACGAAAATGTAACAACATCATGTACATGGATATAACAACAATAGTAATAAAATAATTGACATGCATGCATGATAAGCATATAGATTAGCATAAAAATATGCATATTCACTAGTTTATAGTGATACAAACCATATTTGATACCACTTTGTAACACCCCACCCCACATTAATGCATTTTCACAAGCTTACCAACATAAACATGATTTGAGAGTTACTACACATGACCCAACTTCCAAGATGAAGTTATGGAAATGGGGTCTAACTTTAAAAAAATGACTGCAAACACCGAGAGCCAAATGAGCACACATTTATCATGTTAATTCCATTGGTAATCCTTTTTGCTAAGATAGAACCACTCTATGACCTAATTTCCTTCCTGGCTGCAAGGATTCAGACCTGTCAAAATGGTTGTTGGTGTCCAAGTGTGAATGATATTATTCAACCATTTCTGACATCAATTATAAATTTGGGATGTGTTTTTTTATTGCGAGGCTAACATGAAAAGTATATGCAGATGACAATAACAACATTTTTTATCAATCACAAATTCAATGAACTATGTAAAACAAAAAAATCATTGTAACAAGAATGAAATGATGGAAGCAATCAATTGGAAATAATGACTAGATTCACAACATTAAGATTCAAATCAATCGCATTAACTTTCACAGTGAATAAAGGAAAAAAATGATGCAGTAAAGGAAACTAATCACACACGTTAACTAGAAAACACTTAGTTAGGAGAGCAGGCCCAAATCCCTGATCAGGGATGTGATATAATCACAAACTCAGGAAAATATAAGAAAGATGAATTGCATTAACTTGAACAAAATTATTGTTACAGATTCTCAATTCTCTCATAAGCTAACCTTCGCTCCATAGCTCTGTAAACTCTCTTATACAAATTATTATAGTAATATTTCATGAAATTACAACAGTTTTTTCCTAAATTTACATAGTGTTTATGATAAAAAAAAACCAAATGCAAAAGATAGGAGAGGAATGAATCTGAAGTTGTTCCACCGTTGCATCATTTTCCCAAGATTGTGTTTTCAGCTCAACGAATTTCCTTGGAACTACAAACTTGGTCATCCGAGGTCTGAATCTGCAAGAATAACGAAATTAGAAACCCGCTTTTCTAATAATCCCCACGACTATGCTTCATTGACTAGATAATCCAGAAAGATATGACAAGGGTTATATTTGTGTGCTTAGGGCATAAATTGAATGTTAATTATAAAAATGAGGAAGGTAAATAGGATAAAAAGGTAGGAAAATATGTGCAATTTTAGCTCCCAAGATCTCCCCCCAACGGGTCTTTCTGCATGGCCTCAAGGAGATTGTCACCTACGCAAGTCTAGGTTAGAGTGGTTGTGATCAGTGTGAAGTTTAACAAGATTTTATTTCCCAACCATTTATGTTCTTGGAGGTTTATACTGATATGTCATAAGTACTTCCTTCCACCAATCATTGTTCACATTGTAGGATGGAGTGTACTAATCCGATGGAAGCTAGATAATGGGAAACTAGAACCTAGAACCCATCCAGGGAAGCCCACAAGTGTGTATACAAGAAAAATAATGTGGAAGCCTATCTAATGCATGTGCAAAGGTATGAGCCTGAAAAGGTTCCCAGATTCTGACAGCTCGCGGTGATAACATCCATCTTTTCTGGAAGTTGTCCTGAGCCTCCTCTTTACAAGTGACCACCTATTTTGTACACAAATTAGTACACCATTTTTGAATTGCTAACATCTGTGCTTTGCATCCCTCAAGCTTTAAAAAGGTGGTGTTCTTATTATAAATATTTATAAGTTGAGCATTTTCCCTTCAAATAACAAGTGGATCAGTGGCTTGATTTTCTTCAAATGTGTCAAAGGACTTCTTCCATTTAACTTGATTGATTGTATAGGAAGTAAAGGCTCTTAATTGAACATCCCCCAAAAACGGGACTGGATTGAATGTGTAATCATTACTCAAGAAGTAATCAAGCATATACAGTTTTCACATCAATTTTTGAATCAAGACATCATGAATTCTTAAGATTCACAAAAATTGTATAGGTTCTTCTATCTCATGGGAGACCTCATGATGAATAATTTCCATAGAAGATATAATACATTTCCCATGAAGAAAAAAATAATAGATGTGAGTAGGGAGTCAGAAAGCCATTACCTGTTGTGCCAAAGTGAACATTTATTCTTTATCAGCCTTCAATATTCCAACCTACTCCTCCAAGTTCTTGATCTTCTTCTAGTATTTCCCTTGATTTTTCTTCTCTATGTCCATCTAGTCTATGTAAATAGGGATGGTATACGCATCATATTCTTCAATCCTTTTCAATTATTCCTGGTGGGCCTTCAATGTAATTGTTCCCTGTTGGAGACAGGACGTGGCAACCTCCCATTTCTGAATTTCTATGGCTAAAAATAATTCTCACGCTTCACATAGATACTCAATCAGATTGGTTTGTGTAGTGATAGTATTTGTTGGATTATCCTTTTTCTAAACTGCTAGCGAGATAGCCCTGGCCCTGGATTTTGCAGCCTTTTTTCTGTATCACCTTTCTTTCTTCTGTAAGTGCAGTACCCTTTTTCTCCATTTGTGATTTTCTATTTTTAAATGCATGAATTCATTAAATTGGAGTTGGTAAATTTACTTAAGATGGGGTCTCCTTTTTGAACAATTTTAGATGATTTCCTGTTTGAAAACAACTTCTTCTATTGGTCCTATAGTTGGTGTGGGATTTTGTGGATTATTATCAACAAACATATCGAATAGCTCCTCCTTTTCCATGAATTCTTTGATTTGTTCCTCCTTTTGTAGAGTGACCCCTTCATTTCCTTTTTCAGGTCCTACAACCTCTTCATTTCATTCTTCAGGTCCTATGACCTCTTCATTTAACTTTTCTGGCTCTGGAATTACTGCGGTCAGTTGTATAGCATCCTCAACATCCTTCCCTTACATATTTTCTACCGCACGGCCATATCGTAATTTTCCAAGAGTTGTTTTTGGCCCTTGTGGGTTAGTTTCAGCAAAATAACTTTCATCTTGTGGACCTAGAGGGGTGGCATCGACTATTATCACTTCGAATCAATCTCTGGTCAGCACAAGTTCTTGTATCTCAGTGTTGACCTTTACGCTTCCAATTTTCTCTGTCTATGTACCCGCGAGTACTAGATCTTGAGTAATTTTATCAGAAATTGTACCCAAAACCATTCCAAAAACTCTAAAATTGGGGGTATATCTTTTTCTTCCACCAAGCGCCAAGGGGAACAAAATTTCTTTTCCCCTTTTGGTAAAGCTGTAGGAAATGAGGAACAAGGAAAATCCTCTTCAATCTCGACCATGAATATGCCTGTTGCTTCAAGTTATCCCTTCTCATCCTCCTTGTTAACTGATTGCAGCAAGGTTCCTTCCAAATTATCTCCTTCTCCAACAGTCGACATTGGTTCTTGTGTAGTAGTGCCGACTAGAGGACATGTTCTTTCTACAAATTAATAATTATTTTGAGCTATTTGTTGTGGTTCTTGTGTGACATCACCACTTGCGATTCCTACTTCAGCCCCCGAATTTACTTGGACAGGTGGTGCTGATTCTTGCGTAACAAAACAACTTGCACATTCCCCTGTGGACTTCTGATATAATTTAATGAGTGTTGTTGCTTCTTCTGTAAAAACACAACCAATTAATCCTCTGACGTGTGCTGGTCCTCTCTGTGAATTGTTAGTCGATGTTGGTTTCTGTGGAACAACTTCGACTTAATTTTCTATCTCAATTCCATCAATTTCCAATGAAATAATAGTCGATGCTAGTCCTTTTGAAGCAACATCGACTATGGCTTCTTCTGTTTCCATTGTCTACAGTCCTACCGAGTCTACAGGCAATGTTGGTTCTCGTTGAGCAACATCGACTGTGACATATTCTATTTACATTACCTCCATCCCTAATGAACCAACAAGTTATTCTCACTCTTATTTAACAGCATCAACTCTAGTCGCTTGCACTTCCATTTCTTCTCCTTCATCCTCCTCCCCTACAGATATCACAGCCTCGAGTTCTTCTTTCGATAATTCAACGAATGGTGACCAAGGCACAAGAATTTGAGAAAGAGCATGCATTACCAATAACCGGACTAGCTCATTATTTGAGAGGACTGCTAATACCTGTCGAGAGCGTTGGGCATATTTTTCCATCAGCTAAGGAATATTTGGTAGGAAGAAAGGCATATCCAATGAATGTATTTGTGGTTGCTGAAATTAAAAATGAGCTAGAAGATTGAAGTGGTATTTAAATAGAGTATCAAGTCACCCTTCGTAGGTTATGTACCTTATCACAAAATATTTCACCTCATCCCATGGATATGCCAAGGACATACGATCATATCCCCTTCCCTTTTGAATTGTTGTTTCCCCATCCTATAAAAGAAATTCTAGGAATTTTGGGAAAGGGGGTTTCCGAGAGAACCAGTTCTTCCGTTGTTGTGGCAATCCACTAACAAATGAGATGGATTCATATGTGAAAGAAGCATCCGAACCTCACACTATGGAGTGATTTCCCTCCAAGTTCAACGTAAATTTGGAAAAAATATCTTCATCGAATCCTTGAAACCTATCAAAGTACACATCTCTACATGAAAATCGAAAGATTTCTATACATTTGCATTGTTATGAGGCAAATTTGTATTCTCTGTTTCATGTCTTACAACCAATCCACCCATTCCGTGATAACTGAATTAAATAACTTTGGATTAGTGGAAGACCATTAGTGGAGACTATCGGTAGGTAATCCTTGCAGTGAAAAGATGGTAGAAAATGGAGTGCAATAATAATAAAATATGTAAGGTATTTTTTTGGAAAATGGGAAAAATCACAGTGGATAATGGTAATGATGGAGGATAATTAGGGTAATTATTATGAAGAGTTGGAAAGGAATAATTAATTAACATAAACGTACTTATCTGAAGTCCTAATGCATATTAATAACTGTGTGGAATGGGGTAAGGATCATGGAGTGTACGTATTGTCACAAGTTCCGATGGTGATGTTGGCAACTCATTATTACGATGATTATGTTGTTGTTTCAGATATGAAAACACCTCCCCCCAGCTAAGGGATGACCATCCACGGTCATGTCAATTTCATATCAAAATAACTATTAATCAAACCCAAAAAATTCGATAGGAAACATACCTGGCGACTTACCTATGCGAAGTACCAACCTCAGAGGAGTAACCACTTTGATCGAGTAACTAGATCGACAGAGTAACAATACCTGAGGAGTAATAGCACCAGAGGAGTAGCAACATCGAGGACGTGGAAAAATTTATGGACTAACAATGTAGGAGGAGTAACAGCACCGAATGAGTAATAGTACCACATACTTCTAAAATTTTATGGAGTAGCAACAATGGAGGAGTAACAACATTGGGTACTTAGAAAAATTTACGGAGTAACAACACTGGAGGAGTAACAACATCGGAGGAGTAACAACACCGAAGCAGTTATAGCAGTGGGTACTTAGCAAAATTTCCACCACTGAGAGGAGTAACAACACCGAAGGAGTAACATCACCAGGTACATAGAAAACATTCCACCACCCAAAGGAGTAACAACATCGGAGTAACAACACCGAAGGAGTAAGAACACAGGTTACTTAGAAAAATTTCAATTTCTGCAAAATTGTGCACCAGTGATAGTACCTGGAACAAAATAATTGAGTAATAACATTATTTTATTTAATATATAGATTATCCTATATAATTTTTTATTTTTTTTAATTATAGGATGCAGAGGAGGTACTTTGTGCACTAACAACCTTCAAATAGATTTATTAGAGAGATTTTTGATGAAGGCATCCTTAGAATGTGGGTTGTGATACAAAGAGGCGATGTCCATTTAATGTAAAAGAATCGTAAATTGTGACAATTCTGACAGTTACATTATCAAACATTGCATCAACCTCGTAAGGTCCCATCCAACAAGAGCAAATTTTTCCTTTAATATCCTTAAAGTGGAAATCTTAGAGTAATTCCCAATCCCCTCTGTGAAACACCTTATTCTTGAAAAATTTATCATGCCATTTTGTTCTCTACTGCTAGATTGCAACATCTTTCTCAACAACCATTAAACGAATTTCATTCATCTCATTAACTGTTCCAGTCAATGTTTTTTGGATTCTGAAAGATCTAGTCCTACTTCAAGATTTGTTTTGAGTGTGTTGATCTCTAATTCTAATGGAAGCAATCGGGATTTTTTTAAACAAGATAAAACGGTGAGAACCCTGTTGTATTCCTCCATGTCGTTCTGTATTCCCATAGAGCTTCAGAAAGTTTTCTAGCCCAATCTTGGAGATGTCTTGCCACAGTCCTTGTGAGAATACCCTCTAGTACCTTGTTATTTCTTTCAACTTGACCATTTGCGTGAGGATGGTATGGAGGTGTCACCCTATGCTTGATTCCATACTTTTTCATAATCCTTTCTATCATATGTGATGTGAATTGTGCTCCTCCATCTGAAACAATCTCTCTCGGAGCAGCATATCGAGCAAAAATATCTTCAAATAAGAAGTCTGAAACAAATAGCTATGTTTCTTTCACAATAGCCTTGGCATCCAACCACTTTGTTACGTAATATGTGCAGAGAAAAATATGAACTTTTTTATGTGATGATGGATTGAAAGAGTCAACAAAATCAATAGCCCATTTTTCAAAAGGCTCAAGGACTACCTAGGGCTGTAACGAAATTTCATCTGATTGACTAGGTTGACCCATCCATTGGGAGCTATCACACCTTCGGACATAGTTTATTGCATCCTCGAAGACGGAGGGCCAGTAGTATCCAATCTATAACACCTTATGACCTATCTTATTATCTGCAAAGTGACCTCCATAGGTGCCATCATGAGCAGCCTTCAGGACATCATAGATGTCATCCTCTCCTACACAACGTCAGATTTTTAATATATAGGGTTTAATATATATGGTATATAATATTATGGTTTTTAATATTTTGATTTTTTATCATTAGGTTAATATTAGGATTTATAATGCTAGGTTTATAATATTGATTTTATAACATAGGGTTATTAATATATAGGGTTTAATATATATGGTCTATAATATTATGGTTTTTAATATTTTGATTTTTTATCATTAGGTTAATATTAGGATTTATAGTGCTAGGTTTATAATATTGATTTTATAACATAGGGTGTTTAATATATAAGTTTTATAATATTATGGTTGTCTATTATCAGGGTTTATAATATTAGGGTGTTTAAGATATATGGTTTATAAGATAATATTAATTGTTGAAAATGATTAAATTTCTTTAATGTTTCAATATGACATTACACAATTAGTCAAACATGTTTTCTAATGTCATGGATTGTGTTTGACTATATTTGACTATGTTTGACAATGAACACTCTTAAAATTTGGTCAAAATTAATAGCGTATGAATAATATGGATTAATATTAATAGTCAAACATGTTGTGATGTCAAAATGGTACATAAATCTCTAAAATTTATAATATTAGGTTTAATATTAGGGTTCGTAATATCCAGTGTTTAATATATAGCTTTATGATATTCAGGTTTAATATTACTATTTCTATTATGGTTTAATGTGTAGGGTTATAATATAGATTTTAATATATAGGGTTTATAATAGTGAGTTTAATATTAGTGGTTATAGTGTTGAGTTCATAGTCCCTTAGATTTATAATATCAACATTAGATTTGATATATTAATCTGAGGTTTATAATACTAATTCTAAGGTTTACAATCCATTTGGAATATAATATTAATTTTAGGTTTTAATATTAATCTCTTGAGTTTATTCATTCCTTCAATTTATAATATTAATAATCCCTTCGATTTATTAATCCCTTGGGTGTATAATATTAATTCCTTGACTTTATAATATTAATAATCACTTGGGTTTAGGAGTTTATAATATTAATTCCATATGTTTATAAGATTGGTCTCTTCGACTTATTAATCCCTTGGTTTTATAATATTATTATCCCTTGGTTTTATTGATCCCTTGGCTTAATAACATTAATCCCAAGGGTTTATACTAGTAATCACTTTAATATTAATGCCTTGGGCTTACAATATTAATTCATTTGATTTATTAATATCTTGGTCTTATAATATTAGTAATCTCTTGGGTTTAATAATCCCTTGGTTTATAATATTAATCCCTTAGGCTTATTAATCCCTAGTGTTTATAATATTAATCTCAATGGTTTATAATATTTAATCCATTGGGTTTATAAGGCCAATCCTCTGGGTTTATTAATACCTTGTGTTTATAATATTAATCACTTAAGTTTATTAATACCTTATTAATAGTTTATTAGTAAGTCTATCAATACTTTAGACTTATTAATAGCTGAGGTTTATAATATTGATCCTTTGGGTTTAATAATTCCTTAGATCTATTAATCCCTTGGGTTTATAATATTAACCTTTTGGGTTTATTAATCCTTTCGATCTATAATATTAGTAATCCCTTGTATTTAGAATATTAATCCATTGAGTTTATTAATATCGTGGGTTTATAATATAAACACGAGAGTTTTATAATATTAATTATGTGGGTTTTTAATATTGCCATCTTTGGTTTATAATATTGATGATTTGACTTTAGTAATCTATTGTATTTATAATATTAAGCTCTTGGGTTTTTTAATCATTTGTGATTATAATATTAACAAACCCTTGGGTTTATTAATCAATTTATATTTTAATATTAAACTATTGAGTTTATAATATTTATCCCGTAGATTTATAATATAATTCCTTAGATTTATTATTTTTTTTAGATTAATTCGTTGTAATAATATTGAGTTTTTGTTTCCCCGGATGCAGGTGGAAAAACTGACACACTTGACAATCACATCCCACACTCCCTAGGAGGTGGAGATCTTCTGTGCATAGCCTCACCTATTGCGGATCCTGAAACTGTTAGTCACTTGTGTGAGACTCACAGAATTAGGAATGATGACAAGAGGATGGGAACTGCGTCACCATGTCTTGAGCATCACCTCGCAACGATCACCATGATTAACCTGTATTGTAGCCATCCCCCGTCACTCAAGCCTCCTCAAGTTATCAATCAGAGCACGCAGATGCGTGTGAAGCCCACTCATTCCTATCCCCCTCGCACACACCCCAGCCCCTTTAAAAGATGAGTTCTCAACCTTTTTCAATACAAAGTATGTTATCTATGCCTTTCACCTCTTTAACCATGATTTAGCTTCTCCTTGACGTCAGAGGACTGCGAAGCTCTATTCTCAGAGTAGCACTATGCAGTCTCCCTTGGGTTTCCGCACCCCTTGTTGCACACCTTCCCCCGATCTATTCCTACCCCTTGCACCCCAAAACTACTTTCCCTTTTGCATATCCTTCCCTGAATTGCTTTCCCTACCTCTGCGCATAATGGCTCCAAGACTTTGCTAGAGAACTATCCGAGGAGGACAGAGAGGCACTCTCCCTAGCCGATATCACCGTGGCAAGGATAATTCCCTAGAGTCAATGGAAGGCTCGTCTTCCAAAACTTTTCACCATTAGCGTCTCGATCCCGAGCAGAATGGAGAAGCCCCTTGGAATTCTATGCAGAGAGGAAGACGTGACCCAAGGAAGTCCACCATCTCTCCCTAGATGCACCTCAGCACTGCAAAACTAACATTTGGTTGATGGACTTCGATGAAATTTGCACGCGTGTCCCCGACAGCATAGATTCAGACTCTCCCATCCTCTGCACTCCGGTCCACAATCCCAGGCATACTGTGGCAGATGTGTAGGAAGTTGTTGCGCAGGCCCCTGCTTGCCCCATTGAGGTGGAGGTCCCCAATAGTGATGATGAAGATGAAAAGTAAAGCCTGTGCATCTACACATATCTCTCATGTTTTATGTCAAGCTTTTCATTAGTCCCCTTTTGCTATCGTTCACTTTGTACTGCTTATATATGCTTGTGCTACTGCGGAAAATGCAATTTTTTGTTTCAAGTTTTGTTTTGGCTAGTTTCCTCCCCTCAAGCAGCCTAGAAAAATCTGGTTTTCAAGCTTATGTGGTTATCAATTGATGAGGAAGAACTCATATTTATCTAACATTGTGGAAAATCTCGGTTCTTCCTCATGAGCGTAGAAATCGTGTAGCAAAGGTTTGATTGGCTAAGCACAGCTTGCCAAACCAGCTTGTAGCATCTGTAACTTTTACGTTTTCGAATTAATAGAATAACCTAACTTACCAAAAAAAATATTGAGTTTTTCTTTATAGATATATAATTTTTTAATAACTATATACTCCTATGTGTAATAAATCGTCTAAAGTATATTATCTTATATATTAATTATAAATTTTATCTTATATGTTAATTAAATATATCTAGTATTATATTTATATGATATTATATATTTATTACCTTATACGTTAATTACAAATTTTTATCATATATGTTAATTAAACATATCTAATAATATGTTAATATTATATTATATTGATATATAATATCAAATAAATATAAATATAATAATCCAAAATATATAAATCTATAATATAATAATTATTATAATTTATATAATTCTTAATAATTGTTAATTTAGTTGATTTATGACTATAGTTCTATATCAACAAAATCTACCAATATGATCGTAGATGTGTTCATATACATTTATCAATGTATATCAACTACAATTGTGCTAGTATTTAATTCATTCAAACTTACCCCTCCATATGCTCTAATGGCATATTATGGTTGCAATGACTCTCCTCGTGCCACGATGGCAGAACGGGTTTCACACAATTATGGTTGTACCAACTCTTTTCGCACGATGTAATTTATACCACTGCACCAGGACCAGATGTACAAGCTTCACTTTAATTTACCGTGTTGGCACGAGGGCCAAACTCAACTTTTTAAATTTCAATGTATATTTTTTCCAACACGGGTCTGCTACACGTAGCTATTCTCCTGACGCAAGTCTGCTTCCACACACACCGTTCAATGATGGTTTTCTCTGCATTGCTCCCGCGATTCTTGCTTTGGTTGTTCACGCACTAGTGTCCTCCGATTGCTCACACAAATTACAACATTCACACGGATCTGCTCACACAAATTACAACATTCACATAGTTTTAAAATTCACGAATTTCTGATCTCTGTAGTAATGGCTCTAAAAGGAAATGAAGAATCGCCATATTTAATGCATATTATTTACTATCTAAATAAAACGTAATGCATAAAACGCTACAAGGTTTACATGCATTGTACCGCATATGACACAAATCTGCAGACAATAATGACAAAGCTTTGAAGGGAAGAAGAATCGGTTGACAAGGAGGTCGGCCCTAAAGGACGCCTGACATTGATCAGTTTGATAGAAACTCAGGTGTGATGAGCCACATGGGGATGCGTTGTAATAAGAAGCATCGAAGTGGGCCTGTGCCATACATGGGAATTTTCTGTGTCTGTCTCAGAGAACACTTAGGCCAAGATTACACAACAACAGAATATCACAATTTAGCATGCAATGCATCCCCATGTGGCTCATCACACCTGAGTCACTCAAACTGATCAATCCCAGGCCCAGGGCCGACCGCCTTGTCAAACGATTCTTTTGCTCTTCATTCTTGCATACCTGTGTCGGAATTAAAATTCACTTGCAAATTTATTATTTTCAGTATTAGATTTCCGGAGAGATTGGTAGAATGGTTGATGAGATATTTTTCGAATAATGATTGAGCTATTTGTGGATATGGAAGATTCCTAAAGACTTTTCTTCACTTTGTAAACGAAGATGCTTATATATATATATCTGAGTAGGTCAAGGAAGATGATGATTTTGTACTTCAATAATTTGTTTGTGATTTAAATTTTTCGGTTCCTTATAATTCCCACAAATAATAAAATGTTGTTATTCTCGTATTAATTCCAATTGAATTTTTACAATTACGTTATTATGAGAACACTAAAAAATAAACTTGAGAAAAAAATCACTCTAAATGTCCATGCAATCCTTATGCTTTGCATTATCGTCTCTTTTCCGAAGCATTGTCTATTCATGTTCAATAATGGATAAATTAAGAAAACAATAAATGAAAAGGTTTTAAGGATGCATTTTGCAATATACAAGTAGCTTTTAGTTTTGTTATATTACGGTCATATAGAAAAGAAGTCGTAGTTTTGAAAGTAAGTATTAAAGGGTTTGCAAGTTAATGGTGAAGGTAGAAAAAAGAAGATGAAAAGATGAAGGTGGTTTTCCTAGTGTTAAGGGCTAGATGAGTGAGGAAAGGTGTAGCATAGGTAGATACATTCGATAGATGAAACAAATAAAGGTGAATGAATGCGTGTTACATGAAGATGTAGATTTTATTTAAAAAACAAAATAAAGGGTTTATGTAATAAAGACATATCCCTAACTTATTTTCCATAGGTAATAGTCACAACAAGAAAATAAAAGTATGGAATTGTTTGCATGGGAAATGGATATTCAACACAGGACAAAATGTTGATACAAAGAAAAACAAGAAAATAAAAGTATGAAATTGTTTTCATGGGAAATGGATATTCAAACAAAAGACAAAATGTTGATACAAGGAATAAGATATGAGGAAATTTGTGACATGGGGAAACACATTTGGTTGATGAAAAAAATTGAGAGTGATATGAATTGTTAATTCTAAAAATTTTAATAATAGGAAAGTTTCAACCAATCTATATAAGTATCAATTATTATCTATTTAGTAGACTACACATGTGAAATTGCTAAATGAGATTGCGTTGGCTTGTGTTTTAGAGTTTGCAAGTTTAAGTAAGCACTTAGCTATAAGGAGAGAGTTCATAGGGAATGAAAGGAATTTGATTAAGGACTATTATTACAAAGTTGAAGGTTGATGATTTAAGCTTTTGGTTGGGGACATTTTTGAAATGGTTAAAACTTTGATAATCTTAAGGCGATAAACTTTTAACAAATTTTCTTACTATTAGCAATTTTAAAATATGAAACAAAAAAATACTTAATAAAAAACAAAAAAATATTTATAGATGTATTTGAAAAGACTACCAAAGATTTTTCTAGAGAATTATCAGATTTATATATCGTATGAATTAGAAATTTTATGAAAAATATATGGGATTCACGAGAAAATTCCCCGAACACAATTAAGGCACGCCTTTCCTTCATTAACTCAATCGCTGGCCTACGATTTTCCCTTTATATTATTTGATTTTATTTTCTTCATATTACAATAGAATGTGATTTTGTACTTTTATTTAAGAATTTTTTTTCTAATGAATACAATAATACTATACATTTTTTCTTAAAGATATCCTAAAATCATTTTATTTACAATGTATTTTTATTTATAATGCAATGTTCTCATAAAAAAGGGTCAAATTTCAATGTAAATCACTTCCTTCCTTATATATTGTGATACTTCCTTTGATATTATATGTTATTTCATTTTGTTCTAAAATTAACGAATCAATTAACGAATCCAACAAAGGCTATGAGTTGTAGATTGTAAATATGTAAAGAAAAAAGAATTGAAGTATGTATTATTATATTTTTTAAATAATTTTGCGTGTTAATAAAAAATTAAAAATTAATTTATGATTTTTTTTAACAAAGTAAATTATCAGTTCAGAAATGTAAATTCAAATTAGAAATTTTACATTAAAAAAAAATATATCTTAAAAATTAAAGTGTTTATGTTGAATAATAATAATATGTTTTTGGTAAATTTACAATATTTTATAAAAATAGCAGTGAAAAATTAAAAATATATATTTGTGTAAAAAAAATCATAAAAATGAAAAGTGTTCATGTTGGAATAATTTATTTTTTTGGCTAAGTTTTCAACACCTTTTAAAAATGACAGTAAAAGCCAATAAATTCCAATTTATTTTGGTGCGAAAATCACCCTAAAAACAAAAATTGTTGATGCTTGAATGACACCTTTTTTTGGGGCAAATTTTCAATATTTTTTGGTAATGACGTTAAGGATAAAAAAATCATAACTCTGAAGCACCTTGAAATCCCAATGATCTTGAGGCATGACATTAAAAATAAAATATCACCTTGAAATCCCAATGATCTTGAGGCATGACATTAAAAATAAAATATCACGTCTCTAAAAGGTCTTAAATTCCAACAATTTTCAGCGATGGTGTTGAAGATAAAATTCTTATAAATGTTTTGAACCATAACCCTAAAGATAAAATATCACGACTAAAAAAAATTTAACTTTTTTACAATTTTTCAACCATGGAATTAAAACCAAATATCATGATTATTACATTTTCAAGAAATTTCAACCATTGTAACATACATCTTACTACAGTTCTCACCACATGAAAACAAAAATTATTTTTTTTCATTACTTTTACTCACCACCTATAAATTATAAAAGATAATTAATTAATCATTAACCAAAGTACTCATCACTACATTTGGTGTAAGGCAGATGAATCTTGTAACAACTTGTTTTTACTCTTCGAACTACAAAGATTCTTTGCATTATTGTTTTGTAGTGATATTAAGCATAACACTATGGTCTGGCTTTTGATTATGTCGCATGCAATTTAACCTCGGTGTTCGACACTACGTACACAAAAATTATATGAATTTGCCATGGCATCATTCATTAACAA
Organism: Pinus albicaulis; assembly: GCA_034641835.2. NCBI lineage: Eukaryota > Viridiplantae > Streptophyta > Pinopsida > Pinales > Pinaceae > Pinus > Pinus albicaulis. The sequence goes on along the minus strand of CM076574.1, from coordinate 72,021,137 downwards.
TTTTCATTTATGTATTCCGCATCCTTGTGATCTTGGTGTTGTAAGGTCATTCATTGTGCGAATTATTTCGGTGTACTTGGTTCTGTTGGGTCTACGTAGCCGATCTTTTCTCTGCTGGCATCCACCCTGTCTCCACCGCTCAACACATGGCGATCCTACCACCGTTGATTAGAGTTTTAATCCTAGAGTGCTCGTTAGTTAGGGTTGCATAATGACCTTTGGCCGTAACGGTATTCTCATTGCATTGTTTCTTCTGTCGAATGCTCTGGAGAGCGGCTCTGCGAGTCTCAGGGTTTTGTGTATTACCTATGTTAAATTGATTATGTTGGAAATCTTAACTATATACTTCTTTGTTCATTACTCATGGCTCTTAGAGTTACAGTTCCCTTCTGGGTTTGTTTTCCGAGGGTTTAAACTTTGTATTACTAGCTTTATTGGATTCTGTCCATATGAATTGTTCTATTATGAATCTGGAAAACTGAAGGCTCATTATTCATTTGCTTACTGCCTAACTGTAATCTCAAAGATTCTTGATTCTTTATTTTTTTTCTAAAAGTTCCAAAGTCTATCTCTGCAGGCATCTTCCTTTCTTAAAACCCAGGTTATTCTAGTTTTCCTGTTTCCTTTCTCTCGAATCCTACAGGGTGACCGGACCACCAATTTCCGTGTAGTATCAAAGGTTGGAGGACGACCAACCGAGGATTTCTGGTTTCAGAAGTGCTAAGTTGACGGTTCTCCTTTAATTTAGCGACTAAAACCCTTTTAATAATTTAATCTTGTGATATTACTAGTACAGGTAGATGGAATAACATCATTACGCATACACATTTGCTTAACAACACTTCAACAAGTTTTCTCTCTTTTTGCATTCTACTTTTGCTAGAAATAATTTCTTTAGATATGAACACAACCATTCGAGCAGGTACTGTGTTACCTAGCATGCTTCTGTTTGCATGTTAACAGAAAAAAAATACATTCTACTGCCATTACAAATTTTAACAGAAAAGCAATGTATATTACAGACATTACAAATTTAGCAGAAACACAATGTAATCCACAGACATCACTTAATTTAACAGAAAAGAAATTCTTTCTTTTACTTGAAAGATTTAACAACATTCCACTCATATGTGCACAATCTGACTGGTATGTGTTTTCCTCCCTTCCGTAAATGACGTAATTATTTCCTCTAACTCCCCCCGTGCTTCAATTCTAATTCTTCGTTGAACTCAGAAAACTCTGGAAGAGAAATTCGGGATAGTCCGGTCCAATTCTCCAATTCCAGTGGAACAGTTTCTCCTGCACGAGTTCTTCCCTTCAGGGATCACTCTTCAGGATAACCCAAGTTCCTTAGTTTTTCCCCCACAGAACCCCCAAAACTCCCCTGGAATCCCCTATTTATCCAGAGTGTTTTTTTTGGTTCTCTATGGAACTACTTTTCTGTTCAACTCACTTCAGATCTTGAATATATATATTTTTTTACCACCAGTCTTTACTTATGAAACCAATTCACAAGTAATAATTTTTTTTATCACACACCACAAATCAATTTCTGTTCAAAATATCCTGTTTGTTCAAAGTAAATATTGTTTAACATTTTCTTTAAATGACAACCTAACAACTAGTCAATAATTAATTAAGGCAGTGGTTATAGTTTTCCCCCTCTAAGAAAGAACATCATCCTCGGTGTTCTTATTGCATATCAGCAAAAAGCTTCGGGTATGCTTCCGGCACAAAAGTTGCATCCTCCTAGGTGGCCTCTTCTGGGCCAAAGTGCTTCCATTGCACTTTAACCTGGGCGATTGCTCGTTTTCGGAGCATGATTTCCCTCCGGTCAATGATACCGTGAGGCTTGACCACGAATTATCCATCCGGTTCTACCTGTACACGTTAGACTTGTATTAGTTTACATAATTCTTTAACATATAATATCTTAACTATTGTGCTTACTTGCTACCTTTATGTTCTGCCAGTGAATTATATGTCTCGGATCATGAATATATCGCTTTAATAATGATACATGGAAAACATTATGTACTCGGATGTGGCTGGGAAGAGCCAAATGATAAGCCACCGGTCCCACCCTTTCCAGTATTTGGAAAGGACCACAAAACCTCTTAATGTGCATCTTAATGTGCTCTTTCTGGGTTTAATTCTCACATACACGTGCTCTCAAACTTCATATTCACGATATGATCTCCTCTTATCTGCGTATACTTTTTTCCTGTCTTGGGCTGCTATTAAATTCTGCTTAATTTTCTTCACCTCTGATTCAATTTTTGCTAACATTTCTAGTCCTAGCATGAGTTTGGTCTCGGGACTACTCCAATTAATGGGAGTTTTGCACTACCGCCCATATAGGGCTTCAAATGGACTCATTTTTAACGATTCTTGATAACCGTTATTATAAGAAAATTCTGCTAAGTGTAGATATTCCTCCCATTTAGTCGGTTGCTGCATGACATAGATTCTCAGCATGTCCTCCAGTACCTGATTTACTCGTTCAGTTTGTCCATCCGTTTGTGGATGATACGCAGTACTAAAATTATCTTGAGTTCCTAAACCCGTAAACAGTGCCTTCCAAAAAGCTGATTTGAATTTTACATCCCTATCTGAGATAACTCTCTTAGGAATGCCATGCAGTCTGAAGATCTCTCGCATGAATAAATCTGCTATCTGTACTGTCTTGTAAGTGGATTGGACAGGTATGAAATGTGCTGATTTACTTAATCGGTCCACAACTACCATTATGGAATCATTATCTCGTTTTGATTTTGGTAATCCAGTCATAAAATCTAATGAAATCACCTCCCATTTCCATACTATAATTGGTATAGGCTTCATTAATCTAGCCGGATGCCGATGCTCTACTTTCACCTGCTGGCACTATAAACACTTCTTTAGATAGTTTTCTATGTCCTTCGTCATGCCCGGCTAGTAGTAATCCTTTCTTATTGATGTCAACATCTTTTGGTATCGAGGGTGTCCCACATAATTGCTTCTATGATATTCACCCAATATTAGAGTCTTCAACTCCATTCTATTTGGGACAACTATTATTTTCTTGAAAGTCAATAATCCATCTAGTTATTTGGTTTCCTGAGCTTGCTGCCACAAAAATCCATATTCAGGATATTTTCCTGCTTCCCTTCTAATTTCTTCTAGAAATCTGCTTTCCACTTGGTTAACATACAATTCATAGATGTTATGAATTTTTCTGCTCAATGCATCTGCAACCCGATTCTCCTTTCCTTTTACACGCTGAAAATCAATGTCAAACTCACTCAAGAAGGCATTCCACCTTGCTTGTCGAGAGTTTAAATCAGCTTGTTTGAAATAGCTGGTTAGACTGCTATGGTCTATCCTCAATACAAATATTTTCCCAAGTAAGTAATGTCTTCATACCTGGAGAGCATGCACAACTGCAGTCAGCTCTAAATCATAGGCTGAATATCGTAGCTCATGATATTTTAACTTACGAGATTCGTATGCGATTACCTTTCCTTCTTGTGATAAAACTACCCCAACACCCTCCTTGCATGCGTCTGTGCAAACCTCGAATTCCTTATTCGGATCAAACACACTTAACACGGGTGCTGATGTTAATAACTGCTTCATTTTTTCAAAACTATCCTGACATTCTTTTGACCATTTAAAATTTTTTCCCTTCCTTTGCAGAGAGGTAATAAGGAAAGCTATTTTTGAAAATCCTTTAATAAATCGCCGGTAATAGTCAGCGAGCCCCATAAATGATCGTATATCTGCTACATTTCGTGGCACCTTCCATTCCATAATAGTTCTGATTTTCTCCAGGTCTACCGCTATACCTTTTTCAGATATCACATGTCCAAGATATTGTATTTCTTCCTTGAATAAATCACATTTACTGAATTTCACATATAACTCATGCCTCCTTAACATTTCTAGTACCATTCGCAAATGTTCCTTGTGTTCTTCCTCATTCTTGGAGTAAACTAGTATGTCATCAATGAAAATTAACACAAAATTATCCAAATAAGGGTGGAAGATACTATGCATCAATCTCATGAAAGTGGTTGGTGCATTAGTCAGCCCAAAAGGTAATACCATAAAATCATAGTGACCATACCTTGTGCGAAAGGTAGTTTTATGTATATCTTCATCTATGATTTTGATTTGATGATAACCTGACCTCAAATAAATTTTTGAGAATATGGTAGCTCCCCTTACCTGGTCAAACAGATCGTCAATACGTGGTAAGGGATATCGGCTCTTAACAGTCAGCTTGTTTAACTGTCGGTAATCCATGCACATGCGCATGGTCCCATCCTTCTTTTTAACGAACAGTACAGGTGCTCCCTAGGGAGACACACTGGGTCAGATATATCCCTTGTCTAGTAATTCTTGAAGCTACATTTTCAACTCATTCAATTCTGGCACACTCATACGATAGGGTGCTCGTGAAATCGGTGATGCTCCTGGCAACAATTCTATTGTAAAGTCTATATCTCTTCTAGGCAGCAATCCTGGTATTTCTTCTGCAAATATATCCTTGAATTCTTGTACTACAGGTATATTTTCTAGCATGGCAGCTTTTTCCTTAGAATTAGATAAACATACTTGTATAGCGTACAGTTGACATCCCTTTCTTATACATTTTCCCATTTGGGAAGCTATAATTGGGCGCAACTATACAGGTTTCTTTATTCCCTGAATCTTTTGGCAGATGCCATTCTGATCTCTGTAGTAGATGATCTTCTCTTTGTAATCTACCAGAGTACAATACTTTTCCAACCAATCCATACCAAGCAGCACATCATAAGATCCCGACGGTAAAATATTCAAGTCCACTGTTAGTTGTTGTCCTTCGATTTACAATGCACAATTTGGTATTTTGGCGCTAATTTTTCTTTTGGCTCTAGTAGCCAACTGGACTAACCATCTTTTTCTAAATTTTTGACTTTGCAATTTACAGATCTCAACTATTTTAGGACTTATATAACTTAAACTTGCTCCCGGATCTACCAAATTGGAAATAGTTTGGGATAACAATTTACCTTCTAGCTCTATCATGGTTGGATGGAAGTCATCTTATCGATCTTCCAACGCTACATTAATTCTAGGTATGCTTCGAGCAACATCTCCCATAGTGGAGGGTTCCTGTATATTGGTTACTGCTTCGTTCCTACCCCGCTGTGGGAAGTCTCGATAATAGTGCGCTTCTCCACAACCCCAGCACTGTAAAGGTGGCTTCTGATTTTGAGGTTGCTCAGGTTTACTAGAAGCCTCAACGGTTTTATCTTCCACAGGCCACCTTACCCTCTGACGGTTCTTACCGAACTGTCTACTAACTGAATTCTTTGCTGTGTTTTTAAAATTACTAGTTTTGCCTCTTTTAAAACCACCACTACTCGTGTTTTCTTTCCTTGACTACCACCCTTTTCCTTGGTCGGTCTTGGCTTTAGCTTGCTGATAGCACATTCTAGCCTTCCTAATGGCCTCTTCCATTGTTTTGGGATTTACAAATTCCATACATTCCTTCATATGGATAGGTAAGCTGCTCAGGAACCTTTGTACTTTAGCTTTCTCATCTCTTAAGTAGGGTACGTAACGCAGTAATGAAGTGAACTTAGTGATGAACTCGTCCATGGTTAATTGTCTGAGTTTCAAATCATGGAATTCCTAAGCCTTTTCATCATAAAAGCGTTTTGTCGGGTACTTATCCTTGAAATATTGTTGGAACTCATCCCACGTCACATCTTGATCCTCTATTCTGCGCACGTTCTTCACTTCTTCCCACCATAAAGTGGATTTATCTCTTAACTGGTAAATAGCTAACCGTACCTTAAGACTACTGTCATAATCATATACCTGAAAATACTTGTTCATATTAATCAGCCGCGCCTCTACTGCCTCTTCTTTCTCTCCATCAAATGTGGGTGGCTTTATCTTCCTAAATTCAACCTACAGCTCTATCCTCTACTTTTTATTTTCCTTATGCTCGGTTTCGTTATCAGATTCAGCCTCATTAAAATTTTTATTTTGATTACTTCACTGAGACATACTCCTCTATTTTCGGCCTGCATCCTAATCTCCCGTTTGTTGTTCATTTCCTTCCTGAAATTCTCTATCAGCACTAGGCTTCTCAACTCTTTAGTTTTGCTTATCTGAGAGGCTTTTTAGAATTCTTTCCTGCTCCTGCATCATTCTTGCATTATCATTTCGTACTCTCTCCATTTCTTCCTGCAGCTAGTGCACTGTGGTTAACAAGATGTGGGTCTGATGCTATTGTCCTTCAATAAGCTTGTTAGTCAGTTGATGTTGTTCCATTCCCAACTGAACCAACATTTCAGGGTTTCCCTCCTATTGGGGTTGGGTCTCCCCAACATTTCGAGGTGGTAGTTGTAAAGGTGTTCCTCTCGTTTGTTCAGTCATTCTTTCCATCTGACTCACTGACTATGCATGAATAACACACAATTTAACGTTAGTTGACCCAATAGGGTCCCAACATTGTAACGTCGCTCTGATACCACTTGTAACATACATCTTACTACAGTCCTGACCACATGAAAAAAAAAATATTTTTTTTCATTACTTTTACTTACCACCTATAAATTATAAAAGATAATTAATTAATCATTAACCAAAGTACTCATCACTACATTTGGTGTAAGGCAGATGAATCTTGAAACAACTTGTTTGTACTCTTTGAACTACAAAGATTCTTTGCCTTATTGTTTTGCAGTGATATTAAGCCTAACACTATGGTCTGGATTTTGATTATGTCGCATGCAATTTAACCTCAGTGTTCGACACTACGTACACAAAAATTATATGAATTTTCTATGACATCATTCATTAACAATTTTCATTTATGTATTCCGCGTCCTTGTGATTTCGGTGTTGTAAGGTCATTCATTGTGCGAATTATTTTGGTGTACCTGGTTCTGTTGGGTCTACGTAGCCGATATTTTCTCTGCTGGCATCCACCTCGTCTCCACCGCTCAACACCTAGCGATCCTACCACCGTTGATCAGAGTTTTAATCCTATGGAGCTCGTTCGTTTGGGTTGGCTAATGACCTTTGGCCGTAATGGTATTCTAATTGTATTGTTTCTTTTGTGGAATGCTCTAGAGAGTGGCTTTGCGAGTCTTAGGGTTTCGTAATAGAGTTTCTTCCTAGCTCCATGACAGCGCGGGCGGCGGTATGGTGGCCTCAAAGGAGGCTCTCCTTCCGGCGATTGGTAATCAACATCCCTTGCTTGTTTTTTTTGTTGAATTCCCTACGTGACAGGTTCTCTATCCTCTTTTGGGTTAGGGAAAAGTTTAGTTTCTCAATGATTTTCTTTATACCTTGCATGTCGCTCTTCTTGAATGTTTGTATACTCATTTGTGTTTTCGTTGCAAAACTATTTGGGTTTGCTGGCAAAAGCGGTCAATTCCACCTTGGCTGTTGCCAGGTCTCTTTGAAATCACAGGTAACTCTCTTCCCGAATGCCATGGTTAGCTGTTGATATGTATATATATAAGAAGTCAAGGGTTGTGTTAATTTATAATTTCCGCTAACACTAAGGCTTCTCCAACTTGTTTGACAGGTACCGTTTTGCTTCCTCTCCACTGTAGTTACCAGCTCTGGTTCTTAGGACAGTTGCCACGACTCCGGCTTCAAGGATTCTGACCCTTGCATCTATATTACAGGTACCCTCGACATTAACAGGGTTTGAACCCTGGAGTTTTTCACGTTTGGGTCTCTTTTTGTTTAGTTGCAGTGTCGTTTTGGTTGCTCAAATTATGGGCCTGTGGCCTTGTTTCACAAAACTATTGCTCTCTACTACTCTGTGGTAGTATGAGGGTTTATTTAAAATTACGGCTTCAAGCCAGTTAAGGTGTATTGTGCCCCCAACACTCTTGAAGGGTTTTTTCTTATGGATTTACCATCTAAACTTTGTATATAAGTTACAACTGAACAGAAGGGTCGGGATTTTTGCACACCCATGCACCTTTCACTCCTAGGTTGTTTGCTGAATAGGCCTCTCACAAATTTTTTTCCTAACAGGTTCCTTTCCATTTTAATATATATATAAGTATGAATTCGAAGCATGAATGTCCGTGTTATTTCTCGGTGGTTCGTTCTATTTCTGTTTTCCTACACTCATTAGGAAGTATGCCTCTTGTATTTCAATTAATTTCCTTCCTTGTGTGGATTACCTATGTTAAATGGATTATGCTAGAAATATTAACTATATACTTCTCTGTTCATTACTGATGGCTCTTACAGTGACAGTTCCCTTCCGGTTTTGTTTGTCGAGGGTTTAAAATTTTTATTACTAGCTTTATTGCATTCTGTCCAAATGGATTGTTCTGTTCCGAATCTGGAAAAATGAAGGCTCATTATTCATTTGCTTACTACCTAACTGTAATCTCACAGATTCTCGATTCTTTGTTTTTTTTTCTAAAAGTTCCAAAGTCTATCTCTGTAGGTAGCTTCTTTTCTTAAAACCCAGGTTATTCTGGTTTTCCTGTTTCCTTTCTCTTGAATCCTACAGGGTGACTGGACCACCAATGCCCGTGTAGTATCATAGGTTGGAGGACAATCAACCTAGGATTTCTGGTTTCGGAAGTGCTGAGTTGACGGTCCTCCGTTAATTTACTGACTAAAACCCTTTTAATAATTTACTCTTGTGATATTACTAGTACAGGTATATGAAATAACGTCATTACGCATACACGTCTGCTTAACAACACTTCAACAAGTTTTCTCTCTTTTTGCATTCTACTTTTGCTAGAAATAAATTCTTTAGATACGAACACAATCATTCGAATAGGTACTGTGTTACCTAGCTTGCTTCTGTTTGCATGTTAACAGAAAAACAATACGTTCTGCTGCCATTACAAATTTAGCAGAAACACAATGTAATCCATAGACATCACTTAATTTAACATAAAAGCAATTCTTTCTTCTACTTGAAAGATTTAACAACATTCCACTCATTTGTGCGCAATCTGACTGGTATGTGTTTGTCTCCCTTCCGTGAGTGAGGCAATTACATCCTATAACTCCCCCCGTGCTCCAAGTCTAAGTCTTCGTTGAACTCAGAAAAGTCTGGAAGAGAAATTCGGGATAGTCCGGTCCAATTCTCCAATTCCAGTGGAACAGTTTCTTGTCTGCGAGTTCTTCCCTTCAAGGATCACTCTTCAAGATGACCCACATTCCTTAGATTTTCCCCCACAGAACCCCCAAAACTCCCCTGGAATCCCCTATTTATCCAAAGTGTTTTTTTTTTTGTTCTCTATGGAACTACTTTTCTGTTCAACTAACTTCAAATCTTGAATATATTTTTTTTTTTACCACCACTCTTTACTTATGAAACCAATTCACAAGTAATAATTTTTTTTTATCACACACCACAAATAAATTTATGTTCAAAATATCCTCTTTGTTCGAAGTAAATAATGTTTAACACTTTCTTTAAATGACAACCTAACAACTAGTCAATAATTAATTAAGGCAGTGGTTACAACCATGGCATAATGGAAAAATGATATGACTAAAAGAACTTAAAAAGAAACACCTTAATCAAAAACTCAATGTATAAAGAGTACATTTTTTTTTTAAATACTAAAATTATAGCTATTTTAAAATCTTATTCTAAAACAACTTGACAGATTGAAACAAAAAATTAAAAATAAATTACCAAATTGACATGAAATATAGGAAAACTCGACCTATTACAAGAAAAATTTGAAAATCAACCAACACATTATGTGTGCATACTTAATTCATTATAAAATAAATTTTAAAATCAACAATCATGTATATTAATTCAAAATAAAACAAAAATTAAAAATTAAAAACTATTAAAATGATAAAAAAATAAAAAAACAAATAAATTAAAATATATACTTAAACGTTAAAAATAATAATAAACCATTATTTGAAAAAAAAATATCAAATATAAAAAAATAATGAAAAAAAATTGAAAGATGAAAAAATTTGATAAAAAAAATTAACTCATGAAAGATAAAAAATACATTACCAAAAGCAAATATAAAAGAATGAAAAATAGAAAACATTTTTTTTTTAAATACATAATTTAAGATTATTTTTTTAACTACCCAAAAAAAACAAACAATGAAAACAAACAGGACAATTAAAATAAATAACATTATTTTTTTAAAGCAATAAAAATAAATAGGTAAAATATTGAAAGAAAACAAAAATAATAATAATAATAAATAAATAACATTAAAAAATCAAAAATAAAATTTAAAAAAATTATTAAGTTCGAAAAATAAAAATTAGATAATAAAACGAAATCAAAATATTTAAGAAAATTAAAATAAAAATAATGGAAAAACCTTAATTTTATTTTAAATCCATTAACAAAAACATTAAAAAAATTAGTATTAAAAAAAATCGCTAATCCCACTTAGTTGGCTTGGGTGGGGCCAGGGTATGTTTTTTTATATATCATTTTAACTTGTTTTCAATGTTTTTTACTTTTTATTTTATTTTAATTATTTAAAAATAATTAAATTTATTATTTTTAACTGTTTTATTTTTTTTTTAATTTAATATTTTTTTTTTCAAATTTGTTTAGTTTTATTTGTTGTTTTCTTAAAAATTATTTTAATTTAATTGTTTTTTTTCTCAAATGATTTTATTTTAATTTGAATTTTGTTTTAATATTTTAATTTAATTTAATTGTATTATTATTTTTTTGGGTTAAATTCTTTTTTTGTTTTAATTATTTTTTTTACTATATGTTTTTTTTTTAATATTTATTTTTGTTAAATTTACATAAAAACTTATGTGAATATTATTTTTGAAAAAAGAATTTCAATGCTCATTATTTTTTTATATAAAAGTTAAAAAATCGGTTATTTTTATTTATTTTTTTCATAAAAATATATCAATTATTATGTCATTTTTAGAGAAAAGTTGTTGAAATATGTACTTTTTTAATTTTACTTATATGAAAAAGTGTATGTTTGTGCCGTGTTTAAAATTATTATTTTTTTAGTTACAATTAGTTTTTTTTGTATTGAAGTAATAATTAACGATATATAAATATTTACAAACTTCATTATAAAAATATTAGTAAAGAGAAAAAAATAAAAAATGGAAAACCTTTCAAAATCAAATATCCTAGGACTAAAAACAAGAAAATAAATAACACAACTTGAAAAATGGTTAAATAATCAACATTTAAGAAAAATGTACATACTTATGATATAATAAAAACTAAAGTGTAAAAAATATGCCTCGAAAAAAAATTGTTTATGCTTTTCAAAATCCACATCAATTTCACCCACTTTTAAAAAACAATATCCATGATTAATACATTAAAAAATCTGAAGTGTCAAAAACAAGCTCTCTAGAAAAAGAGTTAGGATGCATCAACACTTTTCAAAATGAACATGAAAATTACTAATATTTTAGAAAAAAAATTCATACTTGATACATAAAAAACTTTAAAGTGTTAAAAATATGATTTAAAAAAATGTTCTAGAAAGAGAGTTGATGATGCATCAACACATTTCAAAATTAGCCTAAATTACAGACGTTTTAAAAAATATATTGATAATTGATGCATAAAAAAATTTAATGTTTAGAAAATAAACTCTAAAAAATAAGTTGATATTACATCAACATTTTTCAAAATTATCATAAAAATCATTATCATTTAAAAAAATTTATGTATACTTGATATATAAGAAAATTAAGTGTCAAAATATTAAAAAAAAAAAGTATATTTCAAATTAACACTTTTTAAAATCAAATAATTTATTATTTACACTATTATTCACATTAAATATATTTTCAACCTACTCAAATATTTACTACTATATATCTAAATAATCTTTCATACTGATAAAATTAAATAATATAATTTAAAAAATCGTCTTCTTTTTCAATACTTATTATATCATTTTTATCTTACATTTTTCATTCGTTGATAATGTTTACGAATCTTCACTTTTGTTACATGGTAATGGAGAATTATAGAGTATAGAAAACTCAACGTCAAAAATCTATACTTCATATTATGAATATGAATCATACATTTTTTACAAAAATAATGTTGTATTTATTATTATTTATATGTACTTAATTATAATGATTATTTAATTTTTAAAATTAAATAAAATATAATTTAGTTTAATTGATTTTTTTTTGTCAAATACCTGTTATATATATTCTTATGATTTTTTAAAATAAATAATTAATTAATTATTCAAAATATGAAAAAATAAACTAGAATATTCTATTTCTTAGATGAAAATTAAGAGTAGGAAAACCAACATCATTTGAGATTTGAGATGTGTTTTATAATTTTCTTTTACCTATTTAAAATATTTTGACCTTCCATGTATAGATCAAATGACACAGTGGTTTATTCCAACAAACTTACTAAGACATTATATCATCATTGTTTCTCATACATCATAATTTTTAGTGGTGCTAAAATGGTGCACATAAAGTGGGAGGCATTAAATTTTTTAAAATAATGAATTGTCTTAACTATGTGGTTACAGTTAACGTAACCCGTCCTCATTGGGGTATCTTAACAAAATGAATTGTCAAAACCATGTGGTGACAGTTAGCATTACCCCTCTTCATCGGGGTTGTTGAGATCTCAGGTCCTCGAAGGGGAGGGAGTGGTGTGATAGAAGTTATGGATGGAAATTTTAGAAAGTGCGTAGGCGTGTTATTAGTTACCTTTGAAAATGGTGACATATTTGATGCTATGGCTCCATGTTATAAAATCATTATATTTTATATCTATCAGTTGTATATCTCATTCTTCCTTTTATTTCTTTCGTCACTCACTCTTCTTTCTTTAATTTTTCAGTTGAATATCAACAGACTCTAATTTCAAGTCTCCTGTCCCAACATACATTCCATGACACTTTTGATATCTTCGTTGGTAAGCCGACGACAATTTTATATTATTATTAATAATGAATTCTGAATTTTTGTTATTATATTTTCTTTTGTCAGAGTTTCATGGAAGATATCATTTTGAGCACATATCAAGATAAATCAGTAGACGATGAGAAATGTCTTGTGAATCATAAATAATCACACTGAAATGATGTAAATACTATTTCAATTGGCTGAGTACTTTTATTAAATAAATTTACTTTACTTCTCTCGATATTTTCTAAGGCAGGCTCACTTGTTAAGATATCGATCTTCGCTCTCCACGGAAAAAATTACTAGCACAATTTTAAAAAAATATGTGATTATAATTATCGTACACATCTAATTTTTGGAAAGTTTAAAGGTTTTTGTTTTTTATTTTTTACAATTACTGCGGGTAATTGAAATTATTAATGCAATTGCAAAACATTTTTACTTTTACTGAGTAACATTCTCTATGAAAACTTTATATAGCACAATTTTATTTGGAGATTGACTCATTTTCTATAATATTTTTAGTACCTCAGGTGTCTTGTCAATAATCATTTCCTCCATGACTAGAGAGGAATTTGAAATTGTTTTCAAATTTACCTTTCAAATTTCCATTCTAAGTTCAAAGAAAAAGCCCCAAAAATAACAAAACCCTCTCAACTAGAGAGCTCCAAGGTTATATGTGCAGCTCACTCAAGATAACAATGTTATTGTATTTTTTTATCTTCTTCCTCTATATAGTTAATATAAAGAACTTTCCACATTAAAATCTGCATTTGAATGGTTTTCATATTTTCTCTATAGTTTGAACTCCTAATTTATAGGTTTGATTATTGTTGTATGCAGCATCAAAAAAAGAAAGTTAATTCATTATGATCCGTCTTCGTGGCAAGGGACAATGGCTTCACACAATTTTATTTCATTTGTTTTTCAAAAAAAATATTATTTTCAGATTTTAAGTTGTAACGTACGACTCAACCTTATTTATTTACGCATTGTAAATGAAACTTACATTAATTTATTTTAACTATTTGATCAAGAAAATCAAGAATCGGTTAAAAAAAATGAACGAATTCTTGAATCTGATTGCGTATTAAAGTGAGAAGAATGGTTTCTTTCAAATTTAGTTTTTCTGTATCACTTTCTGGATATGATTTGGACAATGGGCGTGATGATATCTACCATTGAATCCACAATGCTATTAAATGCAATTCCTTACCGTCAGTGACTTTTGCGTCTCCAACACACTCATTCAAGTTGTCACTTTGTGCTGTTTGGCAGTGGTGGTCGATTTTGGCTGTGTTTGATTATTTTTCACATTCCATGTTTTTCCAAATCCTAAGAACCCTTGTTGTCACAATCATTAACAACAATCTACTCAAGAATTAAAATTTTTTTTACCAAGGACATTGACCGGAATATGTTTAACTTGGTGTATATGACAACTTCATTATGTACAAACATATATAAATCGTTAGCATACATATGACAGCTTGTACATAATCTGGATTATATTATTTCTCAATATATATATATAAATTCTTACACGGTGGTATATGTTTGGATATGTCATATCTCGTTACATATATATGGTGCTAACATACGTATGTTGCACTTAATTAAATACACATTAAACAACTCTATATTCTACATGGTGTATATCTGTACTGACACGGATTCAAACTCCAAAGCAACACATAAAAATCTGAATGCAAGTTATCAATTCTGCGGTTAAGGGTATGTGATAATAGTAAGGTTCACACGTCGATGAGTTAATAGTAATGGTTCACTCATCATCCCATCACAAGCCGGCACGTCATTCTACAGGGTAGACATGGCTATTCAGAATTCAATCTCCAGTGTCCAGGGTGGCATGAATCGTTCTGTATGAGCAACTATGGATATAGGATTTATTACCAGTACTGATCCGGATTTTTGGCAGGGAATCCCTCTGAACGAGGCACAGGTGTCATAACCTGCAGAGTCTATCGCCCTTTCGCATTAACGCTCACGACAGATGTATCCGGTCTCGATTTGCTGAAAATTTTGCGAGGGAAACAGGTTATTCTTCCTGGTTTGCTTGGCAGGCTTTCAACTTGGCGCTTGGAGTTCCTCCATGGCGTTTGGAATGAAATTGCGCTCCTCCTTGGTGTTTCTGTCCTGAACCAGTCTCACTCAACTTGCTTTGTTAACATGCATTTCCTACGAATTTTCTTTCATTCTCTAGTCTTTATGTTATTTGCGTTGTGGTTTCCTTCGTTTTATTTACAGGGAGAACGAGGATGAGATTCCGAATATCTGGAGATGAGAACAGGCTCTCTGGTTGCTGTTCGATGGTAAGGTTCTGCCCTTCGATTATCTGGTCTCTTGCCTTGGAAATTATCTCACCTTAGTCCGAAGATTGTGTTCTCTCTCTCGCTTCTAAAAACCATGTCTTCCTCCTACAGGTTTAACAACTCAAGCCTTCAGGTAAAGCAACTGTGCTTGGTAATTTCCATGCCGTAGTCTTTTAACCAGTTATTAAAAATCTTACTGAACAATTCTTGGTCTATGATGTTCGCAGGTAATTACGGACAACTCGCTTCCTCCTACAGCTAACATTTCCTTGGAAGCTTCGGCTGAAGATTTCGTCCTTGCTATAGGTACCCAGTTCAGCCCGAGGGTTTGGATGTAACTTATCGACCCAGTACTGTTTACTTTTCTAAATTTCTAACCATGGCACTCGATATTTTATCAGTCCAAGCTAGGGTTTTAAGTTTGCAGAGTTGTCGTTTAAACTTTTGTAACTATGTCAGGGTTCATACCCTAAGTTTATGACAATACTATGGTTATCGAGTTGGCTCGTAGCGTGTATTCTTCGGAACACTGCATGAATACCACAGTGAATGATTCCTCCATTTCCAGTACTTTAAAAATGTTTGTCTATATTTTCTGTTTCACTAACATCACGGTTAAACTTGACCTCTATATTTCATGAATTTAAGTGATCTTTCTTTTACTAGAATCGTTGTCTTACTACATATTAATTTCTGAATGTTGTATGAATTCATTTCTACATTCTTTACTCTGTGACTCTGTTACTGTTTCTTTCGGCAGTTCGCTCTGGTAATAATTTTAAGCATCTGAATGCCAGTTTAGATAAGAGCTATCTATTTTGTGTCTTCTGTCTAAACAGCTTTAGGGTGACTGGTCCACCACCCCGACTGTGAATAGGTAAACTCTGACAGGTTACCTGGGCAAGGGTTCGATATAACTTCGGCACCCTTCTCAGCCCTAAAAACCCCACCTATGTTTTTCTTCTATAATAATATTCTACGGATAATTTTTACCTCGAGACCAGTAACAGAGAAAAGAAACAGATAGCTACTACATGTAGATTTGTACATACTATTTCTTATGCATACGTGTTTTCCACAGAAGATAAACGAAAATAGGAGAGTTATAACAAATTCACAGGCAGTTGAACTCGAGCACATACTTAATAATACACAGTTAAATTATTTTCCTTCTATACAGTATAAACACATTCCAGGCATAAGTAAAGATTGTACTAATCTATTATACATAATACTAGGATTGTAATATTCAATATTCATTTAACCTGTGTTCCAAATATATTGTCATGCTTGTGTACTTATCTGGAACTGGGTAATCGATTTCCAAAGCTGTGGTCCTCCCTACCAACCAGGTGAGGCCATTACATCCTTCACTTGCCCCCTAGCTTCAGAACTCTGGGTTTAGCGTCACGGAGTTTACAGTGGAATCCTCTCTGCTGTGACCTGTAGAATTTCCTTCCAGCCATAAGCAGGATGTCAGGCCAATCTCAAGGGTTTCTTGAAAGATACTTCCACTGGGGTTTCCAGCTCAAGACAGTACTTTCCCCTTTCTTGCCTACACCTTCAGAACCCCCCTTCCTTCCTTGGATTTGCACTTTATCCGTTTAGGAGAGGGTAACTGTTTTCCCCAACTGTCTCCAACCACTTCCCATTCTGAGAAACTATCACCAACAGCTTTTTTTTTGAAATTCTCTTTTCCTCTCATTATTTCAGAATAATAAAAATAAAAACAATAATAATATAAAAATAGTGATTGTCTCAAAATTTCCTAATAGAGTCTTGTTTGTTCAGAAAATAAAATTTAAATAACATTAAATAAAATAGACCAACTATTTTTTTTTTCTTTTAACTAGTAACTACTAGTTACTTCCTTTATGAGACTATCACATCTCCCCCCTCTGGGAGTGACACCGTCCTTGGTGTTTTCAACCCATCTCTGCAAAGATATCTGGGTAAGCTTCCTTCACAAATTTTTCATCCTCCCAAGTAGCCTCGTCCGGTCCAAAGTGCTTCCACTACACTTTCACCTGGACAACTACTCTTTTACGGATTTCAATCTCCCTGCAATCAAGTATGCGTAGTGGCTCTACCAGAAACTCTCCGTCCGGTTCTACCTGGATGGAAAGAACAAGTTTTTTCAGTCAGTAGAGTTAAACTTGATTCGGCTTTAGTTAGGATTTATTTGTTTTGTTTCTTTATTTACATATATTTTTTTTTTCATTTACATCCTACCTGAATGTTTTGCCAATGAATTACATGTTTCTCATCATGCACGTATCGCTTCAATAGCGATACATGGAACACATTATGCACTTTAATATGACTAGGTAGCGCCAGTCTATAAGCTACTGGCCCCACCCTTTACAGAATTTGGAAGGGTCCACAGTAACGAGGGGCTAACTTGGCGCAAGAAGTCCACCTCAAGGTACTTCTCTTTGGTTTAATCCTGACATACACATGGTCACCCACTCCAAATTCGCGATAAGATCTCTTCTTCTCTGCAAAAAATTTTTGTCGGTCCTGCGCGGCCTTCAAATTCTGCCTTATTCGTTTTACTTCAGCCTCCATCTCTGCCAACATTTCGGGTCCCAGCATTAATTTTGTCTCTGGACTGCTCCAATTAATTGGTGTACGACACTGTCGCCCATATAACGCCTCGAAAGGACTCATTTTTAGTGATTCTTGATATCCATTGTTATATGCAAATTCCACTAAGTGCAGGTATTTTTCCCATTTAGCTGGCTGCCGCATTACATACATGCACAACATATCCTCCAAAACCTGGTTTACTCGTTCTGTCTGCCCATCCGTTTGAGGATGGTATGCAGTGCTGAAGTGTATTTGAGTTCCTAAACTTGAAAACAAATTTTTCCAAAATGCGGAGGTAAACTTAACATCCCAATCTGAAATCACAGTCTTAGGTATGCCATGCAATCTAAAGATTTCCCTCATAAATATGTCTGCGATCTGCATTGTCTTGTAAGTAGACTGCATAGGTATGAAGTGGGCAGATTTACTTAATTTGTCCACCACTACCATGATTGAGTCAATTTTCTTCCTTGTTCGAGGTAAGCCGGTGATGAAGTCTAACGAGATCACTTCCCATTTCCATTCAGGGATGGGTATGGGCTGTAGTAGTCCTGCTGGGTGCCGATGCTCCACTTTAACCTGCTGGCACTCTAAACACTTACTCAGATATTCTGCAATGTCTCTGCGCATACCGGCCAATAATATATCTTTCTAATTGCTGAAAGCATCTTCTGGTAACCCAGATGACCAGCGTAGTTGCTGCGATGGTACTCGTCTAGGATTAACCCCTTGAGACTTGTACGATTAGGAACATAGGTCCTCCCACGAAACATTAACATTTGCTCCTCATTGCTTCCATACTCGGATGGCCTACCTTGCTTCTGCTCTTCTTCCATTTGCCGCCACAAAAACTGGTATTCTGGGTCCTTCTGGGCCTCTTCCCTTATTTGTTCTGATAGCTGGCTTACAGGTTGGTTGTAATACATTGCATAGATCCCATGCAATTTTCTACTCAAGGCGTCTGCAACCCGGTTTTATTTTCCTTTAACATGTTGTATGTCCATGTCAAATTCGCTCAGAAAAGCATTCCACCTTGCTTGCCTAGAGTTTAAATCTGCCTGCTTGAAGTAGTTAGTCAAACTACTGTGGTCTGTTTTGAGTATGAACCTTTTGCCCAGTAGGTAATGCCTCCACACTCGGAGAGCATGCACTATTGCGGTGAGTTCCAGATCATAAGCAGAGTACTTTTGTTCATGTTCTCTCAACTTCCTGGACTCATAGGCTACTACCTTGCCTTCTTGCGTTAATACTACACCCACTCCCTCCTTGCTGGCATCAGTACACACCACATAATATTTACTGGGATCAGCAACTTTCAGCACTAGTGCTGTGGTCAAGAGTTTTTTCCGCTTCTTGAAGTTGTTCTGACATTCATTCGTCCACTTGAAAGATCTGCCTTTCTTTTGTAAGGATGTAATAGGATAGGCGATCTTAGAAAACCGTTCGATGAGCCGCCTGTAATACCCAGCCAGACCCATGAATGATCTGATATCTGCCACATTCTGTGGTACTCGCCATTCCATGATGGTTTTAATCTTTTCGGGATCCACTGCTATTCCTTCAGCTGTTACAACATGACCTAAATACTGGATTTCTGATTTAAAGAAATCGCATTTGCTAAATTTAGCGTATAGCTGGTGTTTCCTTAGTATCTCTAACACTATTATCAGATGCTCCTTATGTTCTTCCTCGCTCCTGGAGTAGATCAGTATGTCGTCTATGAAGACCAAAGCAAAACGATCCAAAAACTGATGAAAAACGCCATTCATCAACCTCATAAAGGTTGCTGGCGCATTTGTCAACCTGAAAGGTAATACTACAAACTCATAATGTCCATATCTGGTGTGGAATGATGTCTTGCAAACATCCTCATCCTTGATTCGAATCTGGTGATATCCAGACCGCAAGTCTATTTTAGAAAACACTTTGGCACCCCTCACCTGATCAAATAAGTCATCGATTCTGGGTAGAGGATATTTATTCTTAACTGTCAGCTTGTTGAGTTGTCGGTAGTCCATACACATGCGTAGAGTTCCATCCTTCTTTATAACAAAGAGGACGGGTGCTCCCCAAGGTGACACGCTTGGGCGAATATATCCTTTATCCAACAATTCTTGCAACTGCATCTTTAACTCTGTTAATTCTGGTATACTCATTCTGTAAGGTCCTCTAGACACAGGAGAGGCTCCGGGTAGTAGTTCAATAGTGAAATCAATATCCCTTTTAGGTGGCAATCCTGGAATGTTTTCTGGAAACACATCCAGGAATTCCTGTACCACAGGGATGTCTTTTATATCTGCCTCTTTTCCGTTTAATTCAGCATACCCTACTTGAATTGCGTACAACTGACATCCCTTTCTGATACACTTGCTCATCTGAGATGCTGTTATGGGACGCAGTTGTACAGGTTTTTAAATTCCTTTGACTTCCTTACGCGTGCCATCCTGTGCTCTATAATAAATTATCTTTTCCTTACAGTCCACTAATGTCCAGTGTTTCTCCAACCAGTCCATTCCTAATAATACATCATACGATCCCAACGGTAGAATATTTAAGTCTACCTGCAGCTGCTGTTTTGCAACTTCCAAAGTACAATTCTCAATTTTCGCAGTCACTTTGCATTTAGCTCCGGTGGCTAGTTGAACTAACCAGGGGTTTTTAAATTTCTGCTCTTTTAAATTGCACATTTCCACTAGTTTAGGACTTACATAACTTAAACTAGCGCCAGGATCTATTAAAATCGAGATAGGTTTAGATGACATAGTACCTTCCAGTTCAATCATTGTGGGCTGGAAATCAGCCTGTCGGTCCTCCAAAGCTGCATTTATACATGGTATGTTTTGCGCCACGTCCCCCACGGTTGATGCCTCTTGCAAGTTTGCCACGTTTTCATTCTTTCTTCGTTGTGGGCAGTTCTTATAGTAGTGTGCTTCCCCACAGCCCCAACACTGTAGGGGAGGTTTAGAATTCTACCCTTGCTCTGGCTTACTTGACGCTTCTGTGGGTTTTTCTTCAGCTGGCCACTTGATCCTTTGATGGTTCATGTTAAACTGTTTGCTGCCAGCGTTCCGTCCCACCCCTTTGAAGTGGCTGCTTTTGCTGCTTTTAAAAGTAGAGGAATTCTTCTAAATTTTCTTCTGCTTCCATCCCTTTCCACCATCCCCTTTGGTCTTATACTGCTGGTAGCACATGCGTGCTTTCCGGACAGCTTCATCCATCGTTTGGGGGTTAACAAACTCTATTCTTTCCCTCATGGGAGCAGGCAAGCTACTCAGAAATCTCTGTACCTTGGCTTTTTCCTCTCTGAGGTAAGGTACATAATGTAGCAGGGAAGTAAATTTCGTGACATACTCGTCCATAGTCATTTGGCCCAGCCGAAGCTCGTGGAATTCCTTGGCTTTATCGTCATAAAATCTTTCTGTTAGATATTTATCCTTGAAGTACTGCTGGAATGATTCCCAGGTAATGTCCCGCTCATCAATACTGCGAACATTCTTTACCTCCTCCCACCACAGGGTGGCTTTCTCCCGCAACTTGTATATAGCCAATCTGGCCTTCAGATTGCTGCTATACTCATATACCTGAAAGTACTTATTAATGTTAATCAACCAGGCTTAAGTTGCTTCCTCTGCCTCGCCATCAAACATTGGCGGCTTAATCTTACGGAACTCCCCTTGCAGTTCAACTTTTTGCTTCTTATGATCCTGCTGATCAGACAGATTTTCTGATTCTGCCTCATTATTATTTCGGTTTCTGCTCCTATGAGAGTAACTCTTTTCAGTTCTCCCAGTGGTGTTGTTTCTGGTTTTCTGATCTTCTGCTTCTGTTGATAATTCCTTTTCTGCACTGGGTTGTCGCATTTCCTGATTTTGCTTATCAGATATACTTTTCAGAATCCTTTCCTGGTCTTGTAACAACTTTTCATTATCCTTTCGGACTCTCATCATCTCTTCCTGTAACTGTTGTACAGTGTTTAGCAGAAAACCAGTTTGTTGCTACAGTTCTTCCAACAATTTACTCGTTTTTTGATGCTGCTCGAATGTGAGTTGAACCCACATTTCTGGGTTCATGATCGTTTGTCCTGGAGTCTCCTCTGGTGGCGTTTGGGATGTCCTTTCTATCATATCTTTCTACTTCTGTTCAGTGCACTAATACATACACAGCTCTGTTAGTAGACCCTTAGGTTACCAGTGTAGCAACCGGCTCTGATACCACTTGTCACAATCATTAACAACAATCTACTCAAGAATTAAAAAAAATTTTACCAAGGAAATTGACCGGAATATGTTTAACTTGGTGTATATGAAAACTTCATTATGTAGAAACATATATAAATCATTAGCATACATATGACAACTTGTACATAATCTGGATTATATTATTTCTCAATATATATATATATAAATTATTACACGGTGGTATATGTTTGGATATGTCATATCTCGTTACATATATATAGTGCTAACATACGTATGTCGCACTTAATTAAATACACATTAAACAACTCTATATTCTACATGGTGTATATCTGTACTGACACGGATTCAAACTCCAAAGCAACACATAAAAATCTGAATGCAAGTTATCGATTATGCGGTTAAGGGTATGTGATAATAGTAAGGTTCACACGTCGATGAGTTAATAGTAATGGTTCACTCATCATCCAATCACAAGCCGGCACGTCATTCTACAGGGTAGACGTGGCTATTCAGAATTCAATCTCCAGTGTCCAGGGTGGCATGAATCGTTCCGTATCAGTAACTATGGATATAGGGTTTATTACCAGTACCGATCCGGCTTTTTGGCACGGGAATCCCTCTGAACGAGGCACAGGTGTCATAACCTACAGATTCTATCGCCCTTTCGCATTAACGCTCACGACAGATGTATCTGGTCTCGATTTGCTGAATATTTTGCGAGGGAAACAGGTTATTCTTCCTGGTTTTCTCGGCACGCTTTCGACTTGGCGCTTGGAGTTCCTCCATGGCGTTCGGAATGAAATTGCGCTCCTCCTCGGCGTTTCCGTCCTGAACAAGTCTATAACAGAGGGAGGTATGCTTTACATTCCCGGCATTACCCGGCTCACTCAACTTGCTTTGTTAACATGCATTTCCTGCAAATTTTCTTTCATTCTCTAGTCTTTATGTTATTTGCGTTGTGGTTTCCTTCGTTTTATTTATAGGGAGAACGAGGATGAGATTCCGGATATCTGGAGATGAGAACAGGCTCTCTGGTTGCTGTTCGATGGTAAGGTTCTGCCCTTCGATTATCTGGTCTCTTGCCTTGGAAATTATCTCACCTTAGTCCGAAGATTGTGTTCTCTCTCTCGCTTCTAAAAACCATGTCTTCCTCCTACTGGTTTAACAACTCAAGCCTTCAGGTAAAGCAACTGTGCTTGGTAATTTGCATGCCGTAGTCTTTTAACTAGTTATTAAAAATCTTACTGAACAATTCTTGGTCTATGATGTTCGTAGGTAATTACGGACAACCTGCTTCCTCCTACAGCTAACGTTTTCTTGGCAGCTTTGGCTGAAGTTTTCGTCCTTGCTACAGGTACCCAGTTCAGCCCGAGGGTTCGGATGTAACTTATCGACCCAGTACCATTTACTTTTCTAAATTTCTAACCATGGCACTCGATATTTTATCAGTCCAAGCTAGGGTTTTAAGTTTGCAGAGTTGTCGTTTGAAGTTTTGTAACTATGTCAGGGTTCATACCCTAAGTTTATGACAATACTATGGTTATCGAGTTGGCTCGTAGCGTGTATTCTTCGGAACACTGCATGAATACCGCAGTGAATGATTCTGCCATTTCCAGTACTTTAAAAATGTCTGTCTATATTTTCTGTTTCACTAACCTCATGCTTAAACTTGACCTCTATATTTCATGAATTTAAGTGATCTTTCTTTTACTGGAATCGTTGTTTTACTACATATTAATTTCCGAATGTTGTATGAATTCATTTCTATAGTCTTTACTCTGTGACTCTATTACTGTTTCTTTTGGCAGTTCACTCTAGTAATAATTTTAAGGTTCTGAATGCCAGTTTAGATAAGAGCTATCTATTTTGCGTCTTCTGTCTAAAAAACTTTAGGGTGACCGGTCCACCACCCCGACCGTGAATAGGTAAACTCTGACAGGTTACCTGGGCAAGGGTTCGATATAACTTCGGCACCCTTCTCAGCCCTAAAAACCCCACCTATGTTTTTCTTCTATAATAATATTCTACGGATAATTTTTACCTTGAGACCAGTAACAGAGAAAAGAAACAGATAGCTACTACATGTAGATTTGTACATACGATTTCTTATGCATACGTGTTTTCCACAGAAGATAAACGAAAATAGGAGAGTTATAACAAATTCACAGGTAGTTGAACTCGAGCACATACTTAATAATACACAGTTAAATTATTTTCCTTCTATACAGTATAAACACATTCCAGGCATAAGTAAAGATTATACTAATCTATTATACAAAATACTAGGATTGTAATATTCAATATTCATTTAACCTGTGTTCCAAATATATTGTCCTGCTTGTGTACTTATCTGGAACTGGGTAATCAATTTCCAAAGCTGTGGTCCTCCCTACCAACCAGGTGAGGCCATTACGTCCTTCACCTGCCCCCTAGCTTCAGAACTCTGGGTTTAGCGTCACGGAGTTTACAGTGGAATCCTCTCTGCTGTGACCTCTAGAATTTCCTTCCAGCCAAAAGCAGGATGTCAGGCCAATCTCAAGGGTTTCTTGAAAGATACTCCCACTGGGGTTTCCAGCTCAAGACAGTACTTTCCTCTTTCTTGCCTACACCTTCAGAACCCCCCTTCCTCCCTTGGATTTGCACTGTATCCATTCAGGAGAGGGTACCTGTTTTCCCCAACTATCTCTAACCACTTCCCATTCTGAGAAACTATCACCAACAGCTTTTTTTTGAAATTCTCTTTTCCTCTCATTATTTCAGAATAATAAAAATAAAAACAATAATAATCTAAAAATAGTGATTGCCTCAAAATCTCCTAATAGAGTCTTGTTTGTTCAGAAAATAAAATTTAAATAACATTAAATAAAATGGACCAGCTGTTTTGTTTTTCTTTTAACTAGTAACTACTAGTTACTTCCTTTAAGAGACTGTCACACTTGTGCTTAATGATGGATGAGTGCATCCAAGGTGATGTATTGTTTACGACTCCAAGAATCTCACCAAGTTTTAGAGGGTTTGTGTTGATGATTACTTCTGTCGATTTGAGTACAAGTCTATTATGAGCGATTCGCCTCATAAAACATTTTGAGCAGATGGGTACGTAAAATACTGTTTTCTTTTCTTTTTATTGTAATTTTTTCAATACGAGAGTTATAACGTAAAAGACTATCTGTTTTTCTTTTTACTGTAATTATTGCAATGTGAGAGTGATAATGTCGATACAAGGCAGACGGATGAGGCCTACATTCTTGCTTAATAAGGTCATTTACCCCTTTCCTTTAGGAAAGACTGTGATTACATTCATTTTATTTTATAAGAGTCAAGATAAGTAATATTTGCTAATTTTTATTATATAATATTTTGTTGTGAGAAGAAAGATATAAATAAAGATTATATATCATATAGTTTTCAGCAAAAATATTATTGGAGAATAGAAATACTAATGATCTTTCTCATATTTCTTGGGATAAGTTACATATACCAAGAAAATGGTATTTCATTAGTTTATTGGGATTTGATCGAAACAAATTTACTATTGACTATTTTCATAAGAATGTATTTATCTTGGGAGTAGAAGATAAGTCCATTGGGTTAATTCCTTTGCAAGGGTTTGCAAAGGTTGCATGTATTTTTAAAAGAGATTTTCTTGATTAGGTTAAAGAGGGTAACTCTTTAATAAAAATATTTACATAAACGAGAAAATAGAAGATGAATGCTCTTATTTTAAAAGCGACTTTGTACTCATTTAAATTATGAAGTGATAAAAAGTCCAAACTATTTTTCTTGAATATATTAAAGAGAGTGACTCTTGAAATAACTTCTTGTACAATGAAGAAGAAAAGAGAAGTTTTTTCAGATTTATATTCATTAACCATGTTGTAAATAGTAATGAATTAATATATATCCATGAATAGTTACCATGAGAGTGGGAGAGGTTAATGAATTAATAAATCCATGGATAGTTTTCATAAATCCATGGGTAGTTTTCCATGGTGTTGATGGAGAATAATTATTTCATAAAACCATGGGTAGATTACCATGGTGTTTGCAAATATTAGTTATTTAATAAATCCATGAATAAATTATAATGGTGATGGTAAAGTTAAGTTATTTAATAAATTCATGGTTAAAGGAACTAATCATTTTTATTCCTCAGATGAACAAACTAAGTGATTATTTTATATTATCATGATTATGATGTTAATTCCTTTTGGAGGAAGATCATGCATAAGCATGCAATATATGTATTAGCTTTTATTGAAAAATAATATACATTTTTGTATGTAGAAAGATAGCTTGTATTATTAAAACTACATTGAATATGATTTTTAGTATAATCTTGAAAATGAGACATGTATTTATATTCTTAATTGTGTATTTTTATATATGTTTACATGCTCACTAGCATTGAGATTTTCTTTGGGAAGACTCGTGAAGGAGGTTATGTGCTTCGTTGTGTAAGCACTCCTTTAGGGAGAGTCTTTTGGAATCGGTATGCATTCGCATGCATGGAAGAAAAAATTGTTATGTTAACTTGCATTCCATGCACTGAAGGTAATAGCTCAAGGGTTAGCTATTTTTATTAAATGTATGTAAGTCACATGCATAAATATCTTAGCTGATGTATCAGTTTATTTTAAAGAAAATCTTGGGAGATGTAGCCATTGTCTTGTAGGAATGTTTTCTTTTGCGATGGAAACATTAGTTATTGTGATGACTTATAACCAGCACATATGAGGTATGTGTTGTTAAAAGGAGAATGTCAAGGTGCTTTACTTGCTTGTCATGAATATACATCAGTAGATGGAGAAACTACTATAGTACATATATTTGAAATGAATGACTAATACTTTATGAATCTTGACATCATTTTATGTTGAAGGCATCATAACAGGGAATGATGGTGACATATACAAAGGAATATTATGCTTGTCATGTACAAATGAAAATTATGCTTGTCCTGGTGGCAGGTAAATGATTAATGTTCATAGTTGCAGGAAGGTCCAATGTACGATGATCCATTGTGGGTACATCCATGCCACCAAGATGTGAAGATATGAAGACCAGAGGGTAAATGGTATCATATTTATTGTAATGGATTTAAGCTAGATATTTGCATATTTCCTTGTAAGATTTATAAATGATGGTTAAGGTATGGTCTCCCTTATAAGCCATTGAGTGATGGGTTGAACACCCTCATGGGCATTTAATAATAAAAAATAAATGTTTGCTGGTTTTCACCCTACGGGGTTTCCAGGGTATATGTGTGTTCAATGATGTGATTGATTATTGTGTCAAGTTGATGATGTTGATTCCTTTCTTGTTATGATGTTCATAATGACTATATGAGTAATTAAATGAATGGAAGGTTACATCATACAGTAATTTTGTTAATGTACTAAAATGGAGGTTGTTAATGGTTAAGGAGCTTACTATTCCTATTCTAAAAGTTACACTATGAACTGGAAAATATTATATGTAATAATGAGTAAGGAATATTTAATGGTGAATGGTTAGTTACCCATGAGTAACTTGTATAAATTTTTTTTTATCTCCTTACATTTCCATGTGAAGTTAATAGTGTATGTTACATAAGTAATTAGCATAATTGTATTTTTTTCAATTTTGTTTATATAAGTAAATATTTATATAGGGTATTTTAGGACTAAATAATTCCAATACAAGTCACTTTCTATAACATATATATATATATATATATATATATATATATATATATATATATATATATATATATATATATATATATATATATATATATATATATATATATATATATATATATATATATAATAATAATAATAATAATAATAATAATAATAATAATAAAATATTAGTTTTTAAAAATAAATTAAGGAAATTTTAAATTCATTTATACATGGAGATACTTATATATAGACTAAAGAGAAATTAATGAAAATTTAGTATAAGTAAATGAATTACTCCAAAAGTAGGTGAGAGAGATATTTATTAAGGATAAAAAGTCATAAAAATAGTTTATTATAGATAGAAACAAGCTCCAAAAACCATTTTCCTTATTATTGAAAAATCTAGGATAAATATTTCTAGATTTAAATACAAAATGTAAAATAAAAATTAAATATGAGTTTGGTAAGAAGATATTTAGAGGATGTGGAAATGAATCAAATTTTTGTATGATGATGGTTATTACAAGTTTTAAGAGCTATTCAAATATCATATGGAAATTTGTGAGATAATTACATTAACAACTATTATATATTGGGTTTTCTTCCTTTACCTCCCATTTCTCTATTATAAATGTATTTTGTGAATTATGATTGGTTGTTGATGGTTTATTATATTTATTATAAATATATCAATATTAACCTTCCCCATGTACTACTTTTATATTGAATCAAACATGCTGAAATAAATATTTTTCATGTTCAAGATAGGTAAATTACTACTAATTTTATGGGACCATATCTTATTGTTGAAATCACTATGAAATATTTATAAACTCAAATAACAATATCCTTAGAATATTCCAATTGCAAGAGTTTCCCTCATTAAAGTACTTCTTTTATTGGGAGGTTGTGGGTTGAATTTAGGAAAAAAAAAATATCATTTAAACTTAAATGGATATTATAATCAAATATTGGTTTAATACTATTATTTCTTCATTTAAAAATCATTGATTACATATAAATTGGTGTCTCAAGTATGGACATAAAGGCTTTTCCTGAGAATAATATTGTTGGCAATATGATGCTTTTGTCTTAATATGTTGTCCTTGATGGAAAATCTTTGTTAAAATATGGAGTACATGTCTTCTAGAGAAGCTGAGTAGTCTATCAGAAGAAATGTGTAATGTCCAGTAGAAGATTGGTCAATATTCATATTACAGGTTCTATACGCGGGTTTGTATATGCCAAGTTGTGTATACATGAAGATAAGAATGATCCAAGTCACGTATGTCTTTTGCACTCTAAAAATATGATACCAAGGGGCATTACTATTGTATTATCCCACTAGATTGAGCGCTATGTAGTCTATTTGATTTTGTCCAAGAATACCATCAGCAATTGTGTGGTTTTGACTCATGGTATTGATAAACGATAAATCTATATAAGGAGAAGAAGATCACAGTGCAAATTAGTGCACGTGTAAGGGTTGTCACTAAATACTTCTCTCCGAAGTATATCTGCATGGGATGAACTTTCTTTTATTGGTATATCTGAATCTATGATCCACCCTTGGATACAATGATGGATCAGGATCTCTAGACCAGAAATGACTATGTTCTTGCATGATATATTGAAGAAATGATTAGATCTATGATCTAGCACATGCTAGCTGAAGTGAAGTGAAGGAATATGGGTAAGTTCTACAGATCTGATACATTCTGCAAAGTAAATATTTACAGATCTATATGCTAGTTTGTCTTGGTAAAAGCATGTATATAAGCGGCTTTGTCTCTGAAAAAACGCGTATGGAAGTTACGATTTCTGAAGCTTATTGCAAAGGTTTTTTTGTTCATTTTTTTTTTTAATTCCGTTGTCGGTCAATGAAGTCTTCATGTAGATCTGGGTTTCTTGAATATTGTATATGTTGCTAAGCTCATTATGTATAAATCTAATAAATAAATATGTTCAATAATGTCTAATTGATCAAGGGTTTAGCAATACTGAAAAGATATCTTACTGAAAGCCTCAGATCTAGTTCTGAGACTGACCATATTCTGGAATATCAGTATTCACAGATCTATACGCAGGTTGGTGTGAAGGAAAGCCTGTATACACGTGGGTTCAATAAAGCAAAGTAGTGTATGTTTTTTTGAGTTAATGAATGTTCAAGGTTGAGTTTGATTCCGCACACTGATTCTGAAATTCGAGTATTACAGTATTCTATTTACAATGATCTCACTATTCTGATTGATGTCTCAGGTGGAGTTTATTTTTGTTGATATTTATGAAGGGTTGTGTTGAAGTTGTGTGATCGAATGTGAAAATTGATGAAACATGGTCTATAGTGATTCTAAGGGTCGAATCCTTCAGTATGGAAGTAGAAGCTTCCTACTAGTAGAAGCTGGTATTCTGATTAGGGGGCTGAAGCTCCCTTCGAGTAGTGGATAGTAAACGATATTAGTGGGTTGTAGCTCCCTTATAGTTGCAACTGGAGAATGAGAAAAGGTTGCATCCTTATTCAGGTAGATGCATGTGTACTGATACAAGTTTGCATCAGTACAATATTGTAAAATTTTTTCCATATAATAAATATTGAGGACAGAGATGACAATAGCAGTGGTTTTCTCTCGAATTGGGTTCCACCTTAAATCTTGGTGTTCATGTGTGATTCTCTTATGTGATGATTTATTATTTTGTTTCTGCACATATTTACTTCTTAACTAATAGATGCATAACTGATAAGCCGAGTTAAATATTATTTTTGAAATTTTTTCTAACAATAAAATTATATTATTATATGCAAGTTTCTGTTTGTATATGTGCATGTATATGCGATTTGGGTTCATTAAAATTGCGTATGGAATTCAATAAAGAAAAAGTAAAAGTTATAAGTAAGCTCTAAATACTGATTCAACCCCCCCCCCCCCCCCCTCTCGATATTTTTATAAACAATTGGTACGAGAGCAGGTCCTTTCGAAGAAGCTTAATCGCTTGAAGCAAGATCAAATAAGATGAGTAATCAAGATGGAACAACATCTATCAGGACTCCTCTCTTCAATGGAAACAATTTAATCCTCTAGAAGACAACGACAAGATCCTATCTTAAGTCTCTTGGAGCAGATGTATGGGCTATATTTGAAGGAGGTTATCAATATGCAGCTTCAGTTCCAACAGATGCATTAGCAAGAAAGAAATATGAAACCAATGCAAAGGCGGTCAATGTATTATTGTGAAGTTTGACTAAATCAAAAATTTTCAAAGTCATGAAGTTGAATACAGTAAAGGAGATATGGGAAAAAATCATTCTAAGCTATGAAGGTGATTCCAAGGTAAAAAGTGCTAAAATACAAACTCTTAGAATTCAATACGAAAAATTCAGGATGCAGAATGATGAAAGAATTGCTAGTTTCTTTTTACATCTAGATGATATTGTAAATCGTATGAGAAATCTGGGTGAAACAATAATTGACACTTCTCTGGTAGAAAATTTTTTAAGATCTCTAACTCCCAAATTTGAGTCAAAAGTGTCGGCTATTGAAGAGAAGAAGGCTATACAAACTCTTACTATTGTTCAACTTCATGGGATTATGACTCCTTGTGAAATGAGAAAAGAGGGTTCATTTGAAGTCAAAGAAGCTACCTTCAGATTTGCTCCAAAAGGAAAGGAGGTAGAAGAACAAGAAGGATTAGGGTATGTCTTAGAAGAAAATGAGATAAATTTTGTAAAGAAGCTGCAACTTGGCACTGGAAGGTTTAGAGGTAAGCTTCCTTTTAAATGTTTTTCTTGTGGAAGAGGTGTTCATTACACTGCTAAATGTCACCATAAATATAGTCATGAAAAGGGAAAGGAAGTGGCTAAAGTAAATAAGAAACAATTCATCAATAGAAAAGGCTATTATAATCATGAAGATAGTGATGGTCTATCAAATAGTGAAGAAGGAGAATCTGATCAAGATATAAGACTACTTATGGCTTTTGAAAAATACTCTAGTGTGTTTAAAGATATTTTTATGGATGCATTAGAAGAAAATTATTTTCTTGAAAAAATAAATCATCTCAAAATATGTTTGGAAGAAAAAAAATTTGGCATAGATACTTTAAAGAATCATCTTATAGAAAAGGAGAAGCACAATGAGAAATTAAGATGTAAAATAGTAAGTCTAAGAAAGGAGATTGAGAAAGTGAAAACTTTAAATATTATATTTTCTAAAGGATCTGAAACTTGAAATGAAATTATCAAGGTACAATGCTCTCCTCTTGTAAAGACAGGTCTTAGATATATCAGAGAATCTTCTTAGTCTTCAGCACCAAGCTATCTAAATGTAGCTATAGCCATCGAACAACATTTTTTCACTCAGAAAAAGAACAAAGAGACTACACAAGTAAAGCATGACCACTTTAACATAAGAAAAAACAATTACAGAAATATCAATCAGCAGATAAACATAAATAGAAGGTTTCATGATCGTAAAAATTTCTTCTTTAATGGACAATGTTTCTCGTGTCATAATTTTGGTCATAAAGCTACTCAATGTGTTCCATACGAAACCATCATGACCAGAGAAGCAAGAAAGCAAATAAATGAGACTGTAATATAGAAGAATACATATAACAACTTTTCTCCTCTCCAGAATGAAATTGAATGTGCTTATTGCAATAACTTTGGTCATGAAAAGTCTAAATGTAGGAGTAAACTTCAGCCAAAAGAACATATACCTTCAAATTCCAAGGTATGGAGAAATAAGGACTGACAGGTTGAAAGTTGTGGCATACCTTTAATTGCAGAAGCAAAAGAAAATCAATGGTAAATTGATAGCGGATGCTCAAAACACATGGTAGGTGATAAAATTAAACACCTTTCATATAATGCTCTAGAGAAAGAAAAGAATGTTACCTTTGGAAATGACTCTCTTATTGTAATTAAAGGAAAAGGTTATGTTTTTCTAAAAGAAAAGGTGAAAGCTAACAATGTTATGTATGTGGATGGATTAAAGCATAACCTATTAAGTGTGAGTCAAATGTGTGATCAAGGAAATGAAGTTCTCTTTAGTTCAAAAGAATGTGTAGTAAGTGAAATCAACACAAGAAAAATAGTAATAAAAGGAGATAGAATACCAAGCAATCTGTATGTATTGAAAGGTGGCCAAGAACAATTTTAATTGAGCATATCTTCAGAAAATTGGTTATGGCACAGAAGGTTTGGACATTTGAGCTTCTCTCAAATTAGAAAATCCATCAGATTCAAAGTTATTTGTGATCTTCCTAGCATCACTCTACCTCAAAGTACTATATGAAAATCATGCCAATTTGGTAAGAAAACCAGGGTGCAATACAATTCTAAAGAAGGATCTGCAAGCAAGCCTCTTGAACTTATACATACTAATCTATGTGGTCTTGTAAGGAAAAATTCACCTCATGGAGAACAATACTATATTTTATTTAATGACGACTTCTATAGAATGTGTTGGATTGGGTTACTAAAACATAAATATGAAGCATTTGAAAATTTTAGGGTCTTCAAAGCTTTGGTTGAAAATAAATTAGATTTAAAAATCAAATGTTTTAGATCCGACAGAGGAGGAGAATATATATCAAATGAATTCTTTGATTTCTGTGAACATCATGGCATAAAAAGACAGTTTTTTGTAGTTGGAACCCCATAAAAAAATGGCATGGTATAAAGGATGAATAGAACAATTCAAGAAGTGGCTCGGGCTATGCTTGATGAATCTGGAACTACTGATACCTTTTGGGGAGAAGTAGCACATAGTGCAGTAAATATCCTTAGCAAGGTTCATGTTCGAGTAAACAATGATAAAAATCCCTATGAACTCTGGTATTGAAATATTCCCACTGTAAATCATTTTAGAGTTTTCGGAAGAAAATGTTTTATGAAGAACAATGATGAAAAAATTGGTAAGTTTGAACCTAGAGCAGATGAAGGAATATTTCTTGGTTACTCTTTAAGAAGTAAAACATATAAATGTTACAATAAAATACTTCGAAATATTGTTGAATGTATGGACATTGTAACTGACGAGTCTCT
Organism: Pinus albicaulis; assembly: GCA_034641835.2. Taxonomy (NCBI): domain Eukaryota; kingdom Viridiplantae; phylum Streptophyta; class Pinopsida; order Pinales; family Pinaceae; genus Pinus; species Pinus albicaulis. Next base: position 71,987,404 of record CM076574.1, on the reverse strand, counting down.
CTTATCTCCTAAAATAGAAATAACAAGAAAAAATGAAGATGATGATGATTTATATTTCCCCTCATCAAATAGCAACAATATACAAGGTGAACCCTGTTGGAAATGTTGCCATTGATGGCAAAGGAGGTAGTAGATGCAGAGACAGGAACAGTTACAAGGAGACAAAGACAGACAATGGAGGTAGCAAAGAAGCAAACTAATGAAGCGAAGGAGACAGGCAGAGGAAAAGGAAATGAATATAAAGGAGAAAGGCAGAGGCAGAGGAAGTGAATACAGAGGCAGAGCCGTTATCACAATAGTAGAGGTAGAGGCAGAGCGATATGCTTTGAATCAGTTGGCATTCACTATTTGAATTATGTTTGAAATTAATCCCCAGTTTTGAACAGAGCACTTGTATTCGATTGACATGAAGGTTATATATATGGTAGGACCATGTGTGGAGAAGCCTACCGGAAGCCAAGGCCACTTATGAATGGGCGGAACCATAGTACGTAACAAAGAATATATATATATATATATATATATATATATATATATATATATATATATATATATATATATATATATATATATATATATAATTGAAATGCGATGAATAGTTATATATATCTATATATATATATATATAATTGAAATCGTGGAGGACCAGAACCTGGAGCGTAGGGAGAAGTGGAACCGTGACGAATGAGTAGTAACAGCGGTTTGGAGGAACAGTAAAGCGGAATGGTGGCATTCATCGTACCACCCTTATACGGAAAGTGGTATTGAAGGAATGGGCAGCGATTCCATAGAATGCCTAACGCGTGTCCCCGAGTGAAATTGGAAAACCACTTTTTATTGTGCGCCATCGCACATTATGATCTGCGCATGTTAAACAAGTGATATCCGTTGGATCGGGCAACGGGATATCGGCCGTTGGATAGGCGAGGGAATTTAACAAGGTACGTCATGGAGTGGGCCCGAATACTGTACACAAATGAAGGGAAAATGGTTATTAAACTTTGGTCATAATATTACATAGGCGAAGGTCAAGAATGTCATTCCGAAGGCCTCGTATATGGTGAAAAAGGTTAGTCATTATCCCCCGTGGAATTTAAAAAGGAATGGTTTAATATATCCGAAAAATTTGGATATAGTTCAAGGTATTTTATTTAAATATTGCAACTCGGACATACAGAGACTAAGACCATATGTTTACGATTGTGAAGTTAGCATGCTATGAAATATATGGGAATGTAATATAGTTTGATGTTATAAAGCCACGGACTATTAATAATTGTTAATGCTTGACTCGGAGATGGGCATACGATGAAGTGAATACATGGGTCCTCACATTTAGTGGGAAACATATATATATGTTGATATATATACTACACTGATATTTAATATAGTGAGCTGTAATATTGCTCTAAAATTGTATTAAAACATTAATTGGGTTTATTACATGAGAATATTATGTATTGTATGGGTTTTATAATCGTGAGTATAAAAAGCCTTCATAGTTGATTAAGGTGCCAGCCCAAGAGATTAGAACCTTGAAAGTTTGCCCAGATTTCAAATTAGCTGTTATATTAAAAAGCAGTTAAAAATGCAGCAGGTGCACAAAGTATAGTGAACAGAAATAAATATAGGAATGAAGTGAACAGATGGAATATGCCAATGACAGTGAACAAAGAGTATGCAGAACTATTTCTTTACAACAGAAAGAAAAGACAAATCCAGCAAATCCAAAATCTAGAAAAGGAGCTGAATGGAATTGAGATGTATAACTAAAAAAAATGCAAATGTAAATATTTTTTATTGTTTGTGATGCAAAGGCAAGTATCCCAAGGAAAAGAAAAATCCCACTATAGCATGAAATTTTGTACACATTATAATTTTAATTGAGTTTGATAAAGGAATGAGAAGATAGAAGTCAAAGGTCGAGAGCTATTCACTTCAAATTCTGCGAGGAATGTAAGAGTGTATGTGACGAACTCTATATACAATATCACATTAATATGCGGAGTGATATGGGTCGAAGAATAGAGAAATAGCGAGAATATAAAATAATAGAAGCAGAAGAAAATTAAGAGAGGCAGAAGCCAGAAAGAGATGCTACAAAACAAGGCGATATCGGGGTAAATCGACGAACATTCGATTTGATATATTGAGGAAGTTAGACTTCCCTATCAAGTTGCGGCTTGATAGTATGGGTTATGGCGGCGAGGGTTGGAGCCTCCTGTGGGTTGGTGCACAACGAGAGAGAAAACGGTGGTGAGAGGGAGTTGGAGCTTGCCTTTGCATCACGACAATAATAAGATGTGGTTTTCTCCCTTTATGGGTTTCCACTTATGTCTGGTGTCTGTGCATGATGTTTATGTGTTGATCTGATTTATATCTTCTACTTAATACCTGTTACTCTCATATTAAAGTCTGCTGTTATATTGAATTAATATTTGCTGCTCACATTCTAAGATTACTCACATATTAAGTTGGACATGAAATGAAGATGTATGTTAGTTTGAATAAAAGGTTTGAAAATTCCATGAATGTGTTAAACCGATTCACTCCCCCCCTCTCAGTTTAACTAAGGGTTCAACAATTGGTATCAGAGCGGGTTCCTTTGTACAAGTATAACAACTAAAAGGAGATCCTAGGTTCCCAAGATGGGTAGTAAAGAAGTATGCTCAACCAATAAAGCCCCTTTCTTCACTGGTGAAAATTATGCTTTCTGGAAAATCAGAATGAGGACATACATAATGTCTCTAGGAATAGAAGTCTGGGCTGCTGTGGAATTAGGATATGCCCCGAAGGCAACTGACACAGAGAAAGAAACAAAACAAGATTTTGTGGCTAATGCAAAAGCCATGAATGCCATCCTGAATGGATTGTGTGAAGAAAATTTTATTAAAGTAATGCACAAAGACACTGCCAAAGAAATATGGGATACTCTTGAGAACATACATGAGGGAGAGAAGAAAGTAAAGACTGCCAAACTTCAAGTATATAGAGCCCAGTTTGAAAACTTAAAAATGAATGATGATGAAGACATTGCTAGTTTCTTCCTAAAAGCTGCAGAAATTATTAACAATATGAAAGCTCTTGGAGAAAAAATGCCAGAAAATATAACTGTGCAAAAGATTCTAAGATCTCTTCCATCCAGGTTTAATCCAAAGGTGTCTGCAATAAAGGAAACAGTTGATTGGGAGACCTTGAATATGAACCAGCTACTTAGAAATATAATAGCCTATGAAATGAGGCTCCCACAGAAGAGGCCAAGTACGAGAGAAGCAGCATTTAAAACAGAAAAGAAGAAAGAAGAAGAGGGAGACATATGCTCTTGCTCGGATGAAGAAGAGGCAAATTTTGTCAAGAAATTGGATAGAGGCTCAGGTAAATACAATGTTAAACTTCCCTTCAAGTGCCTTAACTGTGGAAGAGTTGGACACTATGCGGCTAAGTGTCCTCCCAAGAAAGTAAGAAATCAGGCTCAAGAATCAGAGAAAAACACATCAAAGAACTGGCAGAAAGGAAAAAAATTCAGTAGAAAATCCTTCTATGCTCAACAAGATAGCAGTACATATGGAGACTCAGATGAATCCTCAGGAGAAGAAGGAACCTTTGAATTTTTACTAATGGCCATAGAAGATCTTGAAGGTCTCTTGCTAGAAGTTGAGGAAGAAGGGGAAGTCGACCTTGAGGGGGAGCTAAGAAGTTCTTTGGAGGAGATTGACAGACTCAAGCTAAAATGCATAAAACAAAACGAGATTCTCCTCAAATGTGTGAAAGAAGAACAAAATTCAGAAGTCCTCATGAAGCTGAAGGTAAAGCTTGAAGAAGCCAAGAAGATAGAAGATATATTACTTCAACAAATCAAGGATAAAACTCGAGAACAAGAGAAGCTGGACGAAGAAATTGTATGTCTGAGGAAGAAGTTAGAAAGTGCTCAACAGAAAGTGTCTATATAACTTTCTCAAATGACAAGCTCTGGTAATTTGAATGAAATCTTGGATGCTCAAAGATCTCCTCTAATAAAAACTGGGGTAGGCTATGAAGGAGAATCAAGTAAAGGCAAATAAAAAGAAAACAAAAATATAATTTTTGTGAAAGCAAAGAAGGCTGATGAAGCAGCTCAAATAATTCCTACAAAGGAAGAAACAGTAATGAGAGAGACAGAGACCAGAAGAAACCTCTAATAACAAATATTGCAACAAATACTAAGACAACAGAGAAAGGATCAGACACTCCTGATTATATCAAATTTGGAAGCCATCAAAGGAGATTCTTGCCTCCTATGAAGAATGCCACCTGTTATGTCTGCCACAAGCTGGGACACATTGCTGCATATTGTCATGCAAGGAGGAGTAATTCAAACCAGCTAAAGATGCAAACAGTAAAGAGACTGTCTCAAGCAAACAAATGGAGAAGACAACCTTACATCAGGTACGCAAATAGTTTCTATGGTTACTGTTTTTATTGTAAGGAATTTGGCCATAAAATCATTGACTGTAGAAAGTATGGACAAATATTGATGTTTAACACCTCAAGGAGGTTTATGATTCAAAGAAATTTTTTTCATACTCATAACTCTGCAAAAATTATGATCAAATGTTGTGTATGCAATCAAGTTGGACATATACCTTCCAAATGTCCTCTAAGAAAATGTATTCCATCATCCCACAAAATATACCAAATGAAAGGGTGCTTCCAGTGGATAAAGAAGGAGAATAAATGTGACCTGGCCTTAACTGCTCAAGACCTGAAAAGCCAGTGGTACCTGGACAGTGGCTGGTCAAAACATATGACTGGAGACAAAATCAAGTTTATAACTCTTGATGAAAAGAAATCTGGAAATGTTACTTTTGGCAATGATAAATCAGGTAAGATCAAGGGAAAAGGCTCAGTCAGCATAGATAATGGAAGAGGAAAGGCCGAAGATGTACTATTTGTAGATGGGCTGAAAGCAAATTTACTGAGTGTCAGTCAGATGTGTGACAAAGGCTGTGCAGTTCTCTTTAGAGCACAAGATTGTGAAGTCAGATCAAGCACAACAGGAAAGACTCTTCTCAAAGGTGTTCGAACAGAGAGTAATGTTTACATAGTAAAAGAGGAGGATGAAGCCTGCCATCTTAGCAATCTTGAGGAGTCATGGTTATGGCATACGAGATTGGGACATCTCAGCTTCGACCATATCATCAGACTAAGCAAGAAGAAAGCTGTCAGAGATATGCCAGAAATAAAAAGGCCTTCAAATGCCATATGCAAATCTTGTCAATTGGGGAAACAGACTCGCACATCCTTTATATCTAAAGATGCGCTATCAATAAGAAGACCACTCCAGCTTGTGCACATGGACCTGTGTGGACCTGCTAGAACTAAGACACCAAGTGGAGAATCCTACTTCATGCTGATAATAGATGATTTCTCCAGAATGACATGGGTTGATTTTCTTAAGAACAAATCAGAAGCACTGGAAAAGTTTAAGACATTCAAAGCATTAGCAGAAAATCAAACTGGATGCAAGCTAAAATGTATCAGATCAGATAGAGGAGGATAATTCACGGATTATGACTTTGCATACCTACGTAATGAACATGGAATAAAGCAACAATTTACCATTGCAGGGACACCTCAGCAGAATGGAGTAGCAGAGAGACAAAACAGGTCTGTACAACAAATGGCCACAGCTATGATGCAAGAGAGTAACATTACTCAAACCTTTTGGGAAGAAGCTGTACACACAACAGTACATATTCTGGACAAAGCTCATTTAAGACCTAACAGTGACAAGACACGTTATGAGCTATGGTATGGTAAACCTGCATCAATCAAGCACTTTAGAGTCTTTGGCAGCAAGTGCTACATAAAGAATAATGATGAAAATTTGGGGAAGTTTGATGCAAGAGAAGATGAAGGAATACTCTTAGGATATGCATCCAAGAGTAAAGGATACAGATGCTACAACAAGACTCTTCGAAAAATTGTAGAAATTATTGATGTAAGATTTGATGAAGAACTTCCAAACAAGACAAGAGATATAGACTGCAGCAGCCATCCTGAAAATCATGAAGAAGAGGACCAAGGTGATGAAGAAACAAGAAAAACATCAGAAAATGCTGAACTGAACTCAAAAACCCCCTCAAGATACACTCAAAAGAACCATCCAGAAGATCAAATCATAGGAGACAAGAGTGTAGGAGTGCAAACAAGAAGGCAACTAAATGAACAGACAGAAGAAGTATACATAGCAATGTTATCACAAATAGAGCCAAAGAAGTTTGAAGAAGCCAACAAGGACAAGTATTGGATAAAAGAAATGAATGAAGAATTGGACCAAATTGAGAAGAATAATACCTGGGAACTAGTTCCTAGACCAATTGAGAAGAATATCATTGGTTCAAAATGGGTATTCAAAAACAAAATGAATGAGCAAGGACAAGTAATCAGGAATAAAGTGAGGCTGGTCTGCAAAGGATACTCACAAATTGAAGGACTTGATTATGAAGAAAAATTTGCCCCTGTAGCCAGAATGGAAGCTATCAGAATGTTCCTTTCATTTGCATGCTACCAAGACTTCAAGGTATATCAAATGGATTTAAAGTCTGCTTTTCTTAATGGAGATCTAGAAGAAGAAGTGTACATGGAACAACCAGAAGGCTTCTCATTAACAGACAAAGAAGACTATGTATGCAGACTGAAGAAGGCCCTATATGGACTGAAACAGGCTCCTCGTGCTTGGTACTCAAGACTGGATATATATTTGCAAAAACAAGGTTTTAAGAGAGGTGGAGTAGACAACAATCTATACATAAAAGCCCATGAAAGTGAACTCCTGATTGTTGTAGTGTATGTTGATGGCATTATGTTTGGAAGCAACAAAGATGAACTAGCAAAAGGGTTTGCTGATGAGATGAAAACAGAGTTTGAAATGTCTATGATTGGAGAGCTCAGTTTCTTCTTGGGACTGCAAATTAAACAAAAGAACATAGACACCTTCATCTCTCAAGAAAAATACTTAAAAGAAATGCTGAAAATTTTCAAAATGGAGGACTGCAAACCTGTGTCAACTCCCATGACCACAGGTTGCAAGTTGTGCGCTGATGATGGGTCTGATGATATAGATCAAAAACTCTACAGATCCATGATTGGAAGTCTATTGTATCTGAATGCATCAAGACCAGACATCATGCTAGCAGTAGGACTAGTGGCTAGATATCAAGTAGCACCTAAACAAAATCACCTTCTTGCAGTCAAAAGAATTTTCAAATATCTACAAGGAACAACACAGTATGGACTTTGGTATCCTAAAAGCAAAAACTTCACTTTATCAGCATACACAGATGCAGATTGGACCAGCTGTGTGGATGACAGGAAGAGTACAAGTGAAGGTGCATTCTATCTAGGAGAAAGTTTGGTGGTATGGTTAAGAAAGAAACAAACATCTATCTCCCTATCTATAGCAGAAGCAGAATATATTGCAGCAACAGCATGTTGTACACAAGTCATGTGGATGAAACAAACTCTATGAGACATGAAGGTAAGCATTGATGAACCTATCTCAATTAAATGTGATAATACAAGTGCTATAATTATATCTAAAAATCCTTTGCTTCACTCAAAAACTAAGCATATCCCAATCAAGTATCATTTTCTCCGAGAACAAGTGGCTCAGAAGATAGTAAAAATGGAATATGTACCAACAAAAGAACAGACAACTGATATATTTACCAAACCTCTTGCTGGAGAACCATTCCAATATTTGAGGGATAAACTAGGGGTAGTATCTATAGATGCTACTCTCTGATATAAAGAGAAAGCACAGTCTCAGGGGGAGAACAGAAATGATAATATCATTCCAGGGGGGGATCAGCCAGCAAGGAAAGCATGAATCAGGTCCTCAGGATCAAAGGATTAAGATAAGAGAACACCAAGTTATTATCCTAGAGTTGTCTGCATTATTCAAGCATGAAAAGTTCAATTACCGAACAAAAGCATCAGTTTGAATCCAATCATACATCTCTGATTAGATAAAATCTCATACATCTGTATTCTATGCAGTATCATTATTCTCACTTTGAGCTCTATACAAGTGAAAGAATTCTATGCGTTTGAACTGTATCAATTTACCGTGTATATTCAAATTCGATAATCCTCAAAGTGTTCTCTCAAAAAGTATTATACATCACTTTGGAGCAACATGGTACAAAGTCAGCAGAAGAGGACCTAAACATAACTTAGAGAGAGGAAATGCAAAAAGCAACCCTTTGCCATTGATGTCAAAGGGGGAGGAAGAGAAAACAATAGGAGGAAGAGCAGGCAAACAGGAAGAGCAAACAACAAGAGGAAGAGCAAGCAAACAAGAAGAGCAAACAACAGGAGTAAGAGCAGGCAAACAGGAAGAGCAAGTAACAGGAGAAAGAGCAGGCAAACAGAGGAAATGTGTTGCCATCAATTCCAAAGGGTGAGACTGTTGGAAATGTAGCCATTGATGGAAAAGGAGGTAGCAGATGCAGAGACAGGAACAATTACAAGGAGACAAAGACAGACAATGGAGGCAACAAAGAAGCAAACGAATGAAGCAAAGGAGACAGGAAGAGGCAGAGGAAACGAATATAAAGGAGAAAGGTATAGGCAGAGGAAGCGAATACAGAGGCAGATCCGTTATCACAGCAGTAGAGGCAGAGGCAGAGCGACATGCTTTGAATCAATTGGCATTCACTGTTTGAATTATGCTTGAAATTAATCCCCAGTTTTGAACAGAGCACTTGTATTCGATTGGCATGAAGGTTATATATATGGTTTATATATATGCATACACCAAAGAACTGTGCATTATATATATGGTAGGACTGTGTGGAAATGCCAGAGACCAAGGCCATTTATGAATGTAGCGGAACCATAGTCGTAACAAAGAATATATATATAATTGAAATCGTGGAGGACCGAAACTTGGAGCGTAGGAACAAGTGGAACCGTGACGGATGAGCAGTAACGACGGTTTGGAGGAATAGTAAAGCAGAATGGTGGTATTCATCACACCACCCTTATACGGAAAGTGGTATTGAAGGAATGGGCAGCGATTCCATAGAATGCCTGACACGTGTCCCTGAGTGAAATTGGAAAACCACTTTTTATTGTGCGCCATCGCGCGTTATGGTCTGCACATGTTGATCAAGCGATATCCGTTGGATCGGGAAATGGGATATCGGCCGTCGGATAGGTGAGGGAATTTAACAAGGTATGTCGCGGAGTGGGCCTGAGTGCTGTACACAAATGAAGGGAAAATGGTTATTAAACTTTGGGCATAATATTACATGGGCGAAGGTCAAGAATGTCATTCCGGAGGCCTCGCATATGGTGACAAAGGTTAGTCATTATCCCCCAAGGAATTTAAAAAGGAATGGTTTAATATATCTGAAAACTTTGGATATAGTTCAAGGTATTTTATTTAAATATTGCAACTCGGAGATACAGAGACTAAGACCATATGTTTACGATTGTGAAGTTAGCTTGCTATGAAATATATGGGAATGTAATATAGTTTTATGTTATAAAGCCATCGACGATTAATAATTGTTAATGCTTGACTCGAATATGGGCATACGATGAAGTGAATACATGGGTCCTCACATTTAGTGGGAAACATATATATATGCTGATATATATACTACGCTGATATTTAATATAGTGGGCTATAATATTTCTCTGAAATTGTATTAAAACATTAATTGGGTTTATTACATGAGCATATTATGTACTGTATGGGTTTTATAATCGTGAGTATAAAAATCCTCCACAGTTGATTAAAGTGCCAGCCCAAGAGATCAGAACCTTGAAAGTTTGCCCAGATTCAAAATCAGCTGTTATATTAAAAGGCAGTTATAAATGTAGCAGGTGCACAAAATACAATGAACAGGAATAAATACAGGAATGAAGTGAACAGATGGAATATGCCAATGATAGTGAACAAAGAGTATGCAAAACTATTTCTTTACAGCAGCAAGAAAAGACAAATCCAGCAAATCCAAAATCCAGAAAAGGAGCTGAATGGAATTGAGATGTATAAGTGAAAAAAATGCAAATGTAAATATTTTTTATTGTTTGTGATGCAAAGGAAGGTATTCTAAGGAAAAGAAAAATCCCACTATAGCATGAAATTTTGTACACATTATAATTTTAATTGATTTTGATAAAGGAATGAGAAGATAGAAGTCAAAACGTCAGGTATTCACTTCGAATTCTCTGAGGAATGTAAAGAGTCATGTAATGAACTCTATATATAATATCACATTAATATGCAGTGAGTGGGTGTGAAGAATAGAGAAGGCAGAATATAAAATATTGAGACAGAGAAAATTAAGAGAGGCAGAGCAGAAAGAGATGCTACAAAATAGAGTTGATATCTGAGGTAAATCAGCAAACATTCAGTTTGATATATTGAGGAATTTTGAGCTTCCCTATCAAGTTGCAGCTTAATAGCTTCTAGTTGTAGTTGACTAAGGTTGGAGCCTCCTGTAGGTTGGTGCTTGTAGAAAAACAGTGGTGAGAGGGAGTTGGAGCTTGCCTTTGGATCACAACAATAATAAGATGTGGTTTTCTCCCTTTATGTGTTTCCATTTATATCTAGTGTCTCTATGCATGATGTTTATGTGTTGATCTGATTTATATCTTCTACTTAATACCTGCTACTCTCATATTAAAGTCTACTGTTATATTAAATTAATATTTGTTGCTCACATTCTAACATTACTCACATATTAAGTTGGACATGAAATGAAGATGTATGTTAGTTTGAATAAAAGGTTTAAAAAGTCCATGAATGTGTTAAACTGATTCACCCCCCCCCCCTCTCAGTTATGTATGTGGATGGATTAAAGCATAACCTATTAAGTTTGAGTCAAATGTGTGATCAAGGAAATGAAGTTCTCTTTAGTTCAAAAGAATGTGTAGTACGTGAAATCGACACAGGAAAAATAGTAATAAAAGGAGATAGAATACCAAGCAATCTGTATGTATTGAAAGGTGGCCAATAACAATTTTAATTGAGCATATCTTCATAAAATTGGTTATGGCACAGAAGGTTGGGACATTTGAGCTTCTCTCAAATTAGAAAATCCATTAGATTTAAAGTTATTCATGATCTTCCCAGCATCACTCTACCTCAAAGTACTATATGAAAATCATGCCAATTTTGTAAGCAAACCAGGGTGCAATTCAATGCTAAAGAAGGATTTGAAAGCAAGCCTCTTGAACTTATACATACTAATCTATGTGGTATTGTAAGGAAAAATTCACCTCGTGGAGAATAATACTATATTTTATTTAATGACGACTTCTATAGAATGTGTTGGATTGGGTTACTAAAACATAAAGATGAAGCATTTGAAAATTTTAGGGTCTTCAAAGCTTTGGTTGAAAATGAATTAGATTTAAAAATCAAATGTTTTAGATCCGACCGAGGAGAATATATATCAAATGAATTCTTTGATTTCTGTGAACGTCATGGCATAAAAAGATAGTTTTTTGTAGTTGGAACCCCATAACAAAATGGCATGGTAGAAAGGATGAATAGAACAATTCAAGAAGTGGCTCGGGCTATGCTTGATGAATCTGGAACTACTGATACCTTTTGGGGAGAAGTAGCACATACTGCAGTAAATATCCTTAGCAAGGCTCATGTTTGAGTAAACAATGATAAAAATCCCTATGAACTCTGGTATTGAGATCTTGCCACTGTAAATCATTTTAGAGTTTTTGGAAGAAAATGTTTTATGAAGAGCAATGATGAAAAACTTGGTAAGTTTGAACCTAGAGCAGATGAAGGAATATTTCTTGGTTACTCTTTAAGAAGTAAAACATATAAATGTTACAATAAAATACTTTGAAATATTGTTGAATGTATGGACATTGTAACTGACGAGTCTCTCTTAGGTCCTAAAATAGAAATAACAAGAAAAAATGAAGATGACGATGATCTATATTTCCCCTCATCAAATAGCAACAATATACAAGGTGAACCCAATGAAGCACCACAAGAAATTCTATTTGAAAAGGCTCCATCCAAGTATATTAAAAGAATCATCCAGAATCTCAAGTTTTGGGAGAAAGGGGAACAGGTGTGCAAACAAGAAGAACTCTTGTAGGATCCCCTAGCTATCTGGTATTCTTATCCACTATTGAACCACATACTGTAAATCAAGCTAATAAATATGAATGTTGGATTCAAGCCATGAATGAAGAACTTGATCAAATTGATAAGAATCATACTTGGGAATTGGTTCCAAGACCTCATCATAAAAATGTTATTGGAACAAAATGGATATTCAAAAACAAGTTAAATGAAAATGGAGATGTTATTAAAAAAAAATCTAGACTTGTTTGCAAAGGGTATGCTTAACAAGAAGGTATATAAATTGAAGAAAAATTTGCTCCTGCAGCTAGACTTGAAGCCATAAGAGTGTTTCTTTCTTTTTCAAGCTTTCAACAATTCAAATTTGATCAAATGGATGTTAAATCTGATTTCCTCAATGGTGATCTAGAAGAAGAAATTTATATAGAAAAAATAGAAGGATTCATTCCAAGAAATGATGAAAAAATTGTTTGCAAACTTAAAAAGGCTTTATATGGTCTCAAACAAGCTTCTAGGGCATGGTACTATCGTTTTGACAAATATCTTCATCAGCAAGGTTTTACAAAGGGATCTTCTGATAGTAACTTATACGCAAAAATTGAGAATGACAAACTGTTGATTATAGTTGTATATGTTGATGACATGATTTTTGGAAGTAATAAAGAGTCCATGAGTCAGAAATTTGCTTCTATTATGTAACAAGAATTTGAAATTTCTTTACTTGGGAAACTAACATTCTTTCTTCGCTTACAAGTGAAACAAGAAACATATGGCATATTTTTATCACAAGCAAAATATCTTAAGAAAATTCTAAAGAACTATGGGATGGAATATTGAAAATCTTTAAGTACTCCAATGGTAACTACATGTAACCTCAATTCTCATGATGATTCTCCCATGGTGAATCAACCAGAATATAGATCCATGATTGGAAGTCTGATTTATCTAACTAGGACAAGACCAAACATTATGCATGCAGTTTAGATTGTTGGACGATTCCAAGCTAATCCAAAAGAGCCTCACCTTTAGGCTGTAAAAAGAATATTCAAATATCTAAAAGGGACTCAAGACTTTGGTCTATGGTATCCAAAGAATGCGGATCTTACTCTTCATACTTACACATATCCGGATTGGGTTGGAAATGTTGATGATAAAAAAAGCACTAGTGGTGGTGCATTCTATTTTGGGCCCCGATTAGTATCTTGGTTCAGCAAGGAAAAATGTTCTATTGCCTTATCTACAGTGGGAGTAGAACATGTGGCTACTGCATCATGTTGCACACATCTCCTTTGGATGACACAGAATCCACAATACATTCAAATCAAATGTTCACCTCCCATATCCATTTTATGTGATAATATAAGTTCCATTAGTATCTCAAAGAATCTTGTTATGCATTCCAGGACCAAGCACATTCCTATCAAGTATCACTTCCTATGTAATCAAGTGCTTCAAAAAAAGGTTAAACTGGAGTATGTTCCCTCCAAAGAACAATTTGATGATATATTTACTAAACCTCTTCCCATGGATAAAATGATGCACCGTTGAATCTATGATGCACCCTTGAATACAATGATGGATCCGGATCTATAGACCTGAAATGACTATGTTCTTGCATGATCTGTTAAAGAAATGATTAGATATCTGATCTAGTGCATGTTTGTTGAAGTGAAGTGTAGAAATCTGGGTAAGTTCTATAAATATGATACATTCTACAAAGTTAATATTTACAGATCTATACACTAGTTTTTCTTGGTAAACGTGCATATATATGTGGCTTTGTTTATGAAAATGCACGTATGGAAGCCAAGGTTTCTGAAGCTTATTGCAAAGGTTTTTCTATTCATTGCTGCTGTAATTCTCTTGTCTGTCAATGAAGTATTAATGTAGATCCAAGTTTCTTGAATGTTGTATACGCTTCTAAGTTGATTAGGTACAAATATGATCAACAAATATGTTCAATAATGTCTAACAGATCAAGGGTTCTGCAATAATGAAAATATATTTGACTGAAAGCCTTAGATCTAGTTTTGAGACTGATCATATTCTGGAAGACCAGTATTCACAGATATATACGTAGGTTGGTGTGAAGGAAAGCGTGTATACATGCGGGTTCAGTAAAGAAAAGTAGCGTATGATTTTTTGAGTTAATGAATGTTCAAGGTTGAATTTGATTCTGCATACTGATTCTAAAATCTGGTTATTACAGTGTTCTGATTACAGTGATCTCCCTGTTCTGATTTATGTATTGGGTGAAGTTTATTGTTGTTGATCTTTATGAAGGGTTGTGATGAAGCTGTGTGATCCAGTATGAAAATTGATGAAACATGGTCTGTAGTGATTGTGAGGGTTAAAGCCTTCAATATGGAAGTAGAAGCTTCCTGCCAGTAGAAGCTAGTGTTCTAATTAGGGGGCTGAATTTCCCTTCCATTAGTGGCTAGTAAATGAGATTAGGGTTTTGTAGCTCCCTTCCAGTAGCAGCTAGAGAATGAGAGAAGGTTGCATCCTTCTACAGGTATATTCCTACGTACTGATATGATTCTGCATTAGTATAATATTGTAAGAATTTTTCCATTCAATAAATATTGAAGACAGAGGCGACAACAACGGTGGTTTTCTCCCGAATTGGGTTTCCACATTAAATATTGGTGGTCGTGTGTGATGATCTATTATGATGTTGATGCACATATTTACTATTTAACTAAGAGATGCATAACTGGTAAGATGAGTTAAATATTGTTTCTGAATGTTTTTCTAACAATAAAATTATATCAGTACACACAATTTTATTTTTGTTGTTGGAACACCTAATCCTACATGGGTAGGTGTGGAATGCGAAAAGTCACATTGGAGTCCAAGTGACCTTGGAATGAGAAACCAAGAGTCACACCATTGTACTATAAATGTACATCTTTGTATAATGGAAAATAAGAAAAGCCTCACGCTTATCCTTCATTGTGTGTTTCTCTTGTGTGTGTGTGCACTCATCTTCCTCATACACTATGTGTGTGCTTCAACATGGTGTTTAACATGGTATCAGAGTTGAGACGTCCATAACCAGCTCTACTTTGAGTGAGCCATTTGTGTTTATGGCCTATGCATATCTGCAAAAATTGTTGGTTTTTTTGCAGCACTCAAGTGTTTGTAGCAGTCTTTTTGCCACATTCAGAAAGTGGTTTTGAAGAAGGAGCAGCATTCAAAAGAAGGAGCAGCATTCATAAGAAAGAGCAGCATTGAGAATTTGAAGAAGAAGAAGCATTCAAAATTGGTTTTGAGAAAGGCAACACTGCCCATCTGAAGGTTTTCATTCTCATTTTTCCTGCAATTTCCATTAATTTCTGCATTGAAGAGTTGCTGGAAAACACTGTTTAAAAGAGGGTTTTTGAACCAGAAGTTTCTGGCTTTTTCATGGAAAAGAATTTTTAGTTTTTCAGCTGCTCAGCTATTGGAAAAATTTCTGGGTTTTAGTGTTGAAATTGTTTGGAAAATTCTACATTTCTGCTACTCAGTCACTGAAAGATTTCTAAGTTTTCATTGAAATTTCTGAGCTTGCTGCTATATTTCGTGAAAATTCTTCTACCTGCAGTATAAAACTCTCTGAATCTTTTCCTCTCTGCTGTTATAAAAATAAAAAAATAAATAAAAAAAAAATAAAAAAATAAATTTCTTGGCCTGTCGACCTTCCCCATTCCACCTGTAACTCTCAACTCCGCTCACAAGGCTGCCCCCTCTCAACCTTCCCCATACTCTTGCTACATGGTATGGTATCTATCACATTACCCAAGCCACGACCCTCCCTAACCTGGCCGCCTATCCCTTGCACGCTCCCCTTACACTCGAGCTCTGGCCGGCTTCTCCTCACTGTAATATACACTCCCATCTCAAACCCACTTGCTCCGCCCTCAACTGCGCGATATCTGAACTCTACCCACGCCGCTTTCATATCACAATTGACCCTGCACCTACACTACGCCTGCACCTTACAACACATCTCACCACCTGCAAACTGACATACAATTCCCGCCCCTCTCACACCGCCGTCCGCCCTTCTTCACTTGGCAGCGCCCTCATTAAATTCACCTACGCTCTCACTTGGCAGCGCCCTCTACTCAAGCGTTTCCCAACGCATACACTAACGCCTTTCGGCCCCTCTCCCTTTCAACGTGGCTGTCAAAGGCTGTCAAAGCGTTTTAAAATTTTAAAATTTTTTTGAACTCCCATACAATACGCATTACAGTACAGCCGGCTCTTCCCTATCAAATCTCCCTCCCTCCACTACATTGTAAATTCGATTTTTGATTCCCCTCCTTTATTAATTAATCCATTTCCCATTATATAATCCCCTCCCCATTTTTTATTTAATAAACTCCATATAATACGTCCCATCCCAATAAATTTTTCTCCCATATCATTAATAACCCATTTTTTAATATTCACCTTCCCATATTCTAAAATCCCTTCTCCCATTTTTTAAATTCCCCCACATTTTTTAATTATTCCCACTTTTTTTAATTAATTTTTAATTAATTAAAAAAAAAAAAAAAAAAAAACAGCAGAGAGAGAGAGAGGAGAGAGAGAGAAAGAAGACATGAACAGCAGAAAGGAAGAAGAAATGGCATAATGAGAAAATGACGAAGTGACAGAAAATTGTAGATTTTACATTGTGATTCATGGCATTGATCATAAGGGTGATTTTTTGAATTTTGAAGACAAGTTTGCCATCATTGCAAACCAGTTATTTGAAGAAAACTTCAGCTGCTTTAAAAGGCTCTTGCACATTGTTTCAGCTGCACATTTACAAAATATTTTGCAGAGATTTTGTATTGAACTCACATTGTGAGTGAATTTGCCTCTTCATTCATAGTTGGAATCAGTGAATTTGAGTTGTTGATGTAAGTCATTGTTGATTGCCCTCCATCATTTGAGGAGCACATTTTGTACTTTCCATAGTTGGAAGTCCTCTTGAGTCATTTGTATTTGTTGCATCACATTGTAACCGGGTGCATTTTCGGTTGAAGCCGACACCCTTTCATTTATTTTGAGCCTAAGTTGTTGAAAATGGCCAAAATCAATGAGGCATTAATGTTGTTGAATGACCTCATTCATTCAAATGTTGATGATGTGATAAAAATGAGCAAGGATGCTCTTTGTAAAATTCACAGTTGTTTACAAGATGCACATGAGAAGATTGAGTTTTTGCAGTTGGAATCTCAGCTCCAACAAGAAGAACTTCAGCAAAAGAGTCACCATTCTGAACCTGTTTCTGTTCAGAACATTGTGAAAGACTCCCATCAGCAGCAAGTCAGCAAAGTTCCAGTTGATTCCCATTCAGTTCATTTCACTAGAGCAGATGTACATGCAGATGTAGCAGCTCAACCTGCACTTCCTAAGCCCATCATCAGACCTTGGGAAGAGCTTGTCCACAAAAAGCACCGAACTGGTCTTGGATATGACAAGGATGTGACCTTTCATATTCCAGACTACACCAAGCCCATCATATTTCAGAGTGCCGGATTCCTGTATGACAGTTCACCTGCAGTTGTTCCAGATCCTGTTCCAGATCCACAACAGATTGAGAAATGCCAACACTGTGATCGACTTGGCCATTTGAAAGATCACTGTTTTGATCTTCATCCATGCAAGCACTGTGGTCGGCACACCCATTCTTCAGAAAGATGCTTCAGAAACAAGCCTCCTGCAAGAACCAAGATTCATCTTGGATGGATCGCTTCTTGGCAATGGGCATCAGCAGCCAAGAAGATGTTTACGACACATGTTAGAACTTGTTCACGCATATTGAGCAAACTTGTAGTTGAGTTTTCGCCATCATCTCACCTTGTCCCTGACAGGGGGGAAAATGGTGGTCATGCACAAGCTTCGACGACAAATCAAGCGAGCCTGAGCCACAATCTCTCATTTCAGATTCAGAGTTGCAGCCAGAGTTCAAGCGAGCCTGAGCCACAATTCGTCATTCCGGATTCAGAGATGTAGCCAGAGACACGGATGCCCATGAGCATACCTTCGGTTGGTGGATAACCTAAAACCATCATTTTCGGTTGGTGGATAACCTCAAACCATCATCTTTGGTTGGTGGATAACCTAAAACCATCATTTTCGGTTGGTGGATAACCTAAAACCATCATCTTTGGTTGGTGGACAACCTAAAACCACCACAGGTAGTAGACCTCCCTTCTTTTAGGTCGAAGGTCTCCCTTTTTATGAGGGACAATTCCTCTAGCAGAAGCTTTCAACTTCTTGCCAGTTTTGGAAGAGTTCCGGGAACTGCAACAAGTTTTGCGTTCCAGTGTTTGTGGTCATCCTAAAACCACCTCTTTTTCCAACATTTCAGAGAGTTGATTCAGCCCAAGTGCTGCCATGTATACTTTGCAGATTTGTATTACAACTCTTTTCTTGGACTCACACATACCCCTTCGGATTAAGGGGGGATGTTAGAACACCTAATCCTACATGGGTAGGTGTGGAATGCGAAAATCTGACCAGGTCAGTGACAGCAGCAGACCAGAAACAAGAGTCACACCATTGTACTATAAATGTACATCTTTGTATAATGGAAAATAAGAAAAGCCTCACACTTATCCTTCATTGTGTGTTTCTCTTGTGTGTGTGTGCACTCATCTTCCTCATACACTATGTGTGTGCTTCAACATGGTGTTTAACATTTTTATATGCATGTGTATACGCGAGTTGGGTTCATTAAAATCGCCTATGGAATTTAGTAAAGAAAAAGTCAAAGTTATCAATAAGCTCTAAATACTGATTCACACCCCCCCCCCCCACCCCACCCCCTCTCAGTATTTTTCCAAACAAATATCCCAAAAAATACAACACTGAGATACACCAACCTTCCATTGTGTAGCTCCCAAGTACTGAGAAGAATTACAATACTTCAAATAGTAAACTCTTATAGAAAAAATAAAATAATAAAATATACTTAGATAACTCCAAACTTCCATACCTCCAAATAAAGAACCAATAGTTCTTTTTGGAAGACACTCATTACACGACATACCAACCTCAGTTACAGAGAGACATAAATATGCAGTTTCCCAATGCTCACAAAAAAATATAGGCCAATATTTCTACCTCAAAATATCAATAATTTGTTTCATATATTCCATAAACTCCATGTAAATACTAAGAGGATTTACACACACAATGAGACTCTAAGAACCTTTTCAACATGTTACAAAATAAATTTGATGTATTATAATATCCGCAAACCAAATTACATGAAGACAACTTCATAGAACTCCAAAACAAACACAAGAAATTGTTTCCCACCATATAAAAAAATATAAAATCCATCGTGTGACATTCAAAAAGCTCCAAAATAGAAATCCATTAAAAAAATGAATGTTAAGAGCACCTACCAGCATGAGTTAATCATTTTATATCTAAGACTTTTGTGATCCATATCTAGATAAAAATGCTTTCGAATTAATCACATCGTTAGGATTAGGTCAAAGAAGAGATCAAAGAAGGGGATTGCATGATATGTACCTTAGGATATGTGAGATCTCCTAAGCTAGAATCAATAACAAAAAAATTATCCTCCCTCATCAAATGAGCATCGACGTTATCGAGAGAGATAAATGCAAGCTATGTAACATCCTTTTGACATCCTCCAAATCTAAATAACATTTTATGTTTTATGTGCTTATCCTTAAAGAGGAAAAACTTAAAGGTAGTGGTTTTCTGGTTTAAAGATAACAAACCCATAAATTTCCTTCTTATATTGGAAAATATACCTAAACTAGGAGTCCATTTACCATATTTTCCCATCAATTCATAATTTGAACAATATAGATGCTCCCTGACCTTCATAATTTCGAGGTACAGGAGCTCCTGATGAACTTCCACTGGAGTAGAATAAAAATTTGTGGCCACTAAATCATAATATAAATGGAACACCCTTTTATGCTTAGAAATTTCACTACCTCATCAATTTCTCATTCTTTGTCTCCATGAAATTACAATAGCAAGAGATAATGAGGAGGATGAAGGAGGAGGATGGAAAATTAGGAGAACCTGGGAAACCAAACCTACATCCAATGATATCATCATCATAAAACCATTCCAGAGGCCCCAAACCTAACAAATTATTAAGCTTCCCACACTACAAAATCATTACCAAGCATTTATCTGTAAGGATATACACTAAGATGACCGAACCCTAAATAAAAGACACATACTTGAATAGTTTAAAAGATACAAAAAAAGGGATAAAACCATATAGGATATCACTAAAAACAAACAAAAGAATTGAAACTCTTGACTAACAACTGATACAAGCACCTTGGCTAAATACAAACAACTATTGCCCCAACGAAAACAAATTAACCACCACAATGGAGCATAGAAGACCAAGAAAACAATGTAACTAAGAATTAGATAGAATAATATCGAGATGAAAAACAAAAGGAAATGAAAAAAAATTACCACATAAGTAGACCATGACTAGAAGAACAACACAATTCAAACATTATAGTCCCACAACTACAGAGATAAACACTAGAGGTAACATAAAAAAATTTCAAACAAAAAAAACGACCAACAAGTTGGGAACAAAAGACAACGATAGATGGTGTTACACAGCATTTTGTCACAGTCCCTGAAATCCCTCATGCTACATGTTGGAGGGTCCTTCCCGTGACTTGTGAGCAGTGTCATACTTTGCAAACACCTTCTTTGCATCCTTTTGCATAAGGACATCATTTCTCCTATTTGACATTTCCTCAAAAAGCATACAAAACCTATGTTTTTCCCCTGGCGCACGTAGCCAGTTCACCCCTCGCGCCGATGTGGAATATTTACACTAGATCCCATGCCACCTGGCACTCTGTTTCAGTGTAGTGCCTACGCAAAGTTGTTTTAGGAATTTTTTTTAAAATTAGAGGCAGAAGATTCCTTCTAACCACCTCAAGATGAGTTACTGGAAGTGGTTAAGTTGATTAGCCATGGATCTCACTCTTTAGGCAGTGGTTTCCATATCCTATGGAACAATCCTTGAAGATAGGCTTCCCTTCCATAATTATACAGATCCTAACCTCTCCCTCTCCCTATATAGAAATAGGCCTTCTCCCTTTATGAGAGCTAGCTGAAAAAAGAGAATTATACAGCTGAACATATAGTTAAGTAGCTGAACTTGGAGAATAATACTATAGCTGAGTAATTGCTATTGAGAAGTTAGAACCAAGGAGAAATTCGTAGAGATAGTCCCATCCAAATTCCCGACGAGCCTTTGTGAGACACGCTTCGCTTGAACCCTATTGGAGGAGACCGCAACATCGAAGCTTGGTTGTACTCTTCCTTTCATTTATTAATATACTCGAATATGGTGTTGGTTCCATCATTGTGTTATGTTGTTCATATAATGCAATTGATTTAGTCCTCTTCGACTAATTAATAGTTACGAATGTGAGTTAGTATGTTGTATATTGTCATTGTTTCTTATATGTGTGCAAGTTTCAGAGCGTGAAAGCGAGCGAATCATGATCTGTCAAACCAGGAGCGAGAGGTAGCAACTCTTTTCGATGACAACAACAACATAGGACCTCTAGTAAGTCATCTATCAAATCTCCATCCATTCGTTAACTAGGAATCAATATTATAGCTTGTTTCGTTTGTGGCTAGACCCACCTTAGGGTTAGTGGGATCGCTTCTGTCCGCAGAGGGGATTTACCTAACAAAAAAATTGGCGACTTCATTGGGGATCAGTGCGAGTTTGTCTTTCATCCATTACGTCTTCTTTTTGGTCTTTTCTTACTTATTTTTCCTTTTCTGATTACTCTGCTAAGCCTAAGACCCTTGTTCAACCCTAGAGGATCATATCTGACCTCTGTCCTTCAAAATTTTTCCCTTTTGCCTCAGTGAACTGGCTTGGCGTGCTTTCTGTTCAAATAGTTGCACCGATTGGCTCTATTTGCTAGTGTTGTACCCGTGCTATCCCCTGTTTGGTTCTTATTACAGCCAAACAACCATGCTGACCCCTGTAGGTTTTAGGGTTTGCTCTGTTTTGAATATTTTTGGTCAATAATTTTGCTTCTGGGTTATTTTTAGATATGTATTGAGTGCTTTGGGATTGTTTTTTAATGTGATCAACTTTCTTCCTTCGGTTTTTTGTCTGTTTCCTATCAGCATCATAGCCTTAAGGTTTTTCAGTGCTTTGGTATGCTAAGCCTCCTGTAGGAGTTCGATTTTTTGTTTCACAATCAACTTCATTCCTTGTTTGGTTGCATTCAGCTCCCTTGATCTGTTTGAGTGATTTTGGTTGAGTGATTGTTGCCTCTTTCATTCAATTTTTCTTCTTGTCACTCCAAGCATAGATCACACTGCTTGCATGGGTCTATTTGGAAATATGTCTTCAATTTGAGAGATTGCAACATTGGTTTGAGTTTTGTTATGTTTTTTTTGGGTTGATTGAAATCATTTCGCTTCAAATATCGCATTAAATTTCTTGAACTAGTGTTTTGGTTTCTTTTTCATGTCATTTAGTGCACTGTTTGCTCTATTACATTGAAAAAAAAAATTATTGTTTGCAGTCTTGTTTGCATTGTGAAATTGAAAGTCTTTCGCATATCTAGCATTGGAAAATTCTAGGAAATATTTCTCATTTTCATTATCTTGCATCAGATACTATAGTGGATTATTCTACATGTTCTTATTATTTTCTATCGCTTGGAAACTCCTAACTTTCTCGTAGATAGCTTTTCATCGAACAAAATGGTATCTTTTGGCATGTATCTTGCATTTAGGGATTTTGGAGATCCAAAATTCGGTAGGACCTTGGAACTAAAACATAAATACAAGATAAACTTAAAATTTACTCAATTAACCTAAGGTAACATTGAAACCTAATGAAACATCTAGTGGTCTAAGTTAGAGACATGTTCTGGTGTCTTTAAACCGAGTATTTTTCGCTCGCCATCTGGAGCACTAGTATGGACTTGTGCTCCCCGTACCGTAGAGTATATAAAGGGAGACCCCTCTAGGTTGCAATCCTTTTATCCATGGGAAATGAGTCTACCGCCTTGTAACTGTGATACACCAAGCACATCATTTGGGGAGGCTACCTGCACATACGTTAAGTCCTTGGTCAATTATTCTTTCATTTGATTACCAAGGTGTATATGGCAGTTCATAGAAACCTGGTACACCCTTCTACCTAGAGTACCGAAGCAGTCATTTTCGATCTTTACTGACTCCATAAATTTGAAAATATCATTGAGCACTTTTCATTTCATGCTCATTTCAACCTGAAAGTGATAGAGTCACCTTTTACCTATTTCTCGACTCTTAAAAGATGAAATGACAGAGTTTTCTTTCAGTGTTTAAAAATTAAATATCTACGAAAAATTCCTGGTTAAAGTTAGCTTCCTTAGCATTGTTTTAACGTTGTTTCTAATGACAACCTTTCCAAAGTTTACCAACCAAGGAGTCCCCTCCGAAAGGAATCCTGGCCCTTTTCCTACTTTTGGGAATGTTGGTGCTCCTTATATGGCAACGTTGTCTCTTCCAGGGTTAACTGTTGGTTTTCCCGTGTGGTTTTTTTCGACCTCGATGGTCCCGAATGCCCTGATCTCTATTCAAAAATCCCCTCCACCTGAACAACATCATGTTGGTTCTAAAGTGGACCTCTCCCCTTCTTCGCCTATTTATTCATCCTCCTCTTCTACTTTTCCTAGTGAAAGTCTAGCTTCTAGTAACTGGGTGGCTAAGAAGAATAAGAAGAAGAAGAAGTATGATAAGAGAGAGGTCAACTCTGTGGCTATTGAGCCTAAGAAGCCATCCATCGATAAACCATCCAACCTTCCATAGAAAGTAAAATTCCCTTGCATGTTGTGCAAAGGTGACCACCATTTTCGAGACTACCCTGGAATTCCCAAGGTACTTGAAGTTTGCTATGACAGTCGTTCGTCATTTCCTTTGGCTTCGAGAATTCATATTGGTAGCACATATTTGAATAGTGATGATAAGACTCATAAGAAACAGGGTAAGATTACCAATCCCTATAAGTTGTGTGAAGGGCATCATCCCATTCACCTTTGTCCATACATGGATGAAGCCAAGAGAGTGTTGGAAAACTTTACTGTTTCTGCACCCTGCCTTCTGGCTGGTTACCAGAAACTTTCTTTGAGTCCTCCACTGGTTGATTCCATGATCGGTCAAGAGTCATCATTGGTTGATCCCACTCCCCCAAAAATTCAAATTCAGGAATTCTTTCCCGACACACCAATGGACGTGGAATCGGTCGACTTGATCCCACCTATGGTTCATCAAGTATTTTCTGTTGAGAGTGGATCTCATCCCCCTCATGTTCTTCTTGTTTCTTCATATTCTTCGGACTTGAAGAAGGAATCTTCCATCCCTGTAGTTCAAGAAGCTGCTCCTCCTTCTCCTGTGATGGATGTCCCGGAGGATGATCCTCTTGCTTCGATAACACCAGGGGATGACCATTTCATTTCTATGGTACCCCCTCCAACTAGTTTGGTCGCTTCCTTCGATTGGAGTCGATTTGCAGGATAACGCCTTCCTTCTTATGTGCCTTTCGAGATTAGACCTTTTATATGGTAGTACCCAACACCATTATAGATGAAGGCGCGTTTTTTATTATTCTGTCTTCCACTACTTGGCAAGCATCTGGTTCTCCACTGCTTATGCCTATTACTCAGAATATGTTGGCTTTTAACAGAGGAACCAGTCAACCGTTAGGAATCCTTCTGAAGTTTCATGTTACTTTGGGAAGGAAAACTGTCTATATAGACGTGATGGTTGTTCCAGGTCCCTTATATTTTAACTCACTCTTGGGCTGTGACTATATTTATGTCATGGGAGTGGTTGTCTCTTCCCTCTTTCGTGTGATTTATTTTCCACACAAAGGTCGGATCGTGACCATTGATTAGATTTCATTATTTGGTCTTAATGCGACATCTGGTCCACCATCGTCCCCTCCAGGTATTTTTCTGTTGGTTTTAACTTCCCTGCCGCAGGTTAATTAATTGGCTACCTGTCCCATGCCCTCATTCAGTGATACTGCCTTTGTGCATCATGTGCTAGGGGCATTGGGTCCTGATTTCCAAGATGTTGTTCTCCCATCCTGTGTAAAACTCTTGGATGCCATGACTTCTTATTCAACATGATTAGTTGTTGTCGGAGCATAGTTCATTTTTCTTGTGTCAAGCTCCTTAAAAAATGAAACAAGCTCTTCGGAGAAGAATTCGTTTCCTTGTGTCAAGCTCCCTAAAAAATGAAATAAGATGTCATGGGGATAGTTCTTTTAATGTGTCAACCTCGTTAAAACAATGAAACACAATCCCGTTCAATTCGAGTCTTTGCTTAGATATCATAAAATCCCAGTCAAGTCTTTCATTGATTTCATCATTTGAACCTTCACTCCATCTGCCGTTCATATGGACTGAAACATGGGGGGAATGTACCTCAAATTAAGTCACCATGTTGGGGGCATGCTTACTTTTTCAAGCATTGTTTGTTTCCATTTCAAGATTGTGTAAATATGAAACCAATTTCAAGCATAGTTTATCTTTGTTTCAAGCTTGTGTAAAAATGAAACCAACTTCAAGGAGAGTTTCCTGATTTCAAGCTTGTGTAAAAATGAAACCATTCCCATTTTATCTCTTTTGATTGCCACCTTATCAGCCTATTTTTCCAAATAAACCTTGGTTTTCTCATTCCACCGTCACTATCTGCTTGGCCGATCATACGCCTTCACTTGGTTGTTTTACCCATTCCTAAGGAACTGCTGCGATGAGTGTTCTTGTTAGCCAGCCTCTTAACCTTTACTTGTTTTGAGTAGTTCCACCATTACCAGAACCAGTAGCTACCATTAATACCACTCGTTCCTCCAGGAGGAGTCAACTTTCAGCTCTTTTTTTACTCTTGAAAATTGAAAATATTGTCAAGACTCTTGTCATTTTGAACTCATTAAATGGATGCGAAACGATATCTACCCAGTATACGTTTACCCCTTTTTTGGGCTGGGATATATTATTTATGAAAAAGGGATACCTTAGCCTATCGCGACTAAGGGGTTCTCTCGAATGTTGTTTTCTACCTTTTCGGATCTGAGAGACTATTTATGAAAAGGGCCTTGCTCGAGTTTTCTTTTCTTCTTTATTTTCAAACTCTATAAACATGAAAATATGGTGAGTTCTCCCTTTGTCAGACTCGCTAAAAACTATGACATTGAACTCCATCATTATGATGTTACTCGAGTTCCTCCTTCCTAGGGCTCATAAAATGTACTAGGTTGGATTTGGTCGGAGGACAAACTTACATAGAAAGCATATGATATCCCCTTCAAGCTTGTTTACAAAAATAATTGGGGTACTTGCCATAAATGGTGGGGGAAAATGGAACCAGACATTAGTCGGTAGTATGTCACTAT
This sequence comes from Pinus albicaulis, assembly GCA_034641835.2. NCBI lineage: Eukaryota > Viridiplantae > Streptophyta > Pinopsida > Pinales > Pinaceae > Pinus > Pinus albicaulis. Next base: position 71,960,867 of record CM076574.1, on the reverse strand, counting down.
TGAACATGGCACTTGTCTGCATTTGTGTCGAGTTGGGGACATCTCACCTCGCCATTTTTTTGCCTCGATGGGTTTGGGTAATCTCTTTTGACCACTCATCTGCTCTTTTCCACGTCACCATGACCTTAGATCCTTTGATGTAAAATACTGCCAAATCTAGTGTCGTGCCACCGATATGTTCAAGAGTGGTTTTTACTCTGCAATTTTCTACCTCCCCCTGATTCTCTATTGGTCCCGATTCATAAATCATCATATTCCACTGTCTTAGGTCGACGATGTGGGAAAAATCATGGCCCTCCTTCAACCGAGTCACTTCCTGTCGACTTCAGCTCATTTTCTAGGAAGTTGATCTAGAGATTCCCTTCAGGTACCTTAGAGCCAGCATGCCTTAATGGCAGGTTCCTTGCATCCGATGCAAGGTTCACATCATTGGCCTTTGATCGGATGATTCTGTTGGTGTTTGACGCCATATCATTGTTCACATTCTGTGGCTTGTACCTTTTTTACCTTGAGAACCATTTTCATTATTGGTGGTTTCTCTCCTGTCTGTTAATAGCTCTCATTATTAGCTGGTAATGAAATGATGTTCCTGCATGTTCGAATTCAACTCGTCTATTTTCATGCTCGAATTTGTACTTTTTTCGGGTCGAGATGGAGCACAAGACCTTGGGTTTTGTCGAATGAAATCCAAGCTGCGAGATTCTTTGTGGATTACTATGAATTATTACATGACTCTTCTGATTGGATGGATGTGACCATATCTAAGTCTATTTGTTGATCCTTATTGCTGGATGGCTATGTCCATACCTTAGATCTCACTTTTATATACTCTATTATGGATGGTTTCTCCCACGCCACATATCATGTATAAGAGATATCAGTTCTATTTGTACTCGTAGCTTTTCTAGCAATAGTGGTTGGGTCGAACGCGTTCTTATAAATCATTTCACCCCTCCCTCTCTCTCGGACCTCATGCTTTAGAGGGCATCTGTTACAAAAAAATTTGTCACCGTCCCTGCAATCCCTTACCCAACATATTAGAGGGTCTTTCCGGTGACTTGTGAGAATTTTCATACTTTGCAAACACCTTATTTACATCCTTCTGCATAAGGATATCATTGAACTCCTATTGGAAATTTCCTAAAAAAGCATACAAAACCTATGCTTTTGCCTTGGCACGGTAGCCAGTTCACCCCTCGCGCCAATGTGGAAGATTTTCACTAGAGCCTGCACCACCTGGCACTATGTCTCAGTGCAGTGCCTGTGACAAGCTATTTTAGGAATGTTTTTTAAAATTTGAGGCGGAATTTTCCTTCTAACAACCTCAGGGATGAGTCACTGGAAGTGGTTAAGTTGATTAGCCATGGATCTCCCTCTTTAAGCAGTGGTTTCCATCTCCCATGGAACACTCCTTGAAGATAGGCTTCCCTTCCATAATTATAGGGATCCTAACCTCTGCCTCTCCCTCTATAAAAACAGGCCTTCTCCCTTTATGAGAGCTAGTTGAACAAAGAGAATTATACAGATGAACATATAGCCAAGTAGCTGAACTTGGAGAAGAATACTATAGCTGAGTAATTTCTATTGAGAAGGTAGAACTGAGGAGAAATCTGTAGAGAGAGTCCCATCCGAATTCCCAATGAGTCTTTGTGAGATGCACTCTGCTTGAACGTTGTTGGAGGAGACCACAACATCAAAGCTTGATTGTACTCTTCCTTTCATTTGTTAATATACTTGACTATGGCATTGGTTCCGTCATTGTGTTATGTTGTTCATCTAATGCAATGTATTTAGTCCTCTTCCATTGACTAATAGTTACGAATTTGAATTAGTATGTTGTATATTGTCATTGTTTCTTATATGTGTGTAGGTGTCCGATCATGAGAGCAAGTGGATCATGATCTCTCAAACCAATAGCGAGAGGCAACAACTCTTTTCGATGAAAACAACAGCATAGGACCTCCGGTAAGTCCTCTATCGAATCTCTATCCATTCGTTAACTAGGAATCTATATTATATCTTATTAGGAAATTATGGTTACATTGAACATTTCATACTCTTTTCTATGGATTTATTGATTTCCTCTTGAATCTATTACCTCCAAGAATAGTCACATAAAAAACTCTTATCAACATATTATATATGTGTCCGGAACTACATTCTTGGTTAGATTTTCATTTTTACCTTTTATAATGATTCCTCAATGTATTATTTTCCACCTACTTCACTAACGTACTGTGGAATTATGCTGTAATATATTTTTCTTGAAGGAAACCTACTCGATGAGTTTCCTTTTTGATAGCAACCTATTTGTTGAGAATCTAAATTTGATGTATCTACATGTCAGTTCAGAAGTGATAGAGAAAGGAATTCTAGTCAGTTACAGAGGAATGATGAAGTTAAAGTTTCAATATATATACATAGGTTTGATGAAGGGAACCCACATATACCTGCAGGTTTCGTGAGGGGAACTTGAGTATACATAAAAAATTAGTGTATACACAACTTTGCTGAAGAAAAGTCACGTATACACATAAGTACAAAGAAGAAAATTCATGTATGTGTTGGCACACTAATTTCAACCATACCAAGGGTATTTACCATGGTATTATCCCACAATATTGAGTGTCATAACGACCGTTTGATCTCGTCCAATAATACCACCAACACTTGTATGGTTTTTGGCTCATGGTATTAAATAAGTTTCAAACTATATTAGGAGGAGAATATCATAGTGCAAGGGTGTGCATATGAATTAGAATTGAATGAATACATCTGTCTAAAGTATATATGCATGGATTGGGCTCTATTCAATAGATAGATATGTTATTTTGATGCACTCATGAATACAATAATGGATCAGGATCTCTAGACCTGAAATCACTATGTATTTGTATGAACTGTTTATGAGTTTTATAGATATGTGGTCTCACGTGTAATTTCTGAAGTAAATAATATGATTGGAGAAATTTTTATAGTGTTACGTATTCATGTAATATTTACAGCTCTATATGTTGGTTCGTCACGGCCAAAGTGCATATACCCGCGGGTTGATTTCAGTAAAACCGTGTATGGAAGTTAGGGTTTTTCTGAATATTGCTGAAAAAAATGTTTGATCATTTCCACTATATTTTTGTTGTTTTTCAATGAAGTCTTCATGTACATTTGGATTCTTTGAATATTGTTTATGCAACTATTCGAGTATGTATAAATATGATCAGCGACTGGTTGATTGAATATGATGGATGTTGTTGACTGAATAAGGGGTTCTATAAATCTAACAAGGTATGCCTGAATGTATCTAATGTGTTCTGAGTCTGATTACATTCCTAATTTCAGTATATAAAGATATTTATAAAGGTTCTTCCACAAGAAAACATGTATGCATGGAGGTTGCAGTAAGTAAAGTACCGTATAAAATTGGTTTTATGAATGATCGGGGTTGAGGTCGATTCTGCATGTTAATACAAAAGTTTAGGTTTAATGTTGTGATATGGTTACAATTATTTCACTGTTTCGATTATTGCTTGATGGCTATTAGTGTTGATATAAAAATTCCATTGTGTTGAAGTTATTGTATCCATTGTGAAAATTTATGAACTGCGTTCTACAGTCGTTCTGAGGGCAGAAGCCTTCAATGTGGAAGTCGAAGCTTCCTACCAGTAGAAGTTGGTGATCAGTTCAAGGGGTTGAAGCTCCCTTCCAGTAGTGACTCATAAACGAGATCAAGGGGTTGGAGCTCCCTTTGAGTAGTAGCTGGAAAACGAGAGAAGGTTTCATCCTTCTGTGTGTGGGTGCCTGCATACTGATATGAGTCTGCATCAATAAAACATTGTAATCAGTTTTCTATATAATAAACATTGAAGAAAGATACGAAAGCAGCGGTGGTTTTCTCCTGACTTAGGTTTCCACCTTAAAATATTTTTGTTCATGTGTGATGTTTTTTGTGTGATTATTTACTCTATTATTATTGAACATATCTACTTCTCAAATCTCTGATGTATAACTGATGATTTGGGCTAAGTTAAGTTTATGAATATTTATTTGAACATTAAAATTAATATGGGTATATGCATGTTTACTTTACAAAATCCACGTGCATACGCTAGTTGGAGTAATTACAGTCACATATAGAAATGAGTTAAATGAAAATAAAATATTGTCATTATTATAAATATTGATTCACACCCCCGCCCCCTCTTAGTATTTTTCCCATTAATTGGTATCAGAGAAGGTCCATCTGAAGAATATTAATTGCCAGAAGGAAGATCATCCAAGATGAAAAATCAAGATGGAACAACATCTTTCAGACCACCACTCTTTAACGGAAAAAAATTAATCTTCTAGAAGACAAGAAAAACATCACATCGTCAATCTCTTGGAGCATATGTTTAGGAAGTTGTTGAAGGCGATTACCAATATCCAGCTATAATTCCAATAGATCCAACAACAAGGAAGAACTATGAAACTAATGCAAAATTTGTCAATGTATTTTTAGGAAGCCTGACCGAATCAGAAATTTTCATGGTTATGCAGTTAAATACAACAAAGGAGATATGGGGAAAAATCATTCTAAGCTATTAATTTGGTGCCAAGGTAAAAAGTGCCAAACCACAATCTCTCAGAATGAAAAATGAAAATCTTAGAATGGATAATGATGAAACTCTTTCTAGTTTATTTTTGCATCTAGATGATATCATAAATCGTATGAGGAATATGGGTCAAGATATAAGAGAAACAACTTTAGTAGAGAAAATATTAAGATCTATAACTCCTAAATTCGAGTCAAAATTGATTTTTATTGAAGAGAAGAAGGATCTACAGACTCTTACTATTTTTCAACTTCATGGGATCCTGACTACTTTTAAAATGAGAAAAGGAGGTCCTTCTGAAGTCAAAGAAGCTAATTTTAGAGCTACTGCGAAAGGAAAGGACAAGGAAGAACAAAAATAATCACGGTATGTTTCAGAATAAGTGATTTCTTCATAAAGTAACTTCACCTTGGCAATGGAAGGTTCGAAGGTAAGCTTCCTTTCAAATTTTTTTCTTATGGGAGAGTGGGTCATTATGCTTCTAAATTTCCCCATAAATACAATCGTCATAAGGGAAAGGATTTAGCAAAAGTAGTAAGATATGATTTGTCAATAGAAAAATTTACTAATGAAGATAGTGATGGCTTGTCAAATAGTGAAGAATGAGAATTTGATCAAGATTTAGACTGCTCCTGGGATTTGAAAAAGGCACTAGTGAAGCTAAAAGTAATTTTATGGACGATTTAGAGATAAATGATTTTCTTGAAGAAATCACTCTACTCAAAATATGCTTGGAAGAGAACAAAATGGCCATATATACTCTAAATAATCGACTCATATAAAAGGAGAAGCATAATGAGAAAATAGAATGTGAAATAGTAAGTCCAAGAAAGGAACTTGAGAAATTAAAAACTCTAAACCTTAGATTTTCTAAAGGAACTGAAGCCTTAGATGAAATTATCAAGGTTCAACGCTCTCCTCTTGTGAAGAAATGTCTTGGATATATTGGTGATTCTTCTGAGTTAGAAAAATCCTAAGCTACAAACTATCTAAATGCAGCAAAAGCTAGCCAGCAAAGCTTCGTCACTCAGCAAAAGAACAAAGACAATGTCCACATAAAGCATGATCATTCAAATTCAAGGATGAACAATAAAATAAATATTACTCAAAAGGTAAACAACACTAGAAGGTTCTATGATCAAAAAAATTTATTCTTTAATGGACAATGTTTCTCATGTCATAATTTTGGTCACAAAGTTGCTGAATGTGTTGCATACAAAACCATCAAGACAAGAGAAGAAAGAAATAAAAGAAACGAGATAGGAATAAAGAAGAATAGTTATAAAAAAATTTCTCATCTTCAAAATGAAAGTGAATATTAATTTTGCAATACTTTTTACATGATGAATCTGAATGTACGAGAAAACTTCAGCCAAAAGAACAAATATCCACAAGCTCGAAGGTATGGAGAAGCAAGGACTTATAGTTTGAAAGTTTCGCCATAGATTTATTTTTAAAAGGGGAATAAAATCAACGTTAATTGATATCAGATGTTCAAAACACATGACAGGTGATAAAGACAAACTTATTTCATACAATCCATTAGAGAAGTAAAATAATGTTACTTTTGGAAATGACTCTCCTACTATGATTAAGGGTAAATGATATGTTTTTATAAAATAAAAGATTAAGACTAAAAATGTTTTGTATGTTGATGGATTAAAGCATAAATTGTTGAGTGTTAGTCAAATATGTGATTACATAAATGAAATTGTCTTTCGATCAAAAGAGTGTGCAATTTATGAAGTTGACATAGGAAATACCATAATAAAAGGAACAAGAACACCAAGAAATTTGTATATATTGAAAGGTGGCTAAGTTAACTGTTATCTAGGTAAATCAACAGAAAGCTTCTTATGTCACAGAAGATTGGGACATCTGAACTTTTCTCAAGTAAGAAAATCAAGTAGGCTCAAAGCTATTCGTGATCTACCCAATATCATTTTACCCGAAAGTACCATATGCAAATCATGCCAATTCGGTAAGAAAACCAAGTTTCAATTTAATACCAAAGAAGGATAAACAAGTAAGCCTCTTGAGCTTATACATACTGATTTATGTGGACATGTGAGGAAAAAGTTACCTCATGGAGAACAATACTATATCTTATTCATTGATGACTTTTCTAGAATGTGTTGGATCAATTTATTGGAACATAAAGATGAAGCATTTGAAAAATTTAAGGTCTTCAAAGATTTATTTAAAAAATGAATTAGATCTAAAAATAAAATGTGTTAGATATGACCGAGGAGGAGTATACATATTAGGTGAATTCATTGATTTTTGTGAACATTATGGCATAAAAGGATAGTTTTCTGTAGCTTGAACTCCACAAAAAAATGGTGTGGCAAAAAGAATAAATAGAACAGTTCAACAAATGTCTCGTGCTATGCTTGATGAATCTAGGACTCCTGACACCTTTTGGGGTGAAGCTCCTCATATTTGAGTAAACATTCTTAACAAGGCTCATGTTCATGTAAATAGTGATAAAACTCCTTATGAACTTTGGTATGGTAATACTCCCACTATGAAGCACGTTAAAGTTTTTGGAAGCAAATGTTATAAAAAAAATAATGACGAAAATGTTGGTAAGTTTGAACCTAGAGTAGATGAAGGAATATTTCTTGGTTACTCTTCTAAAAGTAAAGCATACAAATGCTACAATAAGAGACTTCGGAATTTTTTTGAATGTATTGATGTTGTGACTGATGAATCTCTCTCAACTCCCAAAATGGAAATAACAACAAATGAAGATCATTGTGATGAAATTTTTTCCCTCATCAAATAGCAATAATATAGAAGGAGAACCTAATGAAGCAACAGAAGAAGATATGTCAAAAATAGAAAAGGATCCATCCAGGTATGTTCAAAAGAATCATCGAGAATCTCAAATTTTGGGAGAAAATGAATCAGGGGTACAAACAAGAAGAACTCTTGAAGGATCTCCAGTTATATAGAATTTTTATCCACCATTGAACCGAAAAATGTAAATCAAGCTAGTAAAGATGAATCTCGGATTCAGGCCATGAATGAAGAACTTGACCAAATTGAAAATAATAATACTTGGGAATTGGTTCTAAGACCTCACAATAAAAATTTTATTGGAAAAAAGTGGATATTCAAAAACAAGTTAAATGAAAATGGAGATGTAATTGGAAAGAAAGCTAGAATTTTTTGTTAAGGGTATGCTCAACAAGCAGGTATAGAGATTGAAAAAACATTTGCACCAGTAGCCAAACTTGAAGCCATAACAATGTTTCTTGCATTTTCAAATTTTCAACAATTCAAGGTTTATAAAATGGGTGTAAAGTATTATTTCCTTAATGGTGATGTGGAAGAAGAGTCTTATATAGAACAACCAGAAGGATTCATTTTGGGAGATGATGAAAAACTTGTTTACAAACGTAAAAATTCCCTATATGGTCTAAAACAAGCCCCACGGGTAAGTACTATCGTCTTCACAAATATCTTCAACAACAAGGTTTCAAAAAATGATCCACACACAGTAACTTATGCACAAAAATTGAGGATGATAAAATGTTAATTATTGTTGTTTATGTTGATGACATCAATCTTGGGAGTAATGAAGAATCCATGAATCATAAATTTTCTTATGTTATGCAGCGGGAATTTGAAATGTCTTTACTTGGGGAGCTGACATATTTTCTTTACTTACAAGTGCAACAAGCAAGAGATGGCATCTTTCTCTCACAAGCGAAATATCTCAAGAAGATCCTGAAGAGGTATGGGATCAAAGACTACAGACATGTCATCACTCCATTCGTGACATGATGTAACCTTAGTTGTCATGATGAATCTCCCTTGGTAAACCAACCAGAGTTTAGATCTATGATTGGAATTCTATTTTATCTAACAGGGACTAGACCAGATATCATGCATGCAGTTGGGATTGATGGGCGATTTAAAGCCAATCCAAAGGAGTCACATCTTCAGGTCGTAAAAATAATATTCAAATATATACAAGGAACTCAAGGTTTTTGTCTATGGTGTCCCAAGAATGTGGATCTTACTCTTCATGCTTACACAGATGTGGGCTAGGCTAGAAATCTTGATGACCAGAAAAGCACTAGGGTGCTGCATTTTATAAGGGGCACTAATTAGTATCCTGGTTCAGTAAGAAAAAAAGTTCCATTACCTTATCTACAGTAGAAGCATAATATGTGGTTTTTACATCATGTTGCACAAAACATCCTTGGATGATACAGGCATTACTAGACATTTAAATTAAATTTTCTCCTCCCATATCCATCCTATGTGATAATAAAAGTGCCATAAGTATCTCGAAAAATCCTGTTATGCATTCCAAAACAAAGAACATTCCTATCAAGTATCACTTTTTATGAGAACAAGTTCTTGAGAAAAAAATCAAATTGGAGTATGTTCCCTTAAATGTACAAGTTCCTGACATATTTACTAAACTTCTTCCAAGAGAAGCATTTGAATATCTCAGATAGAAGCAGGTAGTTATCTCTGCCTCACTTATCTAATAAATTTTATTTTAGAAGATTAAATTTGGCATGTAGGTTTCATGACCCTTAGTCACGTATATGCATGAGTTTCGCTGTATATAGTCACGGATGGCTCCTTTTGTCATAAAATCAGTGGGTCAGCCTTCAAAACAATGTTTTTCATGTTGCTGACATATTTGGTTTAGCTCTGATGCTCAGGTGTTTATGGGTACAGTCTGCGATTCTCGTTTACATTTCCTTTGCTTAATACTTATATACTTGATGAAGATGCCTTGATGAATTGGTTGTTGAAAATGTTCAGGATGCACATTTTTAGGGGGAGCATTAGCCTTGATGGATATAATGCATTGTTGGCATTCTGTTGGTTACTGAATAATGTTTGATGATCTCTCTCTATTGAGGCTCTTTGATCTTGGTTATAATTTCATATTTGTAATTTGATCTAAGGGTCATGTTGAGACCTATGATGTAAATAATTTCATATTCAGTCATCTAAGGACTTTTTCAAATTTGTAAACCCACTTGGTTGGGTAATTGATGTATGTATGCATAGTTGATGATAGGAAAGGTTATAGAGTATAAAAAATCTATTTTGAAGCTTCAACATGTGTTCAGGGGGATTATGGTTTGTATAGTGCACCACAGACCTTAGCGTTACTTTATCAGTTCACTCTTTTCTCTTGATGTAAAAGGGGGAGAGTAACTTGGTGTTTGAATAGTGCTTATGATTTATGTGTCTATCAGGTATCTGTAGGATTGTGGTGATCAAACACCATCATGGTTTCCATCAAGTCCAAAGGGGGAGATTGTCGGTATTATGATGTAATATGTTGTCCTTGATGGCAACCTACTCGATGAGTTTACTTTTTTATAGCAACCTATTTGTTGAAGATGTAAAATTGATATATATATATATATATATATATATATATATATAGGTCAGTTCAGATGTGATAGAGAAAGGAATTCCAGTCGGTGAAGAAGGAATGATGAAGGTAAATTTTCAAGATTTATATGCATGTTTAATGAAGGGAACCCACGTATATCAATAAGTTCGATGAAGGGAACCTGAGTATACATCAAGCATTAGTGCATAAGTAGTTTGTGTGAAGAAAATTCACGTATAGATGCATGTACAAAGAAGAAAAGTCACATATGTGTTGACTCACTAATATTAACCATACCAATGGTATTTACCATGGTATTAGCCCACAGTATTGAGCGTTGTAACAGCCATTTTATCCTATCCAAGAATAACACCAGAACTTGTGTGGGTTTTGGCTCATGGTATTGGATAAGGCTCAAACTATATATGAAGGAGAATATCATAGTCCAAGGGTATGCATATGAATGAGAATTGAATGAATACTTCGTCCTGATGCACTAATGAATACAATAATGGATCAGGATCTCTAGACCTGAAATGATTATGTATTTGCATGATCTATTTATGAGTTGTTTAGATATGTGGTCTGGCGCATAATTGTTTAAGTAAATGATATGATCTAAGAAATTTTTCTAGTGATACAGAGTCTCGTAATATTTACAGCTCTATACGATGGTTCATCACGGTCAAAGACTATATACCCACGAGTACGTTTCAGAAAAATCACGTATGGATTTTAGTGTTTTTCTAAAGATTGCTGAAGAAAATGTCTGATCATTTCACTTATATTTCTGATGTCTGTCAACGAAGTCTTCATGTAGATCTAGATTGTTTGAATATTATCTATGTTTCTAGTTGAGTATGTATAAATATGATCAGTGACTGGGTGATTGAATATGATGGATTTTGATAACTCAATAAGGGGTTCTGTAAATCTGACAAAGTATGCCTCAATGTCTCCAATTTGTTCTGCGTCTGTTCAAATTCCTAATTTCAGTATATAAAGATCTATACACAGGTTTGTCCACAACAAAACACGTATACGTGCAGGTTGCAATAAGTAAAGTAGCATATACAATTGGTTTTATGAATGATCAGGGTTGAAGGTTATTCTATGTGTTAATAAGTAAGTCTGGGTTTAATGTTCTGATATGCTTACAATGAATCATTGTTATTTTTATTGGTTGATGGCTATTAGTGTTTATCTAAAAATTGTGTTGTGTTGAAGTTGTTCGATCTAGTGTGAAAATTTATGAAACATGGTCTGTAGTGGTTTTGAGGGCATAAACCTTAAGTGTGGATGTCGAAGCTTCCTGCTAGTAGAATTTGGTGATTAGTTCAGGGGGTTGAAGCTCCCTTCCAGTAGTGACTAGTAAATGAGATCAGGGGGTTGCAGCTCCCCTCTAGTAGTAGCTGGAAAATGAGAGAAGGTTGCAGCCTTCTGCAGGTGGGTGCTTGCATACTAATATGATTTTGTATGATTACAACATTGTAAGCACTTTTATATATAATAAACATTGAAGACAAAGATGACAACATCAGTGTTTTTCTCCCGACTTGGGTTTCACCTTAAAATTTTGGTGTTCATGTGTGATGTATTTTGTGTGATTATTTACTCTGTTGTTACTTCACATATCTACTACTTAAAACTCTGATGTATAACTGATGATCTGGGCCAAGTTAGGTTTTTGAATATTTATTTGAATATTAAAAGTTGTTTGGGTATATGCATGTTTCTTTTAAAAAAGTCGTGTGCATACACTAGTTGGACCAGTTAGAGTCACATATAGAAATCAATAAAATGAAAAGAAAAGATTGTGATTATTGTAAATACTGATTCACCCCCCTCCCTCGGTATTTTTCCCAAAAAGTAGTGTGGGTATCAAAGGTCGAGAATTCCATCTATGTTAAAGGTTTCATTTTTTTGTATTTAAAATTTTTGTTTATTATCTGAATTGAGAACTTTAGTTTCATACGTTTTAATTTACCTTTGGCTTACTATAAACACCTTTCTCTCAACCTAGATATATATCTAAATTCCAACTCTTGGCACATATATCATTTCTATATTGGTAAAGTTGGAATGGTCATAGTTACATCTATCATACCCCTTTGGTTTCCCATCCTAGTGTGGAATTAATGTCTTTTTCCTCTTTCCCCTTGTACCCACTTGGGAACCTATCTATTAATTAATATCAATTAATTGCCACCCTTCTACTACACATTGACAAACACCTTTTCCATAAGAAAACATAGGATAAATGTATAAGTTCGTGGTTTAGCTACATCTAAGAAAAGGCACAAGATTTACTTTATATAAATATTCCACCTACATGGTCACTACGGTGAAATTTGTAACATTCCTAATACTTATAACCATCTACATCCCACCTAATTCTTATCATATTTCGCCTCATTGGTAGAACTAGTTACAATTTGGATTGATGACTTTACATGACATTTCACCACTATGCTACAAATTTTCATGTTGGATTATACGTCTAATGAACCGACAGTACTAGGGTACAGTGAGACTAACAAATGCCCTCCATGTCCTCACTACCCATATGATCTTCATGTGACAGGTATTACTCAGCTAACTTACCCAGTGGATATTCTTCCCTTCTAATCTAACGAAGGAAATCTTCTTATCCCAATATTGTAAACTTTGTTACCCTTCATTCCACTTGCTTATGTTTTCCTTCGTGACAAGTGTAACCTATAGAATGATGTCGGGGAAGATGTTATTGCTTTGGCATATTTTTTTCATACCCAGGCTCGACATCTCGCCACCTCGTAGATTTCAGTTAGACTCAAACAATATGAGAAGTGAAAATTTTTATTAAAATGTTGTATTTTCTTGTGGATGAAATCAACCCACTCTCCATTCACTCATTTTTTTTCAACTTCCCTGGTGTTGTTTGGTACACAGAGTCAGTTTCTATTCGACCACTTGGAGCATTTCCTAGTGCGGAATTTATTTTCAGGTAACATGGGTTTTTCTTTTTCTTTTTTAATTACAGTTTATTTCCTACACCCTGTATTTGTTAGCTGAAATTGTCACCTGAATACATTGTATTTCCTTCTTTACAGGTTGAATAATTATGGTTTCCATTTACTTTTCCATGTAGGGTTTGGTTTGCTTTCTCATGGATTTGATTCTTTCTCGAACAACAACTACAGGTAAAATATTAGAGGGTTTTCATCGTTTTCATTTTTCAAAGGGTGAACAAGCCCTCGCAAGCTCGAACCACAAAATTTTTTCATTTGTGTTTGTGGGGTTTTACTCTTTTTCGGAATCCATTCAGTGCACTCATATCCTTCCATTGTTACTAAGTAATCTATAACTCTCCTTTAGGATATTATGTGCTTTTCTACCCCTCAATACTAATGGAATTTTGAAAACTCACAGAACTGAACAACAGTGCTCTCCCAATTCCAGGTATAGTATTGTTATTTTGTAAGGAATTGTGTTTAAGGTTATGCTCCTTTACCAAGAAGAAACTTTCGGTTACTAGGTTACCAATTCTTTTATTATACGTTTTTTTGGGTGCTAGCTCCTAATATGTCTCACCATGAGCAGTACCCCTTCGCACATTATTTCGACACTAATTAGATATCTATTCAAATATGAAGGTGGGATTTGTTAAAATTGGCTACTTTACAGGTATATTATAAGTATTTAACAATATTTTTTCTTTGTAGCGGTTGTGATTTCCAATCACTTTTACCCATGGTAAGTCTTGTACTCATTGATCTTCTAATATTCTCTACAGGCGTGCATAACTCTGAGGTAGCTCGAAGTGTTTTGTTATCTTTTTTCCAAGGAAAAGGAGTGAGCGTCACAAATCTGACTCTAGCTTGCGATGGTAAAGGTTTGTTCTATACTGCACATCATCTCGGTTTCCCCCTATAGAGAACAAAACCCAGGCGCACTAAAAATGATTGTGTCAACACTCGTTAGCAGTCAATATAATGATTGTTGACAATCATCTCTTCTATTTGGGAATACATTTTAGAGTTTAATTTTCATGTTGATAGCATAGGAGTTACCATAGTCCATGTATGTGTATCCCATTTACCTTATATAATAAGTTTGTATCACTTTCAATAGTGATACAATTATGATATTGACACTTTCAATAGTCAACGTGTATTGAATAAATTCATCGGTAACCGAGTGAGGGTTTCTATTTTTTATTTTTTTATACCTTCCCATTCCATATGCAACCTATCCATGTCCTGAAACCATGTAGTAATATGGTTACAAATTTGATTCTAGCTTATATTAAGAATCTTTAGAACGAAAGTCACGTTATTTTGTTTTTCTATACATTTTAGAGTTTAATTTGCATGTTGATAGCATAGGAGTTAGCATAGTCCATGTATTTGTATCCCATTTACCTTATATAATAAGTTTGTATCACTTCACAATCATGATATTGACACTTTCAATGGTCAATGTGTATTGAATAAACTCATCGGTAACCGTGTGAAGGTTTTTTATTTTTTATTTTTTTTATACCTTCCTTTTCCATATGCGACCTATCCATGTCCTGAAACCATGTAGTAATATGGTTAAAAAATTGATTCTAGCTTATATTAAGAATTTTTAGAACGAAAGTCACGTTATTTTGTTTTTCTATATTTTTCTTGTGAGTGTTTTATGGTATCCTCTCTTCTCTCACACTTTTATTTTTTTCTTAAATAAAAAAATATAATAATTTTTTATGTTTTGAATAAATTCAATTTCTACGGGAATTAAATTTGATTTAATTTGTGTGCATGTTTTTTTTTCAGTACCTTATTCTTTGAGAACCAAGAGCTAAGTGCTTGTCATGTTAGATTTAAATATAGCCCTCTTACTCTTGTATTTTTATATTATAATCGTTATTCAATTTATGATATCCTCCTCGTTACACCTTATCTCATCAGGAAAGTCTAACCATGTTTGGTTTACTCTAGGTGACAAGAATTCTATTTGTACCTTGGTCGTTGTAATTAATTTCTCCATTTACACAATTCTTTTAACTGCTCTTTTTATTATTCTTACCATAAGGCAAGGAGAGTCTAATATTACATATGGGATATATATATATATATATATATATATATATATATATATATATATTGAAACTATAGTTGTATTTATACTTATACAGATATAAGGTATTACATGATATGCTATAATTTCTTTCCTGCTATATTTACATATAAAATCTTTCATTGAATTACTAAATAGGAATAATAGAGATATTCCATTTATCCTCAACAAAAGAATTTTAGGTACTTTTATTGTATAGATTTCTTATTTATAGAATCTAGATAGTATTTTTATTGACATCTCATTAATAACTAAGTGAATTATGTCTAGATTATATATATATAACCTTAATTGGTACCCATAACTTGTATTCTCTACTTTTAGTATTTCCTTTCAACGGATGTCATAACGTATTTGTACACTTGAAATTTAATTCATTATAATTTAAGAACATACACTATGACAATAAATTCTTCTATGCATGCAGCCAAAAGATTCAATATCCTAAGTGATAATATCAGACTATGTATGCCACCGATAATAGGCACAAATTAGTACAAAGGATGTAACAATAGATCATTCAAATTCAAAAATAAGGTATAAAGATAATTTAATCTAACTCTACTTATTTCTTGCGGAATTCTTAGGAACCGAGTAGGTTACACTAAACCGTGAACTATCTTTAATAGTTATCCTCGAGCTAAGAGCTTCTTATCTACATGGATCAACAACCACCCACTTTGATTCTTGGGTGGTTTTTCTTTTATAATTTTCCTCCGAGAAGATTTCTCAGTAGTTTTCTATTTTCAAGGTCTACCAAACCTTTTCCTAGGCCTTTTTTGTTTTTTTTTTTCAAGAATATATATATATTTTTTTCTCTAAAGAACACTATTATCTTCCCTGATGTTTTTTTGCACCCCAATTAGTGTTTCTCTCCATCTAAGTGATTAACTTAATATTTATCTCCCATTATCTTAATTTAATTTATTTTACTTTTCTCCTAGGGATTTTTAGGAGACTTTCAGGGAAGCTCCATCATGTGGAATTGACCACCAAAATTTTTTCTAAGTTGGAAATAAGTATTCTAGACTTTGTTGATCCTTCTTAAGTACTTCCAATAAATTTATTTATTACGTCGTAAATAATAATATACTTACATAATGACATAGCACAATCATGAATTCCCTCGCAATTAAATCCAATAATAATTTAACATCAACAAATATTAACTTCCTAAAAAGAATAGTAATAGGGGTATTACATCCTCATCCCCTTTTAATAAAACATTCTGCTCGTTGTTACCTCATTTCCATATTTCCTTACAATTGAAAGGAAAACCCTCCTCCATTTCTTGTTTCATTCCTACACCCATGTCTTTAGTACTATGAGCTTCCACTTCAGTTTATTTAGAGTGATTGTTCAATTTTTTAGTTCACATACTCTTAGATTCATTTCATTCTCCTTCCCTAACATGTTTTCATCCATTCTAAACACATGCTTTTTATTTTCATTCATGCACTCCACTTGTACCAAAAAAAAACTCTCCACATGCACCCAACAAGGTCATCAACATCAATATAGCATCACATAATATAATAGGTCCTTCGGTACATTTATTTACAACTATACAAGTGACATCGACATGACATGGGAATCATTTAATATGAAATTTAAAAAATGGAATTTCTAATTTCCTTTTGTATTACCCACACAGAGGTAATAATAATCAAAATAATACTTGCAACATTCTCTCTTATTTTGTTATTTTGATACCATTGTATCAAATATGTGTTTTTCATGCATACTTAAGTATAGAACAACCTACTACCTTGGACACTTCCATAGTTGTTACATTATTGTCAATTCCGCTCTGGAGTGTACTTCTCCAAGTTCGTCCTAGTTGTATACCACTTATTTTCAAACCTTTTCATAATCCTACAAATTATGAGGAAACAAGCATAAGGAATTCACAATACCAATATGGAGAATTAAAGTGATATTTTGGCATACAAAGTTTGTATGGTTAATACAACAAAATGCAACTTCACAGATCTACAACACTTCTATATATAGCCATGTAGTCTTTTCCCTTTGAATTTTTATATGCATGGGTTTCCTTAGCACAGAAAAAGTTAGTGTGTTTTTTTTCATCAATTACAGACATTTTTGCACACACACGTGTATATATGTTAAAATGATACATCAACTAGAAAAAAATAAGTTTAGGGATTTCCATTCATAGAAATTTAGGAAGATATCTTGATTACTGGGTTAAGCTACTCCAAGAAATTTTAACAACATTCTTAGTTTATCTAGTGACACTCTTGTAACCAACCACTTTGATGCTCGTTCTTCCTTCAATAAAATCTAATTTTTGGAACAACAATATTGATCTATAATCTCATAATTTTTTGACACCATTTTATTCTTATAATTGATTCCAATATATGATTTTGTTCCCATTTTTAGGGTTTATTTAAATTCTTCTTAAGGAAATACATGTTTCCACTCTTGCTTTTAGCTTTGGTCCAATTTACTCTTATCCATTTTTTTATAAGGTTGATGGTTTCTGCATCGTTTCTGCACTATATTTGAGTACCTACATGTCCTTCTAGATTATGGGGGAAGTGAAATGACACTATTACTATTATTTTCATCTTAATAGACTCGAATTATTCTATCTACTTTGTTATTTCCATGCCTGATTTTTTTTCGTTTATCCACAATTTGCAGTGAAATTCGATTATGTCTCATGATTTTATCTCTTACTTTTAGGTGCTTCCATACATATTAATGCCCCATTTACTATGGTATGCTTTTGTCACCCAAACCCTTGGTTACTATTTCTTTCCTCATATAGGTCGAAAGACCATTTAGTCCTTCTAGTTTACCAATAAGGAATTTATTTCCCTTTTATTGGACCATTGCAATTCAAAAAAATTAATCCACACGGGAATTAATTCTCGAAATATATGTTATCAACATCCATTTTATTAGTAGAAATGTTTGAATTGTGCCAATATTAATATTAATTATGCCTAAGAAGACTCATTTCTGAGTACTCGTTGTATTGTGCAACACCTTATTGTATTTGTATTGGGGTTATATATACCTTTTATTTTATTTGTGTAGCCTCTCTTAGTTCCTATATTCAAAACCTTTCTTATACAACAATGTTACCGATGAAACGGGAACTATTACCTCAAAACAGGAACTCTAGCCCAAAAATACTCAAAAAAACATGAAAAAATGTCCCAAAAACAAAAAGTGTGTATTCCAGAATGCATTTGTTTTTTTCTCAAGATCAAATTTCACCTTTTTATAAAATTATGCTAAAAATGAAATTGTTTATTGAAAAGATGATTGAAAAAACACCCTCAAAACAAAACGAGTTGATGTTGGAATAACAAAAAAAAACATTATGTCACACTTTTGACACATTGTAACAATGGAATTAAAGACAACATATTAGGACATTGAAAAATCGTAAAATTCTAAATTTTTTGATAGATGATGTTAAATATAAACAAAATCATGTCTCAAGAGCTTATCATTTCGAACAATTTTTATCCATGTTGTTAAACATAAAATATCTTGGCTCTGAACAACCCTAAAATTGTAATTATTTTCAACCATAACATTAAAGATAACATTTTGTAGTGCATAAAAACCTTAATGACAAGAAGTAAATCTCAAGTTTTTAAATCTTAAGTTTTCAAGATACTTGAACCATGAAATTATGGAGAAATTATATGACTTAAACAATTCTAAAAAACGAACAAGTAAATGAAAAATTTACTATTCATATATTTGTTTGTTTATATATAAAAGAATATTTTTTTATTTTTATTTTTTATTTTTTTTCTATACTTTAAATTATAATTTTTTTAGTTTTAAGAAAACAAAAATTAAAAATTAAAATATTCTTATATATGTTTGTTTATATTTAAAAAAAAATATTGTTTCTTTTTATATTTTAAATAATAATTGTTTTAATTTTAAAAAAAAATTAAAATTAAAAAATAATTTTTTGGTTTATTTTTTAAAACATTATTTTTAATTTTTTTTTATTGTTTTTTATATTTTAAAATTTTAATTGAATAGTTTTTTTTATTATTATAATAGTTTTTGTTTAAAAAATATTAAATATTTTAAATAGTTTGTGTTTGAAAAACATAAAATAAAATAAAATAAAATAATAATTTGCGACCTGTAGAGGGCCGAAGGCAGGGTGGGTAGCCCTCGACAGCGCTGCCCGATCGGCCTCTGGCCCACAGCTGGGCGGAGGGTGATTCCGAGAATCAGCTCCCTCCAGCGCCGCCCAGTTGGGGGTGATTCTCGGAATCGCCCTCCTCCCAGCTGAGGGTGATTCTCGGAATTGCCCTCTACCCAGCCGGGGGTGATTCTTGGAATCTCCCTCCACCTAGGTGGGGGTGATTCTCGGAATCGTTGTCCACCTAGCCGAGGGTGATTCTCGAAATCGCCCTCTACCTAACTGGGGGTGATTCTTGGAATCGCCCTCCGTCCAACCGGGGGTGATTCTTGGAATCGACCTCCGCCCAATGAGGGGTGATTCGCGGAATCGACCTCTACGCAGCTGAGGGTGATTCTCAGAATCGCCCTCCGCCTAGCCGAGGCCCGGGGGGAGGTTGGGCGACACCATCGAGGGCTACCTGGCCTACCTCTGCCCTGGCCACCAGCTGGGCGGAGGCAAGCTAAGAAATCATCGATGGTGCCACTCGGTTGGGCGGAGGGAGATTCTTAGAATCACCCTCCGTCCAGGTAGGCTGCACCATCGAGGGTTGCCCAACATGCCTCTAGCCCTTGACTGGGTAGAGCATGATTCTGAGAATCACCCTCCACCCAGCTGCGGGTTGGAGGCAGGCTGGGCAGCCCCCAACGGTGCCGCCCGGCCTGCCTCAGGCCCCTGGTTAGGCAGAGGGTGATTGCGAGAATCACCCCCGGCTGGGTGGATGGCGATTCCGAGAATCACCCCTAGCTAGCCGGAGGGCCATTCCGAGAATCACCAGCGGTTGGGTGGAGGGTGATTCCGAGAATCCCCCTAGCTGGGCAGAGGGCAATTCCGAGAATCACCCTCCGCCCAGTCAGGTGTGATTGTCAGAATCGCCCTCCGCCTAGCCAACGGCTAGAGGTAGGCTGGGCAGCCCTCGACAGTGTTGTCCGGTGTTCCTCAAGACCTCTACTGGGTAGATGATGATTACAAGAATCACCCTCCTCCTAGTTCGGGGTGATACTCGGTACCGCCCTCCGCCTAGCCGGGTGTGATTCTCGGAATCAATCTCTGCCCGTCTAAGCGTGATTCTCGGAACTGCCCTCCGCCCAGCTGGGGGTGATTTTTGGAATCACCCTTCACTCAGTCAGGGGCCAAAGGCAGGCTGGGTGGCTGCATCAAGGGATGCCAATCTGGGGGACGGAGGCAAGTTGGGCAACCCTCGACGGTGTCGCCCTGCCAGCCTCCGGTCCCCAGTCGGGTGGAGGGTGATTCCGAGAATCTCCCTCCACCTAGATGGGGGCCGAAGGCTAGCCGGGTGGCACCATCGATGGCTGCCCAACCTGCCTTCGCCCAGCTGGGGGTCAGATCTAGGCTAGGCAACCCTAAATGACACCACTCGACCTACCTCCAGCCCTCGGCTGGGTGGAGGGTGATTCGAGAAACCCCTCTGGCTGGGCAGATGGAAATTCTGAGAATCGTTCTCGACTAGGTGGAGGGTGATTCCAAGAATCACCCCTGGATGGGCAGAGGTTGATTCCGAGCATTTCCCCCTACTGGGGGGAGGCTGGCTGGGTGACTCTGTCGGGGGCTGCCGAGCCTGCCCTCAGCCCCCGGCTGGGAAGAGAGAGATTCTCAGAATTTCCCTCTGCCCAGCCGGGGGCCAGAGGCAGGCCGGGCAATGCCATCAAATGAAGGAGAGTGGGTTTTAGATCTATTTTCAGGTTTAGGTAAGTTTTATTATACAAATTTGAATTTAAATATTTTGTTTTTTAATTTTTATGTCTTTATACTAATTTTCTTTCTTATTTCCTTTTTACTTGATGATTAGGTACAAAACTAGCATGTTGTCTACCAAAAGTAAGAAATTGCATTTCCATCAAGAAAGACCCAATGCAATGAAAGTTTATTCAACAAAGAATTAACGTTCTTGAATTCCTTCTAGATGCAAAGCAAGAAGTTGGTATGAGGAAAGGGGATTTTAATGAATCATGTGTGGTAAAAAAAAAAAAGGAACCTCAACCACCATTATATGGAATGATTGGAAAGGGACACTTTGGAATATTTTCAGACAGGAAAGATCCATTAGAAGATGACAATGACCAAAACGAAGTAGAAAATGTTGCAGAAGAAGCCATCAATGATGTTCTAGATGATGTTGAAAATGTATTAGTTGATATTGTTGAAGATCTTTAAGTTATGCTTGCAAACAGAGCTCATTTTTTACATCTATTAATCAGTTTTACTTGCAATGTTTTGACTTTGATATTTTATGAGAGGAATCCTTATTTTTTGCAAAAAACATGTGATTACTATTATTTTTTGACATAAAATTCAATAAAAATGCTATTTTCTTAAGTTTTTTTGTTAAGATTTTCCCAAAAATTAGTTTATTTAACATGTTTTTTTTAACAAAAAGTCTCTAAAAGTGTAATTTTTGCATTCTATTTGTATTGAAAATTTGTATTTTTTTTGTCATATGATTCAAAATATTGGTTTTTAGCGACAATTATTTGATGTTCATTAAAAAATTAATTAGCAATACATAAACTTGTAGAAAATATAAACTTTATCATATTGACACTTTTTTCATTTTTTATGTGAAAAAGTGAAGATATCATTACAAATTTTTGTTTTAAAAAAAAATTATTTCTTTCTTTTTAAAACATAGGTACATAAATGCACTTAAAAATAAGAATCTCACGGAAGAAGAAGACATTAGAAAATGTATAGTGTCAAAATCAATCCTCTAAAAAAATGTTGGTGATGATATGCCACAACTATTCAAAATCGACATAAAAAGCATCATAGAAAAAAAGATAAAAAATATTAAAAGATCAAAATTAAAGTGCCAAAAACATGCTAAAAAAAAATTTATTCTGCATCACTACTTTTCAAAATTGGGTGTTTTTCTTGCTACGTTAAAAATAAGGTACCAGTCCAGTTACCTATTTCATTGGTAATAGTGTTATACAATTTCATATATAATAATAATTTTATTTTTTTCCATTTGAATTTCACAATTATATGTGCACAACTCACTTTGAAAACAATTCATTCTCAATTCATAATTTAAGTTCTTGCATTCTTACAATATTGTTTATTCATAACATAAGTTCTTGTACCACTTTACATCGACTTATTAGCATATATGTATTATCCAAGTATTTTCTATTGAGAAGGTGTGATAAATTTCCTTCCACTATATCTGCTTCTTGAATAGAAAAATAGTACATATCATGTTTATGTGCAAGTATGAATCTTACTTTGCATACAATTATAAGTATATATTCAATTATTTATATTCTTCCTCGCATTCTTTTGCCATTATGTGTTTAATTCTATCCTTAAGAAGCTAAATACAATTTATAACTTCTTGATTTTGTGATCATATTATTACATTCCTCCTTAGATATGTTGAATATTAATTAACTCATATCGTATGTAACAATTATTTCTTCAATATCGATTCTATTCTTACTCTCGTGGCACTTCATTTTCCTTCCCTACTCCATATTTTAAAGTTCACCGCCAAGTAATGAATGAAAAATTTAATGTTTACAATTATTGTATCATACATCCTAGTTCGACATCTTATAAAATAGTCTTTGTTACTTAAATTATGTCACCTGTTACTTTTTTACCCAATATTTTGCAAGGCTTACAAGTGTAACATACTTGTCTAATAATAATAAAATTTTGGCTAATCACTCAGTGTACTTTTTTCGTACATTTGTCTCTACCCCAACCAATATGTTATTAGCATCATTCCTTTGTATATAAAGCATCATTTAACTAATAAATATTTTGTACATACTCATAGGTCTTAACGAATTTCCAACTTATACTCTATTGGATACCTCTATTTCTAAAAATTGATTTTATGTCTTTTTTTTGCTATTGCCTTTAAAATATTTTCTTCTACCCCTTTTTTGGAGTGTAGGTTTTATTCATTAAATAGTCTATTATTACTAATTTATATTCCTTCCTTTAACTTCCTACAACAACCTTTATTTCTTGTTCTTATACTAGGATTACATTTAGACCCAACCTATTTGGTTAATATATTTACTAATTTCCACTTCAATATCAGGATAAACCAAAGAGGTCCTATCTCTGTAGAAAATTTGTGTATGCGGTAACATTTTGGTTGAGTTATTTCATTTATAATAATCGACACTAAGGCAAAGTGCATAATCATTACGGAACCTCAGTACACTCATTACCTTCTCCTATCTATTGTATAATGGCATTGCAGTCACTTTAAAATAGAAGAGGTACATATACTAGTACTTTGTTTTAAACAATCATGCCTAATATTTCTTATAATAGAACTGTCACGTCCTAGTTATTGCAATAGAAAACATAAAATATTTAATATCTCCCTTCTTCAATCTATTAAAGTATTATTTTACTACTGAGTAGTTCCATGTTTTCAATTCCATTGCGTCTGAATATAATGTAGCAATACTAATTTATGTCATACCACTATCAGTTAGCCCATAAGCCTTAACATTGAAATTAAAACTATGATACCATATGTAACATACCTCTTTATCCATAAGTTTTTTTAAAATTATATCTGCAGTATAAAATTCCACTCTTTACATGAATTTTAAATGGATCCTTATACTTTCTATTACCATAAAAAAAAAAAAATCTGGTTTCAGTGAACATATAATCTTATTTTCTGGGGGTTTATGGAAATTTCCATGTTACTTCCGAGAATAGTCCCATAAAAAACATTATCAACATATTATATCTTCTTATGTTCATTTTTCCAAGGTATTTTTCTATACCCACTTCACTAAAGTAGTGTCATTGTCAAAGGATAGGAATACCATCGATGTTAAAGGTTTCCTCTTATTTTATTTAAAACATTGGTTTATTATCCCAATTCGGAACACTAGAAACTTCCCTTTAAATTTACCTTTGGCTTACTATAAACACCTTTCTCTTAACCCACATATAGCTATAAATTCCATGTCCTTGCACATATATCATTTCTATATTTCTATTTTCATAAAGTTGGATTGATTTTATTTGCACATGTCTTATCCCTTTGGTTTCCTACCCCAATGTCGAATTAATGCCTCTTTTTCCTTGTACTCACATGGGAACCAATCTGTCGCTCATTTGACACCCTTATAGTACACATTGAGGAAGACCTTTTTCAAAAGAAAGCATAGGATAAATGTATAAGTTTGTGGTTTAGTTGTGCATAAGAAAACGAACAAGGTTTAATTTATAGAAATATTCCACCTCGATGGTTATTCGGGTGAAATTCGCAACCTTCTTAATACTTCTAACCATATCCATCCCACCTAATCCTTACCATATTTCACCTCATTTCTATAACTAGTTACGCTTTGTGTTAATGAATTTATATGTGCTACAAATTTTCATGTGGGATTATACATTTAATGAACCAGAAAAAATAGGTTACAGTGAGCCCAATGGGTGCCCGCCATATCCTCACTACCCATGAGATATTCATGTGATCGGTAGTACTAAGTTAACTTGGACGGTGGAGATTTTCCATGCCAAACTAACGGTGGAATTTTTATATTATTACCCTAATCTTGTAAACATTGTTACCGTCCTTTCCACTTTCTTATGTTTCACTGCATGAGCAGTGTAGCCTATAGAATGACACTAGGGAAGAACTTATTTCTTTGGAAGTTGTTTTTTAATTCGACCCCTTGGAGAATTTTCTGCTACAACATTTGTTTTCAGGTAACATGGATCCTTTTTTTTCTTATAGTTTATTTCTAGCACCCTATCTCTATTAGCTGCAATTATCACCTGAATATGCTATATTTTATTCTTTACGTATTTAATGACTCTGGTGGACCTTTCTTTTTCCATAAAGGTTTTCGTTGTCTCTCGTGGAGTTGGTTCTTCCCCCGAACAATAACTACACGTAAAATATTATAGGGTTTTCATAATTTTCATTTTTCAAAGGGTGAAAAGGCCCTAGGAATCTCGAACAACAAATATATTTTATTTGAGTTTGTCTCGGGTGTTTTACGGTCTTTTGGATTGCATTCGTTATCCTTTTTCCTTCCATTGTTACTAGGAAATCTATCATTCTCTTTCATGATACTGTGTGCTTGTTCTACCTCACAGTACTGATGGAATTATGAAAATTCATGGAACCCAACACCATGGCTCTCCCAATTCCACGACTATTATTTTTATTTTGTAAGGATTTATGTTCCAGGTTATGTTCCTTTCTTAAGAAGAATCTTTTAGCTACCAAATTACACAAATTTCTTTTATAGGCTGTTGTAGGTGCTAGCACCTAATCTGTCTCTTCATGAGCACCAACCGTTGGCACATTTTTTCGACACTAATAAGATATTTGTTAAAATATGGTGGTGGGAGTTGTGAAAATCATATCCTTTCCAGGTATATTATAACTCTTTAAGAATATTTTTTCTTTGTTGCAGTTGTAATTTCTAATTGTTTTTTCCCAGGGTAAATCGTGTACTCATTCAAGATTTTAATATCATCTACACTTATGCATGTATGCATAACTCTGAGTTATCTCTTTTGTTTTATTTTTCCTTTTTTTTCAGAAGAAAAAGGAGTGAGCTTCCCATCTCTCACTCTGACTTGCAATGATACAGGTCGATTCTATATTGTACATCATCTTAGCTTCACGCTATAGAAAACAAAGCCCATGTGGACTGAAAATGAATGCATCGTCACTCCTTGGAACTCAAGAAAATGAGTGTTTACTATTGGATATTCTATTTGGGAGTAAAATTTTAGGGTTTCATTAGCATGTTTATAGAATAGGAATTAAGAGTGCGACCTAGGGTTGCCGATGTATTGGGATCCCATTTAGCTTAATATGTTTATATCACTTCACAATTATGGTATTGGTACTTTCAATGGTAGCTGTCTATTGAATAAATTCGATGGTAACCCAGTGAGTTTTTTTTGTATATAAACCTTCCTATTTCATATGGGATGTAGCCCTGTACATGAGACCAACGAGTGAGACGGTTAATATTTTGAGCCTAGATTATGTAAAGAATTTTTACAATGAAAGTCGTGTTATTCTGTTTCTATATTTTGGTTGTGATTTTTTTATGGTTTCCCTTCTTCGCCCCCACTTGTATTTTCTTTTTAAAAATAGAAAACTAAAATCATATTTTTCCTTGAATTGAATAAATCCCATTTCAAGGGTAATGAAATTCCACTTAGTCTGTGTACATGTTTTTTTTCTAGTACCTTAATGATGTATGTATTATGTAGTTCCATTATTCGGTGAGAACCAAGACCTAAATTCCCTTTGTATTATATTTAAATCTAATCCTCGTACTCATTTATTTTGATGTTGTAATCGATATTCAATTTATCATATTCCATTTACACCTTCTTCTTTGTAACTAATAGCTCCATTCCTTCACATGCACAATTCGTTTAACTACTCCTTTTATTATTATTAACACTATAATACAAGCAGATTCTAAGGCTTATATATATATATATATATTTAAATTATAGATGTAGTTATATATATACATGCACACGGTATTACATGATATACTATAATTTCCTTCCTGCTAGATTTACATACAGAAGTTGTCATTGAATTAGTGAATATGAATAATACATATATCCTATTTTTCCTTACCAATATATTTTTAGGTACTTCCATTGTATATATTTCTCATTTATAAAAAGCACATAAAGTTTCTATTTATATCCCATTAATATATAAGTGAATTATATATATAATCTCAATTAGTATACGGAACTTGTACTGTCCACTTCCATCATTTTCTTTCAACGAATGCCATATAATATATTTTTACTACTGTAGAGTTCAGGTTTAACTAGTTGATAACTTGAATAACATTTAAATTTTCTATTGGTGAATCGTGAAATCTTAGTTTGAAATCAATTCTTACACATGAAATTTAATTCATCATAATTAAAAAACATACACTATGAAAATAAATTCTTCTATGCATGCACCCAAAGATTAACATTAAAAAAAAAGAAGAACCTAAGTAATAACAACATGTTATTTATGCCACAGGTAATATAGAAAAAATAATACAAACTACCTAAAAATAGATCATTAAAATTAAAAAATAAGATATAAAGATAATTTTATACAACCTTAGTTACAACTTGCGGAATCATGAGGAATCTAGCATGTTCCACCTAACCATGAAGTATTTTTAATAGTTACTTGTGGAATCCTAGGAACATAGAAAGTTCCACCTAACCATGAACTATCTTGAATAGTTCCATTTCACTTAAGAGATTCTTACCACTAAGGATAAACAACTACCTCTTTGATTCATGGTTAGTTTTTCTTTTATAATTTTCTTTGGAGTAGATGTCTTGCCTTCAACCTTTTTCCTAAGTCTCTTTTTGTTTTATTTATTTATTTTGAAGAAATATAATTTTCTTTTTCTTTAGAGCACAATTTTCTTGCCAGTAGTGCTTTATTCCATCCCACTTAGTGTTTCTCTCCAACTAAGTGATTAACATCATTTTTATCTCACATTATGTTAATTTTATTTTATTTATTTTTCTCCTAGTTATTTTTGGGAGACTTTTAGGGAAGGTATATGATGTGGACTTGACCATCCCAACCTTTTCTAAGCTCGAAAGATGTATTTTAAACTCAATTTATTTATTAACTTAATAATAATAAATAATTACATCATGACATAGGTCCGATAATGGCTTCCCTCACCAATAAATCCCACAAAAGTTCAATGTATAAAAATAAGAACTCCCTCGCAGAAAAATAGGGGTGTTACAAAGAATTGCACTTCTAACCATGATCTCATATTTGTAGGTGCATTCCAAAAATAGTTTTCTTTCCACAAGAATATGGTAAAAGTGACCAAGAACCTAAATCTAAACCATGAGAGAATATAAAAAGAAGAATATAAATATGATGAATACCAGCAAGACCCAAAAAAATGAACACATCATTTAGAAAATGAAGTGGTTTATGATAAACCATGTGGATAAAAAAGAAAAATACTATATTTAGCATTAAGCAAGGTGTCATGTCATTATATAATGGATCTACAAATAAAAATTATTATTTTGGTTTTCTAAGATTAACTTTTGATAAATTTAATGTGATCACTCTCAATATCATGGTGGATAAAAATTGGAGACCCTTGATTCAAACACAACATTATGTGTTTTTTTTTCTATTCGAGGGCATTTTCTCTTGTCTTCAAAAACAAATAAAATTGACATATAATTTTGGTCCATATTTTATTAGGGCTTAGGTTTTGTATCTAAATCTATGAATTCCATATTTCAAGCCATAAATGGATTTTTTCTTCTTTGGGTTAAATTTTCATATCGTTCATTGGTCAAGCAATTTTGAGAGTACAATAAATGTTCAATGTCTCAATATGGATTTGGTAGAACCATGAGAAGACATACAATCTTTTGTTAGGATTTTTTACGAAGTGGATGACTCTCCATGGAAACATATCTCCAAATACATAATTGAACTCATTATCATGAACTCGATTATGATGAACTACCTTTTAAATGAATGAACTGTGATGAATATAGATTTTTTTCCTAAATATTCCGAAAAGCAAAATAAAATGAAAAATAAAGTGGAAAAGGAGAACACCTGAAGCTACAACGAAGAAGAAAGCATGCCCTCAACAACATGTAGGCAAAAGGACACTTGAAGGAAATGGATTGGTACCTGAAGGCCCTCCTTTTACAAATAAATTAGCTCTCCAAGGTGAATAAGTCTCCTCTAGCAAGAACAAAGGTTTAGTAGGAAACAAAATTGATACCCTCAATTAGGTACACAAAGAAGGGGAAATACCATATCCATTACACATTGACATATAGTTTGTCAACTCGCAATGCATGAGATTTGAGGATCGAAGTTACATGTCTCCCCTTAATTTTTCCAACTAAATAAAATTTTGTCATGGAAGAGGATTTTATTGGGCAACTAGGAAGCACACAAAAATCAACAACCTCTCACTGATTGGGAAACCAAGAAAAAGCACACTCTTTCCTTGGAAACATCTAAGATTAGAAAAGAGGGGAACATTTGAAAATCTAGGAAAGAAGGAAACATCTCTATGTATTTTCTTTAACTAATAATGCATTTGATTTTATCTTTTGTAATTAAAAAATAAAAAATAAGGAGAATGATTGCATTGTTTATAAAATGCTCATCTATCCCTCGTAGTAAAGACCGTGGTATTGTTTCCAGAGCTTTGTTACTCTTTTTTCCTATCTCTATTTTGTTATGTGATTCTCTACCTTAGATTTTCATATCTGCAAGTATATCAATTGGTATCAGAGCATAAGATCTTGGAAGCCATCCGCATGTTCGAACAATTTTTTTTAGGGTCATACATTTCAATCCATTCGGTAGATGAAAATCATGCCACCCCATAAAGATCCCTCCACTGTAGACACTCCAATAAATTATTTAGCTAGGGCTCTTCAAGTGTTAATTACGATGCAACAACAATGATGTCCTCGAGGTAAAATGCATATTAATACATGCTTTCAACTGCTAAGATTATTATGTCAAATGAATGGTGAGGTTATTTATTCTTATCTCTATAGTCTCTCCAACTATTTCAGAACCTGTCCAATGATGGAAGAGGAGTTAAAAGTTCAGATCGACAGTCCACAATAGGAAGGCCTAGAATTCAATCTCCCCAATTCAGAAATGGTTTATCTCCCTTTGGTTCTTCTAATGTCACCTTCACCTCGTCACCCACATGTCACAATACCCCTAGTGTACATTTCATAAGACCAACTGACATGATTTTCCAGATTGTCGAGTACTGAAGAATCTATGCCCTTACAAGAATATTTTTACAGAGGTCGAACAACCAAATTCCACTACCCCACTTCCAGTTTTTTCTTTCGAAAATCCTACAGAAGTGGACCCCTCTCTAATCCTGATGACTGCTAATGTAAAAAACACCTTTTTTACACCTTTGTTTACCCATAATTTTCAAATCAAATATGCGTTGGCCACACTTATTTTTGACAATGGGAGTCAGAAGAATCTTCTGTCACAGGACTTAGTTGAACACCTTTTCCTTCCCACCACTCCTCACCCACACGTGTATCAGCCTGGTTGGGTCCAAAATGACGATCCTCCTCTAACCATCTCCCAATGTTGTGTTGTCACCTTTTCTATCAGACCTTTCCGTGATACTGTGGTATGTGATGTTTCTACTCTTGATTGTGTTAATTTATTGCTAGCAATTCCATAAAACGAGGCTCAACATGTTGTTTATCATGCTACAGATCACCAATACCACTTGTAGTATGATGGGAACACCTATGTGCTCACATCCTCAGTTATAACATCAACCCAACCTTCCATTGTCAAAGCTCCCATTATGAGAGTCAATTTAAACCAAGATGTTTCTTTATGCTTGGTTTGCCCTATCAATCAAGAGAAACTCACCAATATAGTCCCTCCTACAATGGCTCCTCTACTCCATGAATTTGCAGATGTCTTCACACAATCCATAGGGTTGCGTCCAACACGCTTTGTTGAACACCACATCAATATTATTCATGGTGCTTCCTTACCCCATGTTATCGCTTTGTTGCTCGAGAGGCACCTAAGATAGAATGCAAAATTGAAGAATTGTTGACATATATCCATATTGAAACTTCATCCTCACCATGTTCATCTCCAACTTTTATTATTCCCAAAAAGGATACTTCTGAATGGTGCCTCGTGACAGACTACCAAGCCCTTAATAAATCCACTGTTAAAAATTGCAACCCCCTTCCCCGCATTGAGGATTTGTTGGAAAACATACACGGGGATTGTTTCTTCAAAAATATGGATTTAACTACACGCTACCATCAAGTTTGCATGCATGCAACCGACACATGGAAAAATTCTTTTAAAACAATTTTTGGGCTATTTTAATAGTTGGTCATGCCACTTGGACTGACCAATGCACCAACCACCTTTCTGAGATTCATTAATGATGTTTTCAGGGCACATTTGGGTAAGTTTATGGTCATCTACCTTGATGAAATTTTACTATTCAGTAAATCTTGGGAAGACCATCTTCAACATGTTCGCACCATACTTGAGTTATTGTGAGCACATCACCCTCAGGTCAGACAAAACAAATCCTATTTAGGAGAAACATTAGTTGAATATTTTGGATTTATTATTGACAACATAGGGGTTCGCCTAGATCCCTATCATGTACAAGATTTGGCAGAATGGCCAGCCCCTTGCAATGCACATGACCTCAAGAGCTTCATGGCAGGTATTAATTTCTGCAGAAATTTTGTCTCTAATTTCTCATAGTTGGCACCCTTTGCACAAGTTGTCTCCTCAGACAAATTTTATTTGGGATGTCGAATCTCAACGATAGTTTTCTCAACTCAAGAATGCCTTATGCTCTACCCCTGTTCTTCATTTTCTAGATATGAATCAACCATTTGAGATGGAAACTGATGCCTCTCAATTCGCCATTGGATTTGTTCTTAAATAGGGAGGCCACCTTGTGGCATACCATTTTGAGGAACTTGTGGATACTAAGCTCATGTACAACACCTATGACAAAGAATTCTACATTTTAGTGCAATATTTGAATAAATGACACCATTACATTCTTGGAAAAGAGACAATCCTCCATAGATATCATCATCTGCTAATATTTATCAACTCACAATGCAAGATTCAAGAAAAACACCATTTAAAGTGGGTTTCTTACATTCAAAAATTCCATCTGGTGATTAAATATAAGAAGTGGACAAGTAATAATATTGTTTGTTTGTTAATGCGACTAACTACTCATGTTGTACACATTCTGGAGGTGTGTTTTGTTGCATATGATGCTTGGCAAGATATGTATGTAATAGATCCGGTCTTTGGTGAGATATGGGAAGCTCTGCGGCATCCTACAGTCATAAACAAAACTCCCTTCATTGATTATACCATTCATGATGGTTGGTTGTATAAACAAACTATGTGTGCTACAATCTAATGATTGTCTCCTTCTCATCTACCAATCACATGCATTTTCATGCAGAGGGCATTTTCGCATAGCCAAGTCCATTCTCAATCTTCAACACCACTTCTATTGGCCTGCGTTTCCCAGGTAAGTGGAAAAAATCATTTTTTCATGTTGTCTTTATTCACAAAGAAAACCCTCAAACTGTAAGCATGGTTTGTATCACCCATTACCAATTCCCTCTTGTCCTTGGGAATCCATTTCCATGGAATTTTTAAGTGGCCTTCCTACTACTTTTTGCAAACATGAAGCTATCTAGGTAGTGGTATGTCATTTCTCCAATATGGCTACATTTTTTCCTTTTTATAACACTACCTCTACTTCTCAGATCATGGATCTCTTCTTCCAGCATGTGTAGCCACTCTTTGTTTTGTCGCATAGCATTATTTCTAATTGTGACTCTCGTTTTCTTAGCACATTTTTGCGTACTCTTTGGTCTTTGATAGGTTTCCAACTTCGTTTCTCCACTTCCTTCCACTCACAGACCGATCGAAAAGCCGAAGTTGTCAATCCTAGTTTGGTTCACTCACTTCACAACAATTTTCCAAAAACAAACAATGGGATACATATTTGCACATTGTTCAACCTAGTTACAATCAGGCAACCCACTCCTCAACTGGTTTCTCTCCTTTTGAGGTTTTCTTTTGGTTTCTACCAAGTGCACCCTTTGAGATGCCACTGACGATCACCCCTTCTCGGTCTGCATATCAACAACAGGAACAAAAATCAACTCATGATTTTATACACTCCATTTCTCAATGCCAAGCTCAAGTAATTGTTGTTTTGCAAGCGGCCCAAGATAGCGCCAAAAATAGGCATGACAAGCAGCTAACACCCTTATATTTTCAACCTGGAGAACCTCTGTGGCTCTTGTTGGTCAAGCAATGCTTCAAGGACCGACATCATAAGCCACAACCTCTGCGATATGATCCCTATAATGTTCTGGAATGCATTGGAGAAAATTCATATCGCTTGGACTTGCCTTCCCATCTTGGCATCCACGATGTGCTTAATGTTAATAATCTCAAACTATTTTAACCACCTCGCCTTGAGGAATCTATTAGAATTCGTCATTTGGTTGATAATATTCCAGATTTTCAACCTCCTCTGCTCAAAGATACAATTCTAGACTCCAAGAAACAGAATACATGGCAACAACCATACTTCTCATATATGGTTGATCAGAAGGGACACACGTCAGCACATGAAAAATGGATGATAGCAAAAACATTGCAATGCACTTTCCCTTATTTGGTGGAGGAAGCCAGGAAGTTTCCTAATCTAAACAGGGAGGAATTGGGCAACCAAGGACACAAAAATCAACAACCTCACATTCACTGGGAAATCAAGAAAAAGTTCACTTTTTCCTTCGAAACATCTAACATTAGGAGAGAGGGAAACATCTAAAAATACAAGAAAGAAGGAAACATCTCTATGTATTTTATTTATGTAATAATGCATTTGATTTTATCTTTTGTAATTAAAAAATAAAAAATAAGGAGAATGATTGCATTGTTTATAAAATCCTCATCCCTCTCTCATAATAAAAAATGTGGTATTGTTTCCACAGTTGTGTTATTCCTTTTTCCTATCTCTATTCTATTATGTGATTATTTTCCTTATTTTTTCAGATCTGTAGGTATACTAATTATGCCCCTATAAACGCAGGGACACATCAAGTATCTTTAATTTTTGGGTGTGTAGAGGAAAATGCATAGGGTGAAAAGGTAATCCATAAAAGGCCACATAAGAAAATAGTGCAAGGATGATAGAAGTATACATATAAAGAAAGAAAAAGATCTAGGCTCTTAAAGGTCCTTGGAGGTGGCTTTCTAACAAACCCAAGAGAGGGACTATGGGGCATGAAAGAACCCACATGCAAAAAATAAGAGAAAGAAGAAACTTGATATTTCACCGACAAAAATATGTTGAAGGTGATAATGCCTCCTCCTAGGTCCTTTTGAGAAGTGCTAAAGAAATAGTCAAGTCCCTCCTCTCCTTTGAGAAAAAGGAAGAAAGACATAAAAGAAAGAGACTCCAACTCTAGTGAGAGAGTCTTATGATAAATCTTTCATCATTCTCTGTTTTCGTATTGTCCCCTACAAATGTAAATCCACACACTACAAGCTAGCTTGTGTTGTAAATTTTGGCAAATTTCGCAAGTCATTTGGTCTATGTACTCATACAACCATGATGGTTTAGATATCAAGAATATGTTATCCATTGGAGGATTCTAAGGAAAAATAGAATAACTAAAATAACCTCTTTTTGTTGTAATTGCCAAATCTTTTTGTTATAATTGTCATATCTTTTTGTTATAATTGCTGCACTCATTAAACTAGAATTTTTGTAAATATGATAATTTAGTTTTGTTGAAAAAATTATTTAATAAGGCTTCAAAGTGGTCAAGAAAACAATGGAATTTCTAGCAGGTTTTTGATAAAATACAGCAGAAATTTTGAGAATCATAGTTACAGCTATTAAGTTTGAAGTTTTTATGTGCCCTTTAAATTTTTAATGGTGATGAATCAATTTCCACCATCAAAAACAACACTGAAACACTCATTTTTTAATATTAGATTATAAAAAGCAGGTCGAAATCAACCTAAACTAAAGCTGTGAAACACTGACTGGAAGACAAGTAAATGTATTTAAACTCGTGAAATATAATATGGAATGCGGAAAACACCTTGCATTAAAAATTAAAAAATGTAAACCCTAATGAATGCTAATCGTCACGAGAGACGTACTGGCCCGCACATTCCATGGAATTTCTTTTGGGATTATCTGCCCCGAGGTGACCGAAAGGAAGTTTATATCATGGGTGACCCCATGATTTGCATTTAAATAGTTTAAAAGATCTTCTGTCAATTATACAGCTATAGTCCATGACGGAACGAACTATTTATCCTCAGTTGAAGCTATTGACTTTATTCCACTTTTTCTGTTACAGCGAGACAGACCATATTCCACTTGAGTGTTCTGTTATCGCTTACCGGAGCGGGAAAATAGCCATAGATCGGGGACCTAGTGTTTAATAGGTTTAATAGGCTTAAAATACGTTCGGGGACCGTAGTTCGCTTATTGAACACTAAATAGGTTTAATATTTTAAGTTCAAATTCGGTTAAATTTTAACGTATAACCAGAGATTTATGTCATCGAGCTGTAATGTATGGTCATAGATTTATATAAAAGAATTAATGTACGTTATATACGTTATAACTTTGTTATATAGAATTAATGTATGTTATCTACGTTATAACTTTGTTCATGAATTTTGTACATTCGGAAATGGCCAAACTTGGACAAGGATTAAAGAACTGCCATTTTATTAAAGTAATTCGAGTGCTGGTCAAGCGTAAGTAAGAAAAACTTGACATCCCATTAAACCAATTAAATTAATTAAGCCGCTAACTTCGCAATCTGATTAAACCTAAATTAATTATACTGCTGGTCAATGGTACGAAAAACTTGGCATTTGATTAAACTAATAGGAGTGCCAGTCAGTAGTAACGAAAACAATGGCATTTTATTATACTAATTAGACTGTTAGTCAATAGTATTGGAATTATTTTTCATAAAATTATTAGAAGTAGTTTTCATAAAATTATCGTTATTATTCAATGAAGTAATGATGAACGATACATTTGCCTTGCAATGGTAGTTCAAAGCTACATTTAAAAGTTCTCATTTTTATCTTTTCAAAATACTTTTTTCTGTTTTTTGTTTTTTGTTTTTATTACTTCCTAAAAACAGTCTAATTAATTTAACCAAATGGAATTTTTTTCTTGCTCGCTGCAGGAGAGTTAAGCTAATATAAATAACCTTTTGAGAGTGGAAGCTTATGTGATCCATAAAATTTAAGTCATAAATCTTCCGGGAAATCACATAAGCAATTTTTGGAACCAACGCTTTTCGAACTACCAATTGTAATTCATCATTAGGATAATGAAGATTAGTTGATTAGACATACACATTTATAACAGGAAGAGAGAAGCAGCGGTCAAAACCCAAGGAGTTAAAAAACGGTAAAAAATAAGAAAAATTATAAAATAATCAAAAAATATAAGTAACCTCTTCTAAAAATTAAAAACGGTCAAAAGTAAAACTACAATTAAAAATATAAAAATACAAAATTACCCATTCCTATCAATCCTAACAACTAAATTAACTCCCCCAACAGAAATAAGATAAATAGATTATTAATAGAAAATTTCAAGTCAAAGTCAGAAACAAAAAAATAAAAAAATAAAAAATAAAATAAAATAAAATAACCTCTTTAAAAACTAAAAACAGTCAAAAATAAAACTACTATGAAAAAATACAAAATAACCCGTTCCTATCAACCATAACAATTAAATTAACTCCCCTAACAGAAATAAGATAAATAGGTTATTATTTTGTATTTTTTAATAGTAGTTTTATTTTTTACTGTTTTTAGTTTTTTAAGAGGTTATTTTATTTTATTTTATTTATTTTTTATTTATTTTTTTAATTTATGACTTTGACTTGAAATTTTCTATTAATAACCTATTTATCTTATTTCTGTTGGGGGAGTTAATTTAGTTGTTAGGATTGATAGGAATGGGTAATTTTGTATTTTTATATTTTTAATTGTAGTTTTATTTTTTACAGTTTTTAATTTTTAGAAGAGGTTAGTTATATTTTTTGATTATTTTATATTTTTTCTTATTTTTTACCGTTTTTGAACTGCTTGGGTTTTGACCACTGCTTCTCTCTTCGTGTTATAAATGTGTATGTATGATAAGCTAATCTTCATTATCCTGATGATGAATTACAGTTGGTAGTTCGAAATGCGTCGGTTCCAAAAATTCCTTATATGATTTCCCCAAAGATTTTTTATTAAAATAAATAACCTTTATTCAACCTTCATACAATCATTCTTTTGTTAATTACATATATTGATTACATAGTTTAATTTGGACTTTTTGACTACATTAATACATGGAAATTTCAAAAATAATTTATTTAAATTATGAGAAATTTTTCCCAATAAAACTTAGTTGATTTTTATTTTATCTAAAATTTTAAGTGGATATTCCACTTAACTTAAAATATAAGAGAGCTTTAAATTCCCTATCTACAAATCTTATATATAAATAAAATAATTAAAATAATATTATATTTTTACATTTAACTTCGAGAATAAAAAAAATATATAATCCTTATATTCTAAAAAATATTTTATTAAAAAATTCAAATTAATTAGTTAAATGTTCCATGTATACATATATTTCTGGTATTAAAATATTTCAATGCATAAGAGAGTAGTTAATGGAAACTAAAAAAAATGTTTCCTTATAAAAATGAGCTATTTAATTGCTTTAATTTTTAATATAAAGTTGATATATAAAATTTAAAAAATATGAATAATAAGAAAAAAAATTAATGTAAATTATAAATAAAATAATTTTATGTCATAAACTATATATATTCTATATAAAATAATTTTAAAACAGTTTGAACATTCTTACCTTTTTTTAGGGATTTTCAAGGTGTTAAATCTATTTATGTAGTAAAAAATGCTTCTCTCTCTCTCTCTCTCTCTCTATATATATATATATATATATAATCTTCATACTTTAAAAGAGGTATGCATATCAAAAGATTTGATCTTTCTTGTCTCTTTCCACATCAAATTTTAATATGGTTCTATAATCCTAATAACTACATTCACATTAATATTATTAATAACATTATTAATACCATAAATCCCATTTGGGCTTTGGATTGATGGTGAATGGGTGTTTTTTAAGGAATTCCATAAAAGCAGGTCACTCGTTCAAGTCTTGTGAATATTTATCACAAGAAAAAAACACTATCCATACAACATTAATAACATCTTCCATGAGGGTGCATCAACGTTGTAGTTGAAATTTATGTTTGCATGTAAAGATAACATATTAAATGGTTTCGTGGCTCGTGCACTCATAAGTGGATCAAATTATACCCCCATGTCCTCCCATTTTGACCTTCGCTAGGGTGACCAAGGTAGAAAAGGGGGGGAGTAATGTTTCCACTACCCCACCAACCCATGACTCCCCCCAAAAGAGAACATTCTAAGTCTTGCATGATATGCACATGGCTGCCATAATGGACCACCCAATGCATCTACTCCACAATCATTTCCATGTCTAGTTATCTCTCTGAAAGAGAATTTTAGGAGATTTCTAGAGGCTCTCCATGGATCAAATTAAAAATTTCATTAAAGGAAATTTAATGAGATCATTTACAAAAGCTCTTAATGGATCAAAGTAATCCCGTGATCAATATGATCTTTTCAATAATCCTATAATAATGACTAAGCCTCAATGGAAATTAATGGTTGACCATCAATGGTTATCTCATCAAGATTTGGAATGCCCCATGGGTATTTTCATTGCAAGCATAGATATGAAGAACACCAAAAATGGCTTGCCTTTGAAACTCAACTTTAGACTATATCAGTTGCACCTCCCCTCTTTCTCAATTGGTTGTAGCTTTTATAAGTTCCCTATGAATTGTAAATTTTCATGGATTTATTTGCAAGACTCATGTTTAGGAGACAAAAATTGGCCTTGCTAAGCTATAATTTCCTCTTCTGAAAATAATGTTGGTTATTAATTCCATGACGCTCTAATTTTCCAAATATTTATACCTTCTCTTGAACATGTACAACGCCACTACTCACATTAGGCCAAGCTAGAAACAAAATATCACCCTCTAGGTTAGCCTACCCCCCACTCCTCCCAATACTTTTGTGGTCCAAATGGGCCTACGTATGTCAATATTCTTTAGGTTTTTAGTTATAATACTACTCCTTAGCTTGGTTCTAGATATTTTTTTATTAATGATTTTGATTGTGCATTTTCTCGGCCACTACAAATCTTGATCAAGGAAAATATACTCTATGAGTACACATTACATTGAATGGATTAACCATGCCCACCCCTAACCTCTCATCCCTCCAGTTAACCCCCATGTGTATAAAATAAGCTCTATTTAGGAGAGGAGCAACCTAAAATCAATATTGAGGACACTCTTGAGCTAGAAATTAAGATGGAATCTCGAACACCTACTTTAGGGATTTTACCCTTGATCCAATTGAATAAGACATCACTCAGGAGGAATGAGAGTTATTCAACAAATGAAACTATCTCATGCATATTTAGGTGTTGTTTGAGGTTGCAGAATCGGTTCCTGACATTGCTCATAAAAGGGGTAGGAATAATTAGTATACATACAAAGTGGACATCTATTGGCACCTCAAGTTCTTCTTTAGAATAGTTCTTGTATATTGCAATGAGCCTAGTGATGACATCATACTATATTTGAATAAAATGAGATGACTTTTAATGACCATGAGCTATATTCTTGTAAGAAATGAAATGAAACTTCTTCCTAATCTTGGTTACTCTCCACGTAGCAACAAGGAGCCCATCAATGTCAAATATATGGATTCATAAATATAGCCATGCATTCATATGCCTCAAGTTCTATTTTTGGTAATTTTTCCTTACTCATAGGCCAATTTCAAAATCTTATGATTAGAAAGTGAATCTCTAATATAATGAAATGCAAATACTTAGTGTACAAAATAGTATTAAAATTAACAATATTAATATAAATAGTATTAAAATTAATTATTAATAAATAAAATTAATAATATTTTAATTATAATCATTAATAATAAAATTAGTATTTTTATTTTTATAGGGAAATTGACAAGTGGCGAATCACTACAAATATAACCCCTAGGTGAAACATTCAACCCTAGTATGCAATATGTAAGTAAAGTAAGGAGATTCAAACCTCAAATATCATGATACCTAACACTTTATTAGCATGGAAATCCCAAATTGAAACGCCCCTTGAAATCTAATCATTAATAATAATATTATTATTATTTTAAATAATATTACAAATATAATATCTTAATAATAAGAAAATAACACCATTAACATATTATTTATAACATTAAAATAATAATTACTTTTAAATGTTTTTATAATGTTATTAATCACATTTACTATAGATAATATTATAATAATAATGTAAATATTATTAATAATATTTTAAATAATATTTAAAACGTTATATTCTCATCAATAACATTAATAATAATTCCCTACATAGGGTGTGAATCACCACAACGAAGGGTTGATAATGGAATTGAAACGATATAAGAAAAGTCATGGAAAACACTGCCACCTTCAGCTACTCGTGACTACTCTCCCTTACCATCTCAACGCCCTATAGCATGAAAACTCTTCATGTTATTTTCTTGTTGAATATTTTTCCAGATAAAGTATATAAATATTTCTTTATATATATTTTTGTCTATATAGAGGTCTCGAGTTTAAGCTCTCCATCTCTCATGTCCAAAAAATAATGAGAGCACTTTGAAAATTTTGTGGCTTTGTTACTTGTGTGGTCTCCCTAGAAGAAGTAGACCATAGAAACATTTTGAAATTGTAATTAAGTTTTCTTTCAAGTGAGATAAATTTGTATCAATTCAAAAATTGTAATTAGATTCTTTTATGAAGTGATATAAATCTCTATTATTTTAAATAGAAAAGCAAAAATTTAATTTTTAAAAACATATTATAACAATATTAGTATTATTAATATTAACAATGTTATCTTAATATAGCAACTATAATATAAATACATTATTAATGTAATAATATAATTTTAGGTAATAATTAATCTTAATATTAATATTATTAAATGTGCTAACATTAATATTAATATTAATAAAAAAGAGAAATAATAATATAATAACTGAATATTGTAATGCTACAAAAAATTTTCTCTTTAAAATTGTTTTTACACCACATTATGATGAACATATTTCCACATCAAATTTGATCATAGACAATATAGTCAATTGTGACCACCCACAACCGACAATGATCCACCATATTGAACATTCTCAATAATGGTCAATCAAAAGAAAAAATGGTCAATCATTAAAAAACATGATCGTTCCCATGGTTTCCCACATCACTATGGTTAACTATGACGAGTTATATTAATAATGTCATTAATATTAATATTTTTATTAATAAGAATATATTTTACTTGGTAAATAATAATCATTATATTAATTATATTTTAATAATATTAATAATATGAATATTATAAATATTTACAAAGAAACGTAATTTTACAATGTAATGAAATTTATCTACATCACATTATCATGAAGCTATCCCCGCATCAAATTTGACCATATAGACAATATAGTCAAATATTGTCAACTACCATCAACAATGGTCCACCATATTGAAGATTGTTAGCCATGTATATCATTGGCCAATCATGAAAAAACATGGTAAACATATTTTCCATAACCACTTGAATATATTTGACCATGGTCAACCATATTATTATTATTATTATTATTATTAATCTTGTTTATAATAAAAATATTAATAATATTATTATTACTAGCAATATTTTAAAGTTAATAATAATATTGAAGTTAACTATGTTAATAATAATATTATTAATAACAATATTCTTAAATTTATTGATATTAATGTGGTTACCTATTCAGATTTATAATGTTATTAATGTTAGTTTTTTATTTGGTTGAGGAACACTTATTAGTATGCAGTAATTTATTATTATTATTCATAATATTAATATTATATTATAATATTAAGAATGTTTATGTAATTAATTTTTATTGTTAATTCTATCAAAGTTATTAACAAAAACAACGTTATTATAAATGTTTTTAATAATAATATTATGTTACTTATAATATCAATATCTAATATAATTTAATATCTATAGGTTTCAATGTTTAGTTTTTAATATATATCGTTGTCTTATAATATAAATTTAATATTACTTTAACTTTATGTTATTCATAATATAAATTTAATAATTTTAAAATTGTTTGGAACGTGACAAATAACAAGCATGATTGCAATGTCAAAAATAATATTCGTCATCATATTATGATAAACAGTAAATTCTAGTATAATATTATGAATTAGAAATAACATTGCAATATGATGATCAATGCCATAATGTTAAGAATAATCAGCATTGTCGCAATTTGCATAACAGCAAATGAAATCACAATGTGATGAACAATAAACATCATTGCAATATGACCAATAATATAAATTCAATAGTCTTAAAGTTGTTTGCAATTTGAAGAACAAGAGGTAATGTCACAATGTGTTCAAAAAAAAATGGTCTCGTAATATGACAAACAACAAACTATGTTGCAATGTGATCAATAATAAATGTCATCACAACGTGAAGATGATGAAACATCATGCAATGTAATGAATAAAAAAACACAATTGCAATGTGACAAATGATATCCATCATCGTAATGTAAAAACAATAAATGCCATCAAAGTGTGATGAGCAACAAACAACATCACACTGTGATGAAAATGTCCCAATATATTGAGTAATCAACACTATTTTAATGTGTGGAATAATGAGTGACATTTAAATGTGATGAACAATAAGCATTATAAAAATGTGAGAAAAAGTATAATTTTAATAAATTTAAACTAATTTTAAATGGAACAAATAAAAAACAATGTTACAACGTGATGAATAATAAATTTCTTTGTAATGTCACAAATATAAAATGCAATTGAAAGCGACAAAAAAAAACAACATTTCAATGTGATGAACAAAAAATGTGTTTCCAATGTGACGAATAATTTCCACTTTCATAATGATATGAATAATAAATACCAATGTAATGTCACAAAAAAAACAATGTCACAATGTGTCGAACAATGTTGTAATGTTTTGAATAATCAACATGGTTGTAATGTGCCAAACAAAAAATTATGTGACAATGATGAACAAAAAATATCACTACAATGTTACTAACATTAAATATCATTGCAAGGTTCTAAACAACATATGGCGTATATTGGGTTGAGGAATTCACTTATCCTTATAACAATTTTCCTCTTCTATTTTCCTATTTAGCCTTTATGGACATATATTTTATATCTAATATTCCTTATTTTGATTCAATAATGGTAAATATTTATGTGTCTCCAATCCACAAGGTTTTACTTGCATTTGAAAGGAAAAAGCTATTTCGGGTGCTATTACTAATAATATTTAAGGATATGTTTATAGGAAAATCTAGCGAACCTCAGATAATTTTATTACTTGCTAACATGTTTTTGTTACTCCTTCATCTTCAAAATGTTTTTTTTCTAGGTTGTCACAATGTTAATACTACAATGCCTCACTCTGTTATTACTCCAAAATATCTAGATGTTGTTACTTTTCCATTTCGTTACTCTTAAAACTTTAATGCATCTTTGGGTAGAAATTATCTACATTATTACGTAACACAATCAACAGAGGTTTCAATGTTAGTAGGGATTCTATTCTCCTAAAAATGTGAATATATTGGCCATAGTGGTTATGATCCCATAATTTCTTAGTTTTTTATGATTGTATGACTTCTCTTGCAATAACTTTATTTTCTAATTAATTTGTTGTGATTGATCATTAAAGAACTCATATTTAACATTATTTGCACAACTTGAGAATTAAGAGCTTCTCAAGGATGTCCGTCTTTTGATTTATTTCTTGAACTAGATGTAAAGGTAAAAATAAAAAATGGGATAACTCTACCCCAAAATGAGTTGTATGGAAATATTTTCTCTCATATTGTGTATTTGTACCTTTTCAACATTAATGAAATATTC
This sequence comes from Pinus albicaulis, assembly GCA_034641835.2. NCBI lineage: Eukaryota > Viridiplantae > Streptophyta > Pinopsida > Pinales > Pinaceae > Pinus > Pinus albicaulis. The sequence continues at coordinate 71,916,869 of CM076574.1, read as the reverse complement.
AACAATTTCATGCCTTATTTCATGAAATAGTGCATAATTTATAAGTAACGAGTTTTCCTTAATCTCCCTACTAAAGATGAATTGCCCCGCACCCCCTTTATCTAGGAATTTTCTGACTGTGCAAAGTGGCATAGCTATTCATTCATTTCCTTGTGGATTGTGACTTAGATTCTTGGGATCCAAATCGGCTATTGTTTCTAACTCTTTGTGTCATTATTTGTAACACCCCACCCACATTAATCCACTTTTACAAGCTTACCAAGGTGAATATGAGTTGAGAGTCACTATACATGACAAAACTTCTAAGACACCATTATGGAAATGGGGTATAACTTGCCAGAATTGAGTCCAAACACCCAGTGGTACATGATCATAGAGTTATCATCTTAATTCCACTTTTGACCATTTTTCGTCAGATAGAACCACTATTTTCCCTAATATATTTTTTAATCGCAGGGGCGAAAGCCTACCATAGCAACCAAAGGCCGCCATTTGCACACATAACCCATTTGTAATCATTGACCTATTTCCAATGACAATTTCGATAGCCAATAAATAATTAACCACAATTGGATCCTTGTGTAATTATTTTCCCCTCATTCATCTTGGAATACATGTCCGATGAAATTGGTTTATCTTTTATTTTTTAATATTCATACTTTCTTTATTTACATGGAAAGTCTACATGGGGTTTTGAGAAACCCCTCCACCTTCAGGAAACATTTTCCTCAATGTTATATGACTCTTATGACAAGTAATGGTTGTTGAAAATATGAAAAACGTACTACTTATTACAGCATTATAAACACAAGTTGATACCATATATACAATGACATATATATACCTAAGCACATTTTCCTCAACCAACAAATAAATAAGGATATAATGCGTGAATTTTATCATCCTTATCCCATGTATCTTCCTTACACCCAAAGTGCCTCCATTGCAGTTTAACTTGGTCTATTGATTAGTTATGGAGCATGATATTGTTTCATTGTAAAATGCGTTGAGGTTGTTGCTAGAACTGTGCCTCTTGTTCCACTCTCAATACATACCAATCAATCACTTGATCAACATCTCATGCATACTTTTTTACATAAAATAACATCAAAAACATAATGTATTTTCACTAATGGAGGAAAATCATGTTGATGTGTCATTGGTCCAATCCTTTCAATTATTCAAAAGGGTCCAAAATAATGAGGTTCCATCTTGACACATTATCCAATATTAAACTCTTCTTGGGATTCATATTCAAGTATACATGCTATCCAACTTCAAACTACTTGAATACTCTATGTTTATTCACATACATCTTTTTCCTATCTTGAGCTGTGTTTAATTTTTTTTTTTTTTGATAACCTGCATATCTTAGTCAATCTCTCTCAACATATCAGGTTCGATTAACACCTTGCTCAGTAGACCACTCCAGCTAATATGATTATTACAACTCCTACCATAGGTAGCCTCAATGGACTCATCTTCAAGTATCCTTGACACCCATTATTATGAGAAAACTCCACGAGTGGAAAATACTCCTCCCACTTACTGATGACATACATCCTCAACATGTCATCAATGACTTTGTTAATATACCCTTTATACCCATCTATCTATCCATGATAAGCTAGACTAAAGGTTAGGTCTACTCCTAAGCCTAAAAATAATTCCTTCCAAAACTTGGAACTAAAATTGCAATATCTATATTATTATAATCCTCATGCGAAGTCCATGTAACCTCATTATCTCCTTAATGAGAATTTAAGCCACTTCACTAGATAAATTAGTAAAATTTACTGCAATAAAGTGATCTACCTTACTCAAACTATCAACCAAAATTGTGATGGAATCATGCTACCTTGATGTACTCAACAATCATGTAATTAAATCGATGGAAATGACCTCCCATTTCCATTTCAAAATCAGAATAGGATGGAACAAACTAGCTATATGCTTGCATTCAGCTTTCACCTATTGATAATCCAAGCACTCAACAATAAAATCAACCACCTTTTTCTCCCAATTATGCTAATATTAAAAATTCTTAATAATTTTCAAACTCTTCCAGTATCCTAGATGTAATAAATATGGATTGACATGAAACTCTCTCAAAATAAGATTTTTCAATTCACTGCTATCACGCACATTGATCATACTCCTGAATATAACCAAGACATTTTCTGTGATGTGATTATCCTCATCCTTATCACCCTCACCTTTTTGTTGCAACATTTTATATTTAGCTACTGATACTTCTCATCATGTTTCCCTGCATGTAATATCAATTATTTAAAATATGTCTGTTAGGTCCCTATATTACTAGTATAGTTTATTATTGTTGTTAGTGTAACCCCCTTATTGTTATTATTGTACCCTTGTAACCCCCATATTGTTATTATTGTGCCCTTAAATTATTATTGTTAGGTCGGCTAGGATTACATTGTGGCCCACTAGGATTACATTGTGGCCCCATGTACTCCTATATATAGAAAGGAGGTTTTGTAATTTGAATCATCCAAGTATTGTTCATTAATGTAATGTATTGGAGGTTTCCCCCTTAAAGTGGCTTATTTATAAGGGGTTCATATCTTTTTTCTTCTATTTTGGAGCTTGTTTCACAACATTTGGTATCAAAGCTTTCAGATTCTAGGGTTTCGCTGCTCCAAACAAGTCAGCGTGGAATTTTCACTATATATTTCTTTGTACGAAGGTTCAGAATCTAAAAATTTTAGAGTAAGAAACCAAAATCCTGAGGAACATCATCACAAAATTTCAGATCTTGGTTCGTAATATTTTAGGATATATGATCTGTGCAAGTTAGTCATTTTGAAGGCTCTTGAATTTACCTAAATAGGTCATCGTGGTATTTTTGTAATAATATTTTTTCTACGAAGGTTCAGAAGCTGATATTTTTAGAGTGCAAAGCCACAATCCTGAGGAACATCATCAAAAAATTTCAGATATTGGTTCGCAACATTTTCGGGGATATGATCTGTGGAAGTTTGGGCTTTTTGAGGCTTCTGAATTTCATCTCAAAGAGGTGATCATGGGAAAATATTCATATCTCTCTCTCTGAGCATTGGATTGGAATGACGTAAAAAGTGGCTGCAAGTACACGGACTATAGTTTTTGGTCTATCAATTTCAGAGCCAAAGGAGGGAACAATGACACATGGAAATTCGTACAAATTCATTGTACTGAACCAATAAAAAATTGGGTCATTTTGGGAGATTGGACATAAATTTTCCTTGTATAATCCAAATCAAATCAGACCTGTGCCATTTGAAAGAAGCTTCAGAGGGATACTACAGCGCTGAATTTCAGATATTGAGGATTCAAAATTATAGATATAATTCAATTTCAATATTAAGCTCCTCAAAATCAAGTAAAAGGTGTGTATTTTTTTCCCGAATTGCATAAGTCTTGTTTGAAGAATCAAGTTGACTTGATTCAAGGGCATATTGTAGAATAGATATCAGTATTGGATTCTAAAATGGCCCCTAAAAATATTTCAACACCCATGAAGCCTTTAGAAATCTCTACTATGACTCATGAAGACGAAGAATGCCAACATGACATATCAAAATTACAAGAGCAAGTGCAACAAATTTCTCTCTCGCAAAGAGCAACAAAAAATGACATGGAAGTTTTGAAGAAAGGCATGGGAACTAAGATGGATGGTTTGAAGAAAGGCATGGAATCTAAGATGGATGGTTTGAAGAATGGCATAGATGGCATGGAATCTAAGATATATGGCATGGAAGCTGGCATGGAATCTAAGATGGATGACATGGAAGCTAAGATCGATGAGAAAATGGAAAACATGAAGAATGATATAAAAGCAGAAATGGAAGGTTTGACAAAGTTGATACAAGAAATTTTTCCTAATGGTGAAAATATAGAAGAGGAAACTCATTATGACAACAAAATAAATGTTAATCATGATTTCATAAAATCTAATGTTGGTCGGAAGAACCACCATATTCCAAAAATGGATATGAGGAAGTTTGATGGAAAGGATCCTGTAACATGGATACTATATATGGAGAAATATTTTGATCTCCATAATGTGAAAAAAAACACAAAAGGTACACATTACAACTTTACATTTAGAACAAAATACATTTGTATGGTATCGACGACTTTTCTCCCGTAAAAAATTTGTCACTTGGTCAATTTTTATGGAGGAAATGATAGCACATTGCGAGGATACAAAGAGCAACACCTTCTTTATCCAATTGATAAATCTCAAACAAAAGGGTTTAATAGGGGAGCACATTGAGGACTTCCAAAAATTGAATATAATGGTAACTGATATTCCAGAGGAACACAGGATTGATCTCTTCATAGGTACTTTAAAGGATAACATTCAACATGAATTTCGTGTTCTAAATCCTGATTCATTGGAGAAGGCATTCAGGTTGGAAAGAAAAATTGAATGTAAAATTATGGCGACAAGGAAGCATACCACTCACTTCTATAAAGAGGGAAGTGTTGCTACTTCTAGATTTCCACAACCTACAAGGTTGACACTACAACAATTGGAAGAAAAAAGAGCAAAAGGGCTCTCCTAGAGTTGTGATATTAAATACACTAAAGGTCATAAGTATTCTAAGAATAAATTATTTTACATAGATTGTGAAGAGGAAGAAGAAAATGAACAAGAAGAGGATATTCACCAAGAACCAACCCAAGAAGAGGAAGAAATGAGTCTGACCATATCATGTAATGCATTTTCAGGAATTACCACTCCTCAAACTCTCAAGATAGAAGGAAACATCAAGAAGAAAAAGGTAATAGTGTTGACTGATTCAGGTAGTACCCATAATTTTATTCATTATAAGGTAGCCAAGGAATTGAATTGTTTCCTATACCCAACACCAGAATGTTAAGTGATGGTTGCAAATGGAAGAACTATAAATTGCTTTGGAAAATGCCATAATATCAAGCTAACCATGGAGGAATATGTATTGAATAGTAAAATTATTTCCATTCCTATGGGAGGTGCTGATGTTGTACTAGGAGTACAATGGTTACAATCTTTGGGGGTGGTAGCTTTTACTTTTCAAGAACTTTTCTTGAAACTTTTTTCAGAAGGAAAGGAAGTCGAATTACGGGGTATTGTAGGGAATATGGGAAAGATAATAAGATCTAATGTCATGAAAAATATTCTAAGGATAGAACAACGAGGCATAATTGCACAATTATGCTCACCAGAAGTTCCAACATCAAAATCATCTATTTCTGCAGATCTCCAAAAAGTCTTGCATAATAATTCCAAGGTTTTTGAAACTCCAAAAGGACTCCCACCTATTCATGATCATGACCATGCTATTCATTTGATTCTAGGAAGTGTTCCTCCAAACATCAAGCCTTATAGATATCCTTATGTCCAAAAGAGCGAAATTGAACGTATGATTGCAAAAATGTTAGAGGCAGGTATAATTCAGCCTAGTCAAAGTTCTTTCTGTGCTCCTCTAGTATTGGTACACAAGAAGGATGGATCATGGCGCATGTGTCCGGATTATAGGGAGCTCAATAAGCTCACCATCAAAGATAAATTTCCCATTCTTGTGATTGATGAATTACTGGATGAATTACACGGAGCAATTTATTTTACCAAATTGGATCTTTGTTCAGGGTATCATCAAGTTAGAATGAAGATTGAAGATATTTCAAAAATAGCATTTCAAATTCATGAGGGTCATTATGAATTTTTGGTCATGCCTTTTGGCCTTACCAACGCACCTTCTACATTTCAAGGGTTGATGAATTCCATTTTCAAACCCTTCCTTAGAAAATTTGTGCTAATCTAATCTACAGTAGGTCTTGGAAGGATCATGTTCAGCATGTTAAGAGGGTGCTCAAACTATTGCAGGAGAAACAATTATATGCAAAAACATCCAAATGTTTCTTTGGATTACAAGAGGTGGAATATCTGGGTCATATTGTATCTCGCGAGGGTGTTAAGGTAGACCCTAACAAAATTAAATCCATTAAGGAATGGAAAGTCCCCACAATCATAAAGCAGTTGCGAGGATTTATTGGGCTAACAGGGTATTATCGAAAGTTTGTTAAGAATTATGGGAGAATATTAGCACCTCTAACATCATTATTGAAGAAAGATGCATTTTCATGGACTCCTGAAGCAACTAAGGCCTTTGAACATCTTAAAGAGGAAATGTTCCTAGCACCAGTCTTAGCTACACCTGACTTCACAAAAACCTTTATTGTGGAATATAATGCCTCGGGAAATGGAATTGATGTTGTTTTAATGCAAGAAGGAAGACCCATTTCTTTTGAAATTCATTCAATCAAAGGAAAGTATTTACAGAAACCTATTTATGAGAAGGAAATGATAGCAATAATGCATGCACTAAAGAAATGGAGAACTTACCTAATGGGAAGACACTTCAAGGTAAAAAATGATCATGATAGTCTTAAACACCTTTTGAAACAAAGACTATCTTCAGAAGAGCAACAAAAATGGGTCACAAAGATGTTGGGTTATGACTTTGAAATAATATACAAAAAAGGGAAGCTAAATGTTGTTGCGGATGCACTCTCAAGAAAGAATGAAGGGGTGGAAGCATTTCTTTGCGTCATTTCTATTATCCAACCAGATTGGATAACCAAAGAAAGAGATGAATGGAAGAAGGATGAAGAAGTGTGGACACGCATTCAAACGTTGCAGCAAGATCCTAGTACATCTGATACATTTAGTTGGAAAAATGATTCCTTATGGTACAAGGATCGCTTATATCTTTGTAAGAATTCCCAACTAAAACAAAATATTCTTTCGGAATTGCACACTTCTCCTTTAGGAGGACACCCAGGATTTTTAAAAACTTACCACGGGGTGAAGAAAGAATTTTTTTGGGATGGCCTTAAGTCTGATATTTAAAATTTTGTGGTGTAATTTTTGGTTTTCCAGCAAAATAAAGTTGAGACAATTAAGACCCTAGGTATTCTATAACCTTTATCCATTCCAAGTCAATGTTAGGAGGAGATTTCAATGGATTTTATCACAGGTTTACCTAAGTCCAAAGGAAAGAGTGTCATCATGGTGGTAGTTGATAGACTTACCAATTATGCACACTTTTGTGTATTATCTCATCCATTTAAAGAAATTATATTTGCTACTACATTTATCGACACAATTCAAAAGCTACATGGAAACCCAAGGGTTATTGTGGGTGACAGATATCCCATTTTTACTGGAAATTTTTGGATGGAGTTATTTCCTAGTTTCGGTACTCAATTAGCTCATAGCTCATCTTATCATCCTCAATCCGATGGTTAAACTGAGATATTAAATAAATTCTTGGAAGGATATCTTTGTTGTTTTGTATTTGATAAACAAACACAATGGGTCAAGTGGTTACCTCTAGCTGAATGGTGGTATAACGATTCCTTCCATACCACAACAAAAAGGACCCCATTTATGGCACTTTATGGATATCATCCACCATCCATCACATCATCTTTAAGAGAACATTCGAAGGTTCAAGCAGTGGAAGATCACATCCAGCATCAACAAGAAGTTCTTCAACTCTTAAAGGAAAACCTGAATTTGGCACAAAATCGAATGAAACAACAGGCAGATCAACATTACAGCGAGAGACGTTTTGATGTAGGAGATGGGGTATTTTTACAGCTACAACCATACAAACAAATTTCTCTCAAGCAAGCTAAGAAGGATAATAAATTATCACCAAAGTACTATGGTCCTTACAAGGTGTCGCAAAAGATTGGTGTTGGGAAAAATACTAAGAGGGGGGGGGGGGGGGTGAATCAGTATTTAGGAATTTATCAAACTTTTTACATTTTCACTCTCTAAAACCCATACGCTACTTTGCTGAAGCCAACCAGTGTATGCACGCGGATATGCTTCATAAAACTCGTGTGTACACAGAGATCTAATTATGACATTAATTCTTCACTTATATCATTCCATTATTCATTCATTAGATGTTCAATAAACAGTAAACATGTGTAGTAAGAACAGAATAAACCATCACACATAAGCATCACACATGAATACCAGGATTTTAGGTGGAAACCCAAGTCGGGAGAAAACCACCGCTGTAGTTGCTCAGCCTTTAATATTTTATTATAGAGAAAACATCTTACAACATATGTGCTGGTGCATACTCCTACCAGCACGCAGGCACCCACCTGCACTCGTTTACTAGCCTCTCCTGGAAGGGAGCTCCAACCCCCTGACTTGTTTACCAGCCTCTCCTGGAAGGGAGCTACGACCCCCTGATCTCGTTTACCAGCCTCACCTGGAAGGGAGCTACAACCCCCTGACTGAAGGCTACGAACCTCAGCACCTCTATGGACCACATTTCATCAATTTTCACACTGGATCCAAAGATTCCTTTAGGACACCACTTGCAGGCCATGTTTCATCATATTTTCAGACTGGACCCACTCCACACATTTAAGCTCAAACTTAACAATTCAGACAACCCAGATCATCATAGACAGATATCAGTAACACATAAGAAACAGATATCAGCAAGATAGCAGAACAGATCAGACATCTCTCGATTTCAGCAAACCCTAGTTTGCATACGCGCTTTACTTTCACTGATCCCGCGTATATACGTGCCTTCTGCCATAAAAACCTGCGTATACTTCAGCATATATTATAGAGCTAATTTCACTGCGCATACGCGCTTTCTCTTCAGCTAAGCCGCGTATATATGCGCTTCTTCTGCGGCGAACTAGCGTATGGTTATTCAGACATTTAGGTCATTGCAATTCCTTAGAACAGATACATCACACAGATTTTACCCTTTACTTCAGACAGATGTTCGCCTCATCTCAGATCTAATCATTCCATAAACAGATCTAGCAAGTACAAATACATTTCAGATCTATATACCCTTCTTCATCATTTTCTTCATTGGTGCATCATGCATTCATATCTATCATTCAACTATAACCCTTTCTATTCAGATATACTTCAGAGAGAAGTATTCATTCAAGCTCAGACGTCTTGCACCCACACTCATGATTTGCACAATGAGTTTCTTCTCTTTATATAGGTTTACCCTTTTTCAATACCATGAGCCAAAACCACATTACTTCCGATGGTATTCCTGGACGGGGTCATTTAGACGAATCATTACCCAATACAATGGGTCAATACCATGGTGGTTACCCCTGGTTTTGCACTTTATGAGCACTTTTTCCCATACGCGACTTGGAACGTTATTTCCCGCGTGCATACGCGACTTCTTCTAGACTAATCCGGGTATGCATTGAGACATACTCTTTTCATCATAGATCTAGCACATATTGAATTCCTTTCTTCATTACCTTCTGTACTCTCTATAGACACATCAAATTTACATCTTTAAACAGGTTCATCAAGACATATTCTATCAAGCACAACTTCATCAGGTGGGTTGCCATTCAAGGACAACACTCTATCAAGTGGGTTGTCATCAAGGACAACACCCAGCATCATATTGTCAGCAAACATCATATCACATCAGATTTACATCATTTAGCAAGTCCATCAACTCAAGAATAACTTCTTCAGGTGGATTTCCATCAAGGAAAACACAAGTCAACAATCTCATGTCTTCATCTTCATTCAGTGGGTTTCCATCAAGGACAACAGTCTGCATCATATTGCCAACAATCTCCCCCTTTGGACTTGATGGCAACCACGATGGTGTTTTATCATCACAACAGATAGGTACATTAAGAATACAATGACACCATGTCACTCTCCCCATTCTTGGACACCATTCTTGCTCTCCATTTCAAACACCATGTCACTATCCCCCTTTGACATCAAGGGCAAAGGGCGAATCAAAACCAACACACTCTCCCCCTGTCCTGCTTATGTAGAAGAGGCGTTCTGCAGATCTGATGTATACTGAAGTGACCAATCTCCCCCTGAGTTCATGCTGAATCTTCAAACATATTTTTCAATGAAGTACATGACTCTATGAACTTCCTATCACCAGAGACTCATACTTACATCAAAGATCCAACTAAGTGAATTTACATATGAGACTCAAGTACCCAACCAAGTGGGTTTACACATTTCAATTCAGCTACCCAACCAAGTGGGTTTACAAAATGACTCAGCTACCCAACCAAGTGGGTTTACAAATTTGACAAGTCCTTACATGACTGAATATTAAAATTTTACATCATGGGTCTCAACAAGACTTTTCCATCAAATTACAAAAAATGACCATTTAAGACCAACACCAGAAATTCCTTAAGAAAGAGAACATATTTCAGAACCATAAAAATGCCAACAATGCATTATACTTAGCAATGTCACTCTCCCCCTGAAAATGTGCATCCAAGCATCCTTTCCATATGACTAAGGCTCCCCCTTAGTTTGTGCATCCTGAACACTTTCACCAAAAAATCATCAGGGTATCTTTATCAAAACATTAGAAAGAGAACTGGAACACCACCAGAGATACCAAACAGTATCAGAGATACCATAGATACTAAATAGCACTGCAGCTGTGCTGAAGAAAGCTGTCCCCAAATAAATATTTGTCAGCAATCAGACATACGCGGTTTTATGTGCATGAACTCGCGTATATACGCGACTGTGTTTCAGTAAATCCACGTATTCAATACCATCTTCTATATTTTAACCAGATCAGATTCTCTGTGAGGCAAAGAAAGTGTTCAGCTTCTTTTTGAATGCTTCCCTAGATAGATAGAACAATGTAGTTGTGTCTTCAAGCGTCATCCAATGGTTGTAACATAAGCACATTAGTAACCAAGCCTTCAAATTCTTTGCAGCATCAATACATTCTTTCCAAGAGAAATTAACATACCAGAACGACATCTTCAAATATGTGTCAAGAACTCATCCACGTGGTCCAATATCACCATGATATTTAAGATTTAACATGATGTAATAAATGTTGGAAAAAGGTCTCAACCATAGTAACAAACTCTGCATGATCTATTGTTATCTCTGAATCATAAGACTTCCAATTCATCCATGTGAGAGCACAAAAGATACTTTTCAGCAAACAAGGCTCAAAATCTCATCATAATAAACCATATACCAATTCATCATCATTTGAGCATGAGTATCACAATAACCAAAGAATAAGCAGTCATAGTGCCAACAATGCAATCATTAGTATTCAACCTACTGCTCCCCCTGAACCACTGCTCCTCCTTAACTTGTGCAACCTGAACAATCTCTGTATGATCTGTCCTTATCTTTGAATTATAAGACTTTCATCTCAGCAACGAATATTCTTCATCAAAAAACAAACAGGACTCATCCATAATCTTCAACATAAGACACCAAGTATCATATCATCATTATTTAGAACTGAGAAACTAAGATGATACTGAGTCAATAATATAGTTATTAACAGTCAGACTGATGCTCCCCTTGAACCTCTGCTCCTGATCTTGAGATGTCATCCCAATTCTCTTATCCTTAAAGCATATGCGACTGTGTCTGTTGGAACTCATGTGTATACGCGACTTTTGTTCATAGAACCCGCGTATGGAAAGTGAAGCATAGAAATTTTTCACATTCCTTCATCTCCCCTTGAACTTGTCCTTCCTGTACATGTCTTCTTCATATCAAATTCTCTGTCAGAAATACATATAACTGGAATAATCAAATCTACCATGAGAGTAATCATACATTTCTCCCCCTGTGACGATACATTACTAAATCTCATAATGTATCCCACATCATTCCTGCAGTCAATAAGAGAAGTAAGCTTCAGAAGCGGATGACTGCAGTAGGGTCAGTATTCCCTACGTTTCTGATTGGTCCTCCATCTTTTTCTAGATTTGTTTGAACTTTCTATTTGTGTGCGCTGGAAAGTTATCAATTTCTCATATCTTGTTCAACTTTGCATTCCTTTTCTACATGTCCATACTTGTTACAAGAATAACATCTCATGTGTCCGGAAGAAATAAGCATAAGAATCATAATGAGCATTTCTAATCTCCCTCCTTTTACAATCAGCTCCTTTATGTCCATACTTGTTACATGAAAAACAATATCCCTTGAAGAAACCAAAGTACCTTTCTATGTAGGAACTGTTTGATTGAGGCTGAAATGATCTGGTCCTGCAATTTGCTGCAACATGCCCATAATTATGACATTTAAAGCATTCAACTTTATTGTCTGATTTCCTTTGAGATTTCATCATTGTTGGTAGACCTTTTGTTTCTTTCAACTCTTTAGGTTTTGCATTGACTTCCTTTGAATCTTTAGCACTTCCTTATGAACTAGATTATCCTTTAACAGTTTCATGGAAACCAAGACCAAGTTTGATAGAAGGAGAACTTTGACTACTAAGAATATTGTCTAGAATCTTAGGACTATCTTGAAACCTCAAAAGTTTAACCTTTTCTTATAATTTACCTTTGAGAATGTTTACCTCAACCTCCAGGGCTTGACATTGCTTTGTCATGCTTTCTTCTTTCCTTTTTCCATCTTCTACTTGATCCTTCAGATTTAGAATCTCTTCTTTCAACCAATTTTCGTTTTCTTCACATGTTTGTTGTAGCTCTTCATTCTTCTTATTTGATTTTTCCAGATATTCTTTGAGAGAGATGATTTATGCTTCAAGTCCTTCTTTTTTAAATGACAGAGGTTCTTTATTCTTCTTATTTGATGCTTCGAGATTTACTTTCAGAGATATGATTTATGCTTCAAGTCCTGCATTCTTCTTATTTGATTTATCCAGGTCTTCCTTGAGGGAGACGATTTCTGCTTCAAGCCCTTCCTTTTCAAATGATTGTAGAGGTTCCTCATTCTTCTTACTTGATGCTTCAAGATCTGCTTGTAGAGAGATGATTCCAGCTTCAAGACCTTCATTCTTATTTTTTGATTTTTCGAGATATTTATTTAGATCGTTAATTTTTGCTTCTAGTCTTTTCATTCGATTGGATGCATAAGCATGAAACCTTTGATACTTGTCTATAGATTCATTCTCCTTAGATGATTTTTGTTGATCTTCATCTTTAATCTTGACAACTTCTTCTAGATCCATACTGTCCCTTTCACTATCATTACCTTTGCATATACAGTTAAGTGAAATACAAGAACAACGATTAATACCTGTTTCATCTCCTTCAATTTCTGCTATACATGATGTCTGAGGTATCTCCTTTCCTTGAGTAACCTTCTTATTTTTCTTCTTTGCCATGAGTACTTGTAGAGCTTGGTCAGAATCTTCTTCATCTTCACTGGACACTTCATTGTCATCTTCATTTGTATAATAATTCTTCCTCTTTTCAAATTGTTTCCCTTTACCATGTTTTTCTCTATAAGGACATTTAGCAGCATAGTGACCAACTCTTTCACAATCAAAACATTTGAAGGGAAGCTTACCTTTGAATCTTCCAGTACCTAGTTGGAGTTTTCTCCTGAAAATTCACTTCTTCAATTTTGGATATATAGGCGGGTTGCCTGACATCTTCCTTTTCTTTTCCTTTTGCAGACGCCTTAAAAACAACTTCTTTGATTTGAGAAGGACCTCCTTGTCTCATTTCAAAAGCAGTCAGGATACCATGTAACTGAACAATAGTAAGAGTTTGCAGATCTTGCCTTTCTTCTATAACTGAAACTTTAGAATCAAATTTTGAAGTCAAAGACCTTAAGACTTTTTGCACCAGAGTAGTATCAGCTATGGTTTCGCCCAAATTTCTCATTCAATTTACAATATCATCTAGACGAAGAAAGAAACTGGCAATACTTTCATCACTATGCATCCTTAAATTTTCATATTCAATTCTGAGAGTTTGGAGTTTTGCACTTTTTACCTTTGTATCTCCTTCATAGCTCAGAATGATTTTGTCCCATATTTCTTTTGTTGAATTTAGCTACATCACTTTAGCAAATTCTGGTTCAGACATGCTTCCTAATAAGACATTCACTGCTTTAGCATTGATTTCATACTTCTTCCTTTCAGCTGCATCAGTAGGAATACTTGCCGGATACTGATAACCTTCTTCCACGATTGCCCATACATCTGCACCAATAATTTGTAGATATGCTTTTGTTCGTACCTTCCAGAATATCAGATTGCTTCCATTGAATAGAGGTGGCTTTAGAGACATTACTCCTTCAAGACTTCCCATTGCGACGTATCTCCTTCAAGCGATCAAGCTTCTGCAGAAGAACCTGCTGCGATACCAATTGTTGGGAAAAATACTGAGAGGGGGGGGTGGATCAGTATTTCGGACTTTATCAAACTTTTTACTTTTTCACTCTCTAAAACCCATACGCTACTTTTCTGAAGCCAACCAGCGTATACACGTGGATATTATTCATAAAACGCGCGTATACACAGAGATCTAATTATGCCATTAATTCTTCACTTATATCATTCCATTATTCATTCATTAGATGTTCAATAAACATTAAAAATGTGCAGTAAGAACAGAATAAACCATCACACATAAGAATCACACATGAATACCAGGATTTTAGGTGGAAACCCAAGTCGGGAGAAAACCACCGCTGCAGTCGCTCAACCGTCAATATTTTATTATAGAGAAAAAATCTTACAACATATGTGCTGGCGCAGACTCCTACCACCACGCAGGCACCCACCTACGCTCGTTTACCAGCCTCTCCTGGAAGGGAGCTCCAACCCCTTGACTCATTTACCAGCCTCTCCTGGAAGGGAGCTACGACCCCCTGATCTCGTTTACCAGCCTCACCTGAAAGGGAGCTACAACCCCCTGACTGAAGGCTATGACCCTCAGCACCACTATGGACCATGTTACATCAATTTTCACACTGGATCAAAAGCTTCCTTTAGGAGACCACTTGCAGGCCACGTTTCATCGTATTTTCAGACTGGACCCACTCCACACATTTAAGCTCAAAATTAACAATTCAGACAACCCAGATCATCATAGACAGATAGCAGTAACACATCAGAAAAACATATCAGCAAGATAGCAGAACAGATCATACGTCTCTCAATTTCAGCAAACCCTAGTTTTCATACGCGCTTTACTTTCACTAAGCCCGCATATATACGCGCCTTCTGCCATACAAACCTACGTATACTTCAACATATATTATAGAGCTAATTTCACTGCGCATACGCGCTTTCTCTTCAGCTAAGCCACGTATATACGTGCTTCTTCTGCGGTGAACTAGCGTATGGTTCTTCAGACATTTAGGTCATTACAATTCTTTAGAATAGATACATCACACAGATTTTACCCTTTACTTCAGACAGATGTTCGCCTCATCTCAGATCTAATCATTCCATAAATAGATCTAGCAAGTACAAATACATTTCAGATCTAGATACCCTTCTTCATCATTTTCTTCATTGGTGCATCATGAATTTAGATCTATCATTCAACTATAACCCTTTCTATTCAGATATACTTCAGAGAGAAGTATTCATTCAAGCTCAGACGTCTTGCACCCACACTCATGATTTGCACAATGAATTTCTTCTCTTTATATAGGTTTACCCTTTTTCAATACCATGAGCCAAAACCACATTACTTCCGATGGTATTCCTGGATGGCGTCATTTAGACGAATCATTACCCAATACAATGGGTTAATACCATGGTGGTTACCCCTGGTTTTGCACTTTATGAGCGCTTTTGCCCATACGCGACTTGGAACGTTATTTCCCGCGTGCATACGCGACTTCTCCTAGAAAAATCCACGTACGGCTTGAGACATACTCTTTTCATCATAGATCTAGCACATATTGAATTCCTTTCTTCATTACCTTTTGTACTCTCTGTAGACACATCAGATTTACATCTTTAAACAGGTTCATCAAGACATATTCTATCAAGCACAACTTCATCAGGTGGGTTGCCATTCAAGGACAACACTCTATCAAGTGGGTTGTCATCAAGGACAACACCCAGCATCATATTGTCAGCAAACATCATATCACATTAAGATTTACATCATTTACCAAGTCCATCAAGTCAAGAATAACTTCATCAGGTGGATTGCCATCAAGGAAAACACAAGTCAACAATCTCATGTCTTCATCTTCATTCAGTGGGTTGCCATCAAGGACAACACTCTGCATCATATTTCCAACAATTGGTACTATGGCATACAAATTGGAGCTTCCTGCTTCTTCACGGGTGCATCCAATTTTCCATGTTTCATGCCTAAAGAAGGTTATAGGTGAAAATCTTCTAGTTCAAACAATATTTCCAGAACTTTATGAGGAAGGAAAAATCATATTGGAACCTGAAGCGGTCATGGAAACAAGGACTCGACAGTAATGAAATTGATCCATCTCAGAGTATCTCATCAAGTGGAAGAACTTACCCACTGAAGACTCTACATGGGAGGATGAGAATTTTATACAGAAGCACCTGGAGATAATCAAGCATTGAGGACAACACTTTTTTGAAGGAGAGGGGCATGTTTGGTCCCTATATTACTATTATAGTCCATTATTGTTGTTAGTGTAACCCCCTTATTGTTATTATTGTACCCTTGTAACCCCCATATTGTTAGTATTGTGCCCTTAAATTATTACTATTATTGTTAGTATTGTAACCCCCATATTGTCAGCTAGGATTACATTGTGACCCACTAGGATTACATTGTGGCCCCATGGACTCCTATATATAGAAAAGAGGTTTTGTAATTTGAATCATCCAAGTATTTTTCATTAATGTAATGTAATGGAGGTTTCCCCCTCAAAGTGGCTTATTTCTAAGGCGTTGATATCTCTTTTCTTCTATTTTTGGAGTTGGTTTCACAATAATGTCTCATACAAGCTAAAAGTTCAAAATGGTTCACTTGTACTCTCCTACTAAGTGCATATGAAATCCAGTTCTATTTCCCTTTGATGTACCTAATATGAATATCAAAATAACTAATTTTAGCTAACCATATATCTTTCCTTGCATTACAATCAAGTTTCTCAAATAAATATCTCATTCCACTATCATCACTCATCAAAATGAACTTGCTTCCAAACAGATAATGTCTCCACATATTCAATGCATGAATGATACCTCCTCATGTTTGCGAGTCACATATTTTTTCTCGTGTTCATTCATCTTCCATGATTGATAGAAAATAACCTTCCCTCCCTACAATATTACTACACCAAGTCCCTCCTTACATACAATTGTACAAACCACAAAGTATTTATCGGGATATTTAATCCTCAAAACTTGAGCATTAGTAAGGAATTTCCTCAACTGATCAATGCTAGTTGAACACTTCGTATTCCATTTAAATGTATTTACTTTGATCTGCAAAGATGTGATAGGATAGACAATCTTGGAGAAGTTCATGATGAACCTTCTATAATAACATACTAGTCCCATGAATGATCTGAAATCATTCACCTTCTTTGGAGTTAGCCACTCCATGAAAGCCTTAATATTTTATGGATCCACTGCTATCCCTTCCTTGGAATCAATATGTCTCAAATAATGATTTTGAGACTAAAATAATCTACACTTGTTGAGATTGGAATACAGATTATTCTCTCTAAAAAATCTCAATATTGTTGTGAGGTGCTCTGCATGCTCTTCCTCATTCTTTGAATAAACCGATATATCATTAATAAATACTATTAGAAACTTATCTTGGTAAGGGTGTAGCACATTTTCATCATACACATTAATGTTGTTGGAGCATTCGGCCCAAAATGAACCACCAGAAACTCATAGTTCCCATACATTATATGAAATGTGATCTTATAGATGTCTTCTTCTTTAATGTGCACCTCATGACATCCTGATCTCAAATCAATATTTGAAAATGCTGAAAATCTCTTCATCCAATAAATAAAATCATCAATGTGAGGAAATTTATACTTGTTCTTGATGGTCACTATGTTCAACTACCCGTAATCAATTCACAATCTAAGAATACCAGTTTTCTTCTTTACAAACAATTGGCCTTATTTATCCCTTATCAGGCATCTCTTTAAGTTCCAACTTCAATTCCACTAGCTTAGAAGTTCCAATATTGTAGAGTGCCTTAGATGTTGGTCTTGCTCTAGGCATAAACTCAATAGATAATTCCACCTCCCTATGAGGAGGCAACCTTGAAATATTTGTAGGAAACACATCCTGAAATTTTTTATGATAGGATACCTCCTCTGGACTTCAACATCATCATCATACAACCCTTTCTCATTGGAAACATGAAACCTAAATAATAAATATCCTTTCCTACGATTGCACTTATATTGCATGGTTGTTACCATTCTCACTTATGTACACTTATTATTTCTCTCTAGGAATCTATTTTCCCCGTTACCATCTATGTAGTCAATGGCATTCTCATAGAAATCTACCTTGGTCATGTGAATAAACAACCAATCCACGCTAAAAATAATGATATATGCATCCAAAGGAATAAAATTAAGGCTTTCTAATGTATACAAGCCATTAAGCTTAAATGTGGAATGTTTCACCCAATAGTGAAGACTTCTCTTGGTCCCTGTAGCTAGCTACAACATCAAATATTCTACATGCACTTTCTTGTCCAAATGACACTAGTCCACCAGTTCAGGACTAACATTGTTATACTTTATTCTTGTATCAATAAAAATAGAAAAAACATGATACAAAATATTTCCTTCCATCTCATGATTGATGTCTCATGGTTTTCTTTCATGTTATCAACTATTGCATAGATCCGAGGAATGATCTGTGCTACATCCCTAGTTGTTTGTGCCTCATGAGCACTGTAAATATAATGCCTACCACCCTGATATGATGGAAATATATATTTTGTGATGGTCTCCAACACAATTCGAACACCTTAATGGTCCTCTACCATTGCCTTTATTATCCTTCTTGGGAGGCTGATATCAATTTCCATTCTCAACTTCATTTGACTTCTTATGAAGAGCCATATTTTCCTTCTCACCTGCATCCTAATATTTTCCTTGATTATTGGGCCATTTTACTTTAGTGTTATCACTACCCTTCCAAACACACTTGAACTCATTATTGCACTTTGAATGTTCATAGAAACGCTTCGAATTTCTGATGGCTTCCTCCAATCACTCACCCTCATCAAAATCAATCTAATCTTTGAATGAAAATGGAAATGCACTAATGACCGTTTGGATCTTTGCTTTCTCATCATTGAGATATGACACATATCTAAATATCTCTAGAAATATGGTTGTATATTATTCATCTTACATGGAAACCATCCTAAGCTCATATAATTCCTTGGCCTTTCCATCATAATACCTCTCCAAAAGGTACCTTTTTCTAAAGGGTCTTTCAAATTCTTCCCAATTTAGCTTCTCTTCCCTGATGCCCTTAACATGCCTGAATTATGTTTGAAATTAATCCCCAGTTTTGAACAGAGCACTTGTATTCGATTGACATGAAGGTTATATATATGGTTTATATATATGCATACACCAAATAACTGTGCGTTATATATGGTAGGACTGTGTGGAAATGCCAGAGACCAAGGCCATTTATGAATGTAGCGAAACCATAATTGTAACAAAGAATATATATATAATTGAAATGCGATGAATAGTTGTATATATATATAATTGAAATCTTGGAGGACCGGAACTTGGAGTGTAGGAACAAGTCGAAACGTGACAGATGAGCAGTAACGGCGGTTTGGAGGAATAGTAAAGCAGAATGGTGGTATTCATTGCACCACCCTTATACGGAAAGTGGTATTGAAGGAATGGGAAGCCATTCCATAGAATGCCTGATGCGTGTCCTCGAGTGAAATTCGAAAACCACTTTTTATTGTGCGCCATCACGCATTATGGTCTATGCATGTTGATCAAGCAATATCCGTTGGATCGGGCTACGGGATATCGGCCGTTGGATAGGCGCGGGAATTTAACAAGGTACGTCGCGGAGTGGGCCCGAGTGCTGTACACAAATGAAGGGAAAATGGTTATTAAACTTTGGGCATAATATTACATGGGCGAAGGTCAAGAATTTCATTCTGAAGGCCTTGCATATGGTGACAAAGGTTAGTCATTATCCCCCACGTAATTTAAAAAGGAATGGTTTAATATATCTGAAAACTTTGGATATAGTTGAAGGTATTTTATTTAAATATTGCAACTCGGACATACGGAGACTAAGACCATATGTTTACGATTGTGAAATCAGCTCGCTATGAAATATATGGGAATGTAATATAGTTTGCTGTTATAAAGCCATCGACTATTAATAATTGTTAATGCTTGACTCGGAGATGGGCATACGATGAAGTGAATACATGGGTCCTCACATTTAGTGGGAAACATATATATATATGCTGATATATATACTATGCTGATATTTAATATAGTGGGCTGTAATATTGCTCCGAAATTGTATTAAAAGATTAATTGGGTTTATTACATGAGCATATTATGTACTGTATGGGTTTTATAATCGTGAGTATAAAAAGCCTCCACAGTTGATTAAAGTGCCAGCCCAAGAGATTAGAACCTTGAAAGTTTGCCCAGATTCAAAATCAACTGTTATATTAAAAGGCAGTTATAAATGCAGCAGGTGCACAAAGTACACTGAACAGGAATAAATACAGGAATGAAGTGAACAGATGGAATATGCCAATGACAGTGAACAAAGAGTATGCAAAACTATTTCTTTACAGCAGCAAGAAAAGACAAATCCAGCAAATCCAAAATCCAGAAAAGGAGCTGAATGGAATTGAGATGTATAACTGAAAAAAATGAAAATGTAAATATTTTTTATTGTTTGTGATGCAAAGGCAAGTATCCTAAGGAAAAGAAAAATCCCACTATAGCATGAAATTTTGTACACATTATAATTTTAATTTAGTTTGATAAAGGAATGAGAAGATAGAAGTCAAAACGTCAGGGCTATTCACTTCAAATTATCTGAGGAATGTAAAGAGTCATGTAATGAACTCTATAAATAATATCACATGAATATGCAGTGAGTGGGTGTGAAGAATAGAGAAGGCAGAATATAAAATATTGAGACAGAGAAAATTAAGAGAGGTAGAGCAGAAAGAGATGCTACAAAACAGAGCTGATATCTGAGGTAAATCAACAAACATTCAGTTTGATATATTGAGGAAATTGGACCTTCCCTATCAAGTTGCAGCTTGATAGCTGTCAGTTGTAGCTGACTGAGGTTGGAGCCTCCTGTAGGTTGGTGCCTGCAGAAAAACAGTGGTGAGAGGGAGTTGGAGCTTTCCTTTGCATCACAACAATAATAAGATGTGGTTTTCTCCCTTTATGTGTTTCCATTTATATCTGGTGTCTCTGCGCATGATGTTTATGTGTTGATCTGATTTATATCTTTTAATTAATACCTGCTACTCTCATATTAAAGTCTGTTGTTATATTAAATTAATATTTGCTTCTCACATTCTAAGATTACTCACATATTAAGTTGAACATGAAATGAAGATGTATGTTAGTTTGAATAAAAGGTTTAAAAATTCCATGAATGTGTTAAACTGATTCACCCCCCCCCCCCCTCTCTCAGTTATGTATGTGGATGGATTAAAGCATAACCTATTAAGTGTGAGTCAAATGTGTGATCAAGGAAATGAAGTTCTCTTTAGTTCAAAAGAATGTGTAGTACGTGAAATCGACACAGGAAAAATAGTAATAAAAGGAGATAGAATACCAAGCAATCTGTATGTATTGAAAGGTGGCCAAGAACAATTTTAATTGAGCATATCTTCAGAAAATTGGTTATGTCACAGAAGGTTGGGACATTTGAGCTTCTCTAAAATTAGAAAATCCATCAGATTCAAAGCTATTCGTGATCTTCCCAGCATCACTCTACCTCAAAGTACTATATGAAAATCATGCCAATTTGGTAAGCAAACCAGGGTGCAATTCAATGCTAAAGAAGGATCTGAAAGCAAGCCTCTTGAACTTATACATACTAATCTATGTGGTGTTGTAAGGAAAATTTCACCTCGTGGAGAACAGTACTATATTTTATTTAATGATGACTTCTATAGAATGTGTTGGATTGGGTTACTAAAACATAAAGATGAAGCATTTGAAAATTTTAGGGTCTTCAAATCTTTGGTTGAAAATGAATTAGATTTAAAAATCAAATGTTTTAGATCCGACCGAGGAGGAGAATATATATCAAATGAGTTCTTTGATTTCTGTGAACATCATGGCATAAAAAGATAGTTTTTTGTAGTTGGAACCCCATAACAAAATGGCATGGTAGAAAGGATGAATAGAACAATTCAAGAAGTGGCTCAGGCTATGCTTGATGAATTTGGAACTACTGATACCTTTTGGGGAGAAGTAGCACATACTGCAGTAAATATCCTTAGCAAGGCTCATGTTCGAGTAAACAATGATAAAAATCCCTATGAACTCTGGTATTGAAATCTTCCCACTGTAAATCATTTTAGAGTTTTTGGAAGAAAATGTTTTATGAAGAACAATGATGAAAAACTTGGTAAGTTTGAACCTAGAGTAGATGAAGGAATATTTCTTGGTTACTCTTTAAGAAGTAAAACATATAAATGTTACAATAAAATACTTCGAAATATTGTTGGATGTATGGACATTGTAACTGACGAGTCTCTCTTAGCTCCTAAAATAGAAATAACAAGAAAACATGAAGATGATGATGATCTATATTTCCCCTCATCAAATAGCAACAATATACAAGGTGAACCTAATGAAGCACCACAAGAAATTATATTTGAAAAAGCTCCATCCAAGTATATTAAAATAATCATCCAGAATCTCATGTTTTGGGAGAAAAGGGATCAGGTGTGCAAACAAGAAGAACTCTTTTAGGATCCCCTAGCTATATGGCATTCTTATCCACTATTGAACCACATAATGCAAATCAAGCTAATAAAGATGAATGTTGGATTCAAGCCATGAATGAAGAACTTGATGAAATTGAAAAGAATCATACTTGGGGATTGGTTCCAAGACCTCATCATAAAAATGTTATTGGAACAAAATGGATATTCAAAAACAAGTTAAATGAAAATGGAGATGTTATTAAAAACAAAGCTAGAATTTTTTGTAAAGGGTATGCTTAACAAGAAGGTATATACATTGAAGAAATTTTTTCTCCTGGAGCTAGACTTGAAGCCATAACAGTGTTTCTTTCTTTTTCAAGCTTTCAACAATTCAAATTTGATCAAATGGATGTTAAATCTGATTTCCTCAATGGTGATCTAGAAGAAGAAATTTATATAGAAAAAATAGAAGGATTCATTCCAGAAAATGATGAAAAACTTGTTTGCAAACTTAAAAAGGCTTTATATGGTCTCAAACAAGCTCCTAGGGCATGGTACTATCGTTTTGACAAATATCTTCATCAACAAGGTTTTACAAAGGGATCTTCTGATAGTAACTTATACGCAAAAATTGAGAATGACAAACTGTTGATTATAGTTGTATATGTTGATGACATGATTTTTGGAAGTAATAAAGAGTCCATGAGTCAGAAATTTTCTTCTATTATGTAACAAGAATTTTAAATTTCTTTACTTGGGAAAATAACACTCTTTCTTGGCTTACAAGTGAAACAAGAAACATATGGCATATTTTTATCACAAGAAAAATATCTTAAGAAAATTCTAAAGAAGTATGGGATGGAATATTTAAAACCTTTAATTACTCCAATGGGAACTGCATGTAACCTCAGTTCTCATGATGATTTTCCCTTGGTGAATCAACCAGAATATAGATCCATGATTGGAATTTTGATTTATCTAACTAGGACAAGACCAAACATTATGCATGCAGTTCAGATTGTTGGACGATTCCAAGCTAATCCAAAAGAGCCTCACCTTCAGGCTGTAAAAATAATATTCAAATATCTAAAAGGGACTCAAGACTTTGGTCTATGGTATCCAAAGAATACGGATCTCACTCTTCATACTTACACATATGCGGATTGGGTTGGAAATGTTGATGATAAAAAAAGCACTAGTGGTGGTGCATTCTATTTGGGGCCTTGATTAGTATCTTGGTTCAGCAAGGAACAATGTTCTATTGCCTTATCTACAGTGGGAGTAGAACATGTGGCTACCGCATCATGTTGCACACATCTCCTTTGGATGATGCAGAATCTACAATACATTCAAATCAAATGTTCACCTCCCATATCCATTTTATGTGATAATATAAGTTCCATTAGTATCTCAAAGAATCTTGTTATGCATTCCAGGACCAAGCACATTCCTATCAAGTATCACTACTTATGTGATCAAGTGCTTCAAAAAAAGGTTAAAATGGAGTATGTTCCCTCCAAAGAAAAATTTGATGATATGTTTACTAAACCTCTTCCCATGGAAGCTTTCTAATATCTCAGATACAAGCTGGGAGTTTTCTCTGCCTCTATCATGAAATCTGCTTAGTTTCATATGTTTAAATTCAATACAGTGGTTTCATAAATAAGAATCACGTATATACGTGAGTTTTTGTGCATCAAACTACGTATGGGTTTTTCTTACATAAATTCTCAGGTTCACCACTCAAAACAGTTTTGATGTTGTTGGGTAATCTCTGTTGTTGTTCCAATATTCATCTATTTGTTTAACTCTCTGATATTTTTTTCCTTGATTAAGATGCTTTGATGAATTGGTTTTTGAAGGTGTTCAGGATGGATAAGCTTCGGGGGAGCACCTTCCTTATTGAAAAGGATGCATTGTTTTCATTCAGATTCGTTTTTGATATATGATTTCTCTCTTGAGATCTTTTGGTCTTGTTTATGAAAAGTAGTTTCTGTAATTTGATGAGAAGGGAATGTTGACACTCATGATGTAAATGATTATATTTATTCATGTGAGGACTTGTTCTAATTTTTAAACCTACTTGGTTGGGTAGTTGATTCAGTTATGTAATTCCACTTGGTTGGATCAGTTATGTAAAACCCATAAATTGCATTCTTATCTTGGAAAATATACCCAAACTAGGAGTCCATTTACCATATTTTCCCATCAATTCATAATTTGAACAGTATAGATGCTCCTCGACCTTCATAATTTCGAGGTGCAGGAGCTCTTGATGAAATTCCACTGGAGTAGAATAAAAATTTGTGGCCACTAAATCATAATATAAATGGAACACCCTTTTATGCTTAGAAATTTCACTACCTCATCAATTTCTCATTCTTTGCCTCCATGAAATTACAATAGCAAGAGATAATGAGGAGGATGAAGGAGGAGGATGGAAAATCAGGAGAACCTGGGAAACCAAACCTACATACAATAATATCATCATCATAAAATAATTCCAGAGGCCCCAAACCTAACAAATTATTAAGCTTCTCACACTACAAAATCATTACCAAGCATTTATCTGCAAGGATATACACTAAGATGACCGAACCCTAAATAAAATACACATACTTGAATAGTTTAAAAGATACAAAAAAGGGGATAAAACCATATAAGATATCACTAAAAACAAACAAAAGAATTTAAATTCTTGACTAACAACTTATAGAAGCACCTTGGCTAAATACAAACAACTATTGCCCCAACAAAAACAAATTAACCACCACAATGGAGCATAGAAGACCAAGAAAACAATGTAACTAAGAATTAGATAGAATAATATCGAGACGAAAAACAAAAGGATATGAAAAAAAATTACCACATAAGTAGACCATGACTAGAAGAACAACACAATTCAAACATTATAGTCCCACAACTACAGAGATAAACACTAGAGGTAACATAAAAAAATTTCAAACAAAAAAAACGACCAACAAGTTGGGAACAAAAGACAATGAGAGATGGTGTTACACAGCATTTTGTCACAGTCCCTAAAATCCCTCACGCTACATGTTGGAGGGCCCTTACCATGACTTGTGAGCAGTGTCATACTTTGCAAACACCTTCTTTGCATCCTTTTGCATAAGGAAATCATTTCTCCTATTTGACATTTCCTAAAAAAGCATACAAAACCTACGTTTTGGCCCTGGCGTAGGTAGCCAATTCACCCCTCGCGCCGATGTGGAATATTTACACTAGATCCCATGCCACCTGGCACTCTATTTCAGTGTAGTGCCTGCACAAAGTTGTTTTGGGAATTTTTTTTAAAATTAGAGGCAAAATATTCCTTCTAACCACCTCAGGATGAGTTACGGGAAGTGGTTAAGTTGATTAGCCATGGATATCACTCTTTAGGCAGTGGTTTCCATCTCCCATGGAACACTCCTTGAAGATAGGATTCCCTTCCATAATTATATGGATCCTAACCTCTCCCTCTCCCTATATAAAAATAGGCCTTCTCCCTTTTATGAGAGCTAGCTAAAAAAAGAGAATTATACAGCTGAACATATAGTTCAGTAGCTGAACTTGGAGAAGAATACTACAGCTGAGTAATTGCTATTGAGAAGTTAGAACTAAGGAGAAATTCGTAGTGATAGTCCCGTCCGAATTCCCGATGAGCCTTTGTGAGACGCGCTTCGCTTGAACCCTATTGGAGGAGACCGCAACGTCGAAGCTTGGTTGTACTCTTCCTTTCATTTATTAATATACTCGACTATGGTGTTGGTTCCATCATTGTGTTATGTTTTTCATCTAATGCAATTTATTTAGTCCTCTTCGACTGATTAATAGTTACGAATGTGAGTTAGTATGTTGTATATTGTCATTTTTTCTTATATGTGTGCAAGTGTCAGAGCGTGAAAGAGAGCAGATCGTGATCTGTCAAACCAAGAGCGAGAGGCAGCAACTCTTTTCGACGACAACAACAACATAGGACCTCCGGTAAGTCATCTATCAAATCTCCATCCATTCGTTAACTAGGAATCAATATTATAGCTTGTTTTGTTTGTGGCTAGACCCACCTTAGGGTTAGTGGGATTGCCTCTGTCCGCAGAGGGTATTTACCTCACCAAAAAATTGGCGACTTCACTTGGGATTAGTGCGAGTTTGTCTTCAATCCATTACATCTTCTTTTTGGTCTTTTCTTACTTATTTTTCCTTTTCTGATTACTCTGTTAAGCCTAAGACCCTTGTTCAACCCTAGAGGATCATATCTGAACTTTGTCCTTCAAAAAGTTTCCCTTTTTCCTGAGTGAACTGGCTTGGCGCGCTTTCTATTCAAATAGTTGCACCAATTGGCTCTATTTGCTAGTGTTGTACCCGTGCTATCCCCTGTTTGGTTCTTATTATAGCCAAACAGTCATGCTGACCCCTGTAGGTTTTAGGGTTTGCTCTGTTTTGAATATTTTTGGTCAATAATTTTGCTTCTGGGTTATTTTTAAAAATGTCTTGAGTGCTTTGGGATTGTTTTTTATTGTGATCGACTTTCTTCCTTCGGTTGTTTTTCTGTTTCCTATCAACATTGTAGTCTTAAGGTTTTTAAGTGCTTTGGTATGCTAAGCCTCCTGTAGGAGTTCGAGTTTTTGTTTCACAGTCAACTTCATTCCTTGTTTGGTTGCATTCAGCTCCCTTGATCCGTTTGAGTGATTTTGGTTGAGTGATTCTTGCCTCTTTCATTCAATTTTGCTTCTTGTCACTCCAAGCATAGATCACACTGCTTGCATGGGTCTGTTTGGAAATATGTCTTCAATTTGAGAGATTGCAACATTGGTTTGAGTTTTGTTATGTTTTTTTTGGGTTGATTGAAATCATTTCGCTTCAAATATCGCATTAAATTTCTTGAACTAGTGTTTTGGTTTCTTTTTCATGTCATTTAGTGCACTGTTTGCTCTATTACATTGAAAAAAAATAAAAAAAAATTGCAGTCTTGTTTGCATTGTTAAATTGAAAGTCTTTCACATATCTAGCATTGGAAAATTCTAGGAAAGATTTCTCATTTTCATTATCTTGCATCGGATACTGTAGTGGATTCTTCTACGTGTTCTTATTATTTTCTATCGCTTGGAAACTCCTAAATTTCTCGTAGATAGCTTTTCATCGAAAAAAATGGTATCTTTTGGCATGTAGCTTGCATTTAGGGATTTTGGAGATCCAAAATTCGGTAGGACCTTGGAGCTGAAACATAAATACAAGATAAACTTAACATTTACTCAATTAACTGAAGGTAACATTGAAACCTAATGAAACATCTAGTGGTCTAAGTTAGAGATATGTTCTGGTGTATTTAAACCTAGTAGTTTTCACTCGCCATCTGGCTTTAGAGAGCACTAGTATGGACTTGTGCTCCCCGTACCGTAGAGTATATAAAGGGAGACCCCTCTAGGTTGCAATCCTTTTATCCATGGTAAATGAGTATATCGCCTTGTAACTATGATACACCAAGCATAGCATTTGGGGAGGCTACCTGCACATACGTTAATTCCTTGGTCAATTCTTCTTTCATTTGATTACCAAGGTGTATATGGCAGTTCATAGAAACCTAGTACACCCTTCTACCTAGAGTACCAAAGCAGTCATTTTCGATCTTTACTGACTCCATAAATTTGAAAACATCATCGAGCACTTTTCCTTTGATGCTCATTTCAACCTGAAAGTGATAGAGTCACCTTTTACCTATTTCTCGACTCTTAAAAGATGAAATGACAAAGTTTTCTTTCAGTGTTTAAAAATTAAATATCCACGAAAAATTCCTGGTTAAAGTTAGCTTCCTTAGTGTTGTTTTAACGTTGTTTCTAATGAAAACCTTTCCAGAGTTTACCAAGCAAGGAGTCCCCTCTGAAAGGAATCTTGGCCCCTTTCCTGCTTTTGGGAATGTTGGTGCTCCTTATATGGCAACACTGTCTCTTCCAGGGTTAACTGTTGGTTTGCCCGTGTGGTTTTTTTCGACCTCGATGGTCCCGAATGCCCTGATCTCTGTTCAAAAATCCCCTCCACCTGAAAAAAATCATGTTGGTTCTAAAGTGGACCTCTCCCCTTCTTCGCCTATTTATTCATCCTCCTCTTCTACTTTGCCTAGTGAAAGTCTAGATTCTAGTAACCGGGTGGCTAAGAAGAAGAAGAAGAATAAGAAGTATGATAATAGAGAGGCCAACTCTGTGGCTATTGAGCCTAAGAAGCAATCCATCGGTAAACCATCCAAACTTCCACAGAAAGTAAAATTCCCTTGCATGTTGTGCAAAGGTGACCACCATTTTCGAGACTACCCTAGAATTCCCAAGGTACTTGAAGTTTGGTATGACAGTCGTCCGTCATTGCCTTTGGATTCGAGAATTCATATTGGTAGAACATCTTTAACTAGTGCTGATAAGACTCATAAGAAACAGGGTAAGATTACCAATCCCTATAAGTTGTGTGAAGGGCATCATCCCATTCACCTTTGTCCATACATGGATGAAGCCAAGAGAGTGTTGGACAACTTTACTGTTTCTGCACCCTGCCTTCTAGCTGGTTACCAGAAACTTTCTTTGAGTCCTCCGCTGGTTGATTCCATGATTGGTCAAGAGTCATCATTGGTTGATCCCACTCCCCGAAAAATTCAAATTCAGGAATTCTTTCCCAACACACCATTGGACGTGGAATCGGTCGACTTGATCCCACCTATGGTTCATCAAGTATTTTCTATTGAGAGTGGATCTCATCCCCCTCATGTTCTTCTTGTTTCTTCAAATTCTTCGGACTTGAAGAAGGATTCTTCCATCCCTGTAGTTCAAGAAGCTGCTCCTCCTTCTCCTGTGATGGATGTCCCGGAGGATGCTCCTCTTGCTTTGATAACACCAGGGGATGACCATTTAATTTCTATGGTACCCCCTCCAAGTCGTTTGGTCGCTTCCTTCAATTGGAGTCGATTTGCAGGATACCGCCTTCCTTCTTATGTGCCTTTCGAGATTAGACCTTTTATATGGTAGTACCCAACACCATTCTAGATTAAGGTGCGTTTGTTATTATTTTGTCTTCCACTACTTGGCAAGCATCTGGTTCTCCACTACTTATGCCTATTACTTAGAATAGGTTGGCTTTTAACAGAGGAACCAGTCAACCGTTAGGAATCCTTCTGAAGTTTCATGTTACTTTGGGAAGGAAAACTGTCTATATAGACGTGATGGTTGTTCCAGGTCCCTTATATTTTAATTTACTCTTGGGCTGTGACTATATTTATGTCATGGGAGTGGTTGTCTCTTCCCTCTTTCGTGTGATTTATTTTCCACACAAAGGTCGTATCGTGACCATTGATTAGATTTCATTCTTTGGTCTTGATGTGACACCTGGTCCACCATCGTCCCCTCCAGGTATTTTTCTACTGGTTTTAACTTCCCTGCCGCAGGTTAATTAAGTGGCTACCTGTCCCATGCCCTCCTTCAGTGATAGTGCCTTTGTGCATCATGTGCTAGGGGCATTGGGTCCTGATTTCCAAGATGTTGTTCTCCCATCCTGTGTAGAACTCTTGGATGCCATGACTTCTTATTCAAAATGATAAGTTGTTGTCGGAGCATAGTTCATTTTTCTTGTGTCAAGCTCCTTAAAAAATGAAACAAGCTCTTCGGAGAAGAATTCGTTTCCTTGTGTCAAGCTCCCTAAAAAATGAAATAAGATGTCATGAGGATAGTTCTTTTAATGTGTCAACCTCGTTAAAACAATGAAACACAATCCCGTTCAATTCGATTCTTTGCTCAGATATCATAAAATCCCAGTCAAGTCTTTCATTGATTTCATCATTTGAACCTTCACTCCATCTCCTGTTCATATGGACTGAAGCATGGGGGGCATGTACCTCGAATTCAAGCATAGTTTGTTTCCATTTCAATATTGTGTAAATATGAAACTAGTTTCAAGCATAGTTTATCTTTGTTTCAAGCTTGTGTAAAAATGAAACCAACTTCAAGTAGAGTTTCCCGATTGCTTTCTGTGTAAAATGAAACCATTGCCATTTTACTTCTTTTTATTTCCACCTTATCACCTATTTTCCTGTAAATAACCTCTATTTTCTCATTCTAATCGTCACTATCTCGCTTGGCCGATCATACGCCTTCACTTGGTTGTTTTACCCATTCCTAAGGAGTCAACTTTCAGCTCTTTTTTTACTCTTGAAAATTGAAAATATTGTCAAGACTCTTGTCATTTTGAACTCATTAAATGGATGCGAAACGATATCTACCCAGTATACGTTTACCCCTTTTTTGGGCTGGGATATATTATTTATGAAAAAGGGATACCTTAGCCTATCGCGACTAAGGGGTTCTCTCGAATGTTGTTTTCTACCTTTTCGGATCTGAGAGACTATTTATGAAAAGGGCCTTGCTCGAGTTTTCTTTTCTTCTTTATTTTCAAACTCTATAAACATGAAAATATGGTGAGTTCTCCCTTTGTCAGACTCGCTAAAAACTATGACATTGAACTCCATCATTATGATGTTACTCGAGTTCCTCCTTCCTAGGGCTCATAAAATGTA
The DNA here is from genome assembly GCA_034641835.2 of Pinus albicaulis. Taxonomy (NCBI): domain Eukaryota; kingdom Viridiplantae; phylum Streptophyta; class Pinopsida; order Pinales; family Pinaceae; genus Pinus; species Pinus albicaulis. The sequence continues at coordinate 71,885,605 of CM076574.1, read as the reverse complement.
CTAGGTTGGATTTGGTCGGAGGACAAACTTACATAGAAAGCATATGATATCCCCTTCAAGCTTGTTTACAAAAATAATTGGGGTACTTGCCATAAATGGTGGGGGAAAATGGAACCAGACATTAGTCGGTAGTATGTCACTATTGAACATGGCACTTGTCTGCATTTGTGTCGAGTTGGGGACATCTCACCTCGCCATTTTTTTGCCTCGATGGGTTTGGGTAATCTCTTTTGACCACTCATCTGCTCTTTTCCACGTCACCATGACCTTAGATCCTTTGATGTAAAATACTGCCAAATCTAGTGTCGTGCCACCGATATGTTCAAGAGTGGTTTTTACTCTGCAATTTTCTACCTCCCCCTGATTCTCTATTGGTCCCGATTCATAAATCATCATATTCCACTGTCTTAGGTCGACGATGTGGGAAAAATCATGGCCCTCCTTCAACCGAGTCACTTCCTGTCGACTTCAGCTCATTTTCTAGGAAGTTGATCTAGAGATTCCCTTCAGGTACCTTAGAGCCAGCATGCCTTAATGGCAGGTTCCTTGCATCCGATGCAAGGTTCACATCATTGGCCTTTGATCGGATGATTCTGTTGGTGTTTGACGCCATATCATTGTTCACATTCTGTGGCTTGTACCTTTTTTACCTTGAGAACCATTTTCATTATTGGTGGTTTCTCTCCTGTCTGTTAATAGCTCTCATTATTAGCTGGTAATGAAATGATGTTCCTGCATGTTCGAATTCAACTCGTCTATTTTCATGCTCGAATTTGTACTTTTTTCGGGTCGAGATGGAGCACAAGACCTTGGGTTTTGTCGAATGAAATCCAAGCTGCGAGATTCTTTGTGGATTACTATGAATTATTACATGACTCTTCTGATTGGATGGATGTGACCATATCTAAGTCTATTTGTTGATCCTTATTGCTGGATGGCTATGTCCATACCTTAGATCTCACTTTTATATACTCTATTATGGATGGTTTCTCCCACGCCACATATCATGTATAAGAGATATCAGTTCTATTTGTACTCGTAGCTTTTCTAGCAATAGTGGTTGGGTCGAACGCGTTCTTATAAATCATTTCACCCCTCCCTCTCTCTCGGACCTCATGCTTTAGAGGGCATCTGTTACAAAAAAATTTGTCACCGTCCCTGCAATCCCTTACCCAACATATTAGAGGGTCTTTCCGGTGACTTGTGAGAATTTTCATACTTTGCAAACACCTTATTTACATCCTTCTGCATAAGGATATCATTGAACTCCTATTGGAAATTTCCTAAAAAAGCATACAAAACCTATGCTTTTGCCTTGGCACGGTAGCCAGTTCACCCCTCGCGCCAATGTGGAAGATTTTCACTAGAGCCTGCACCACCTGGCACTATGTCTCAGTGCAGTGCCTGTGACAAGCTATTTTAGGAATGTTTTTTAAAATTTGAGGCGGAATTTTCCTTCTAACAACCTCAGGGATGAGTCACTGGAAGTGGTTAAGTTGATTAGCCATGGATCTCCCTCTTTAAGCAGTGGTTTCCATCTCCCATGGAACACTCCTTGAAGATAGGCTTCCCTTCCATAATTATAGGGATCCTAACCTCTGCCTCTCCCTCTATAAAAACAGGCCTTCTCCCTTTATGAGAGCTAGTTGAACAAAGAGAATTATACAGATGAACATATAGCCAAGTAGCTGAACTTGGAGAAGAATACTATAGCTGAGTAATTTCTATTGAGAAGGTAGAACTGAGGAGAAATCTGTAGAGAGAGTCCCATCCGAATTCCCAATGAGTCTTTGTGAGATGCACTCTGCTTGAACGTTGTTGGAGGAGACCACAACATCAAAGCTTGATTGTACTCTTCCTTTCATTTGTTAATATACTTGACTATGGCATTGGTTCCGTCATTGTGTTATGTTGTTCATCTAATGCAATGTATTTAGTCCTCTTCCATTGACTAATAGTTACGAATTTGAATTAGTATGTTGTATATTGTCATTGTTTCTTATATGTGTGTAGGTGTCCGATCATGAGAGCAAGTGGATCATGATCTCTCAAACCAATAGCGAGAGGCAACAACTCTTTTCGATGAAAACAACAGCATAGGACCTCCGGTAAGTCCTCTATCGAATCTCTATCCATTCGTTAACTAGGAATCTATATTATATCTTGTTTTGTTTGTGGCTAGACCCACCCTAGGGCTAGTGGGATTGCCTCTGTCCGGAGAGGGTATTTACCTCACCAACAGATGGAGATCGATGTCATAACCCTTCATCCTTGTACAACAAGCATTAATAGTCTTTTTTTCATCACCCTGAATGAACATATGACATACTGAACAACACATAAAAATTATTTGTGCATTAAAACCATCATAACACATAACAATTATTTGAGCATTGAAACCATCCTAACACAACAATTATTTGAGCACTAAAACCATTATTCCACCTCCTCCTTATCTTAATACATGTGTTATGGAGTTTCTCTATCCGAGAACATCGTAACCTCCATTTTCACATCCTCAACGGGGATTTTTAATACTATTATGACTATTTTTTCATTGTCTCAAAAAGGGAAAGCACGTAACATACCTCCTTATCTGTAATTTTTTATTTTTAAATTATACATGTATTTTAATGTTTCACTCTTTATATGAATCTTATCATGGATATTTATATTATCTATCATATCAAGGAAGGAAATTATGGTTACATTGAACATTTCATACTCTTTTCTATGGATTTATTTATTTCCTCTTGAATCTATTACCTCCAAGAATAGTCACATAAAAAACTCTTATCAACATATTATATATGTGTCCGGAACTACATTCTTGGTTAGATTTTCATTTTTACCTTTTATAATGATTCCTCAATGTATTATTTTCCACCTACTTCACTAACGTACTGTGGAATTATGCTGTAATATATTTTTCTTGAAGGAAACCTACTCGATGAGTTTCCTTTTTGATAGCAACCTATTTGTTGAGAATCTAAATTTGATGTATCTACATGTCAGTTCAGAAGTGATAGAGAAAGGAATTCTAGTCAGTTACAGAGGAATGATGAAGTTAAAGTTTCAATATATATACATAGGTTTGATGAAGGGAACCCACATATACCTGCAGGTTTCGTGAGGGGAACTTGAGTATACATAAAAAATTAGTGTATACACAACTTTGCTGAAGAAAAGTCACGTATACACATAAGTACAAAGAAGAAAATTCATGTATGTGTTGGCACACTAATTTCAACCATACCAAGGGTATTTACCATGGTATTATCCCACAATATTGAGTGTCATAACGACCGTTTGATCTCGTCCAATAATACCACCAACACTTGTATGGTTTTTGGCTCATGGTATTAAATAAGTTTCAAACTATATTAGGAGGAGAATATCATAGTGCAAGGGTGTGCATATGAATTAGAATTGAATGAATACATCTGTCTAAAGTATATATGCATGGATTGGGCTCTATTCAATAGATAGATATGTTATTTTGATGCACTCATGAATACAATAATGGATCAGGATCTCTAGACCTGAAATCACTATGTATTTGTATGAACTGTTTATGAGTTTTATAGATATGTGGTCTCACGTGTAATTTCTGAAGTAAATAATATGATTGGAGAAATTTTTATAGTGTTACGTATTCATGTAATATTTACAGCTCTATATGTTGGTTCGTCACGGCCAAAGTGCATATACCCGCGGGTTGATTTCAGTAAAACCGTGTATGGAAGTTAGGGTTTTTCTGAATATTGCTGAAAAAAATGTTTGATCATTTCCACTATATTTTTGTTGTTTTTCAATGAAGTCTTCATGTACATTTGGATTCTTTGAATATTGTTTATGCAACTATTCGAGTATGTATAAATATGATCAGCGACTGGTTGATTGAATATGATGGATGTTGTTGACTGAATAAGGGGTTCTATAAATCTAACAAGGTATGCCTGAATGTATCTAATGTGTTCTGAGTCTGATTAGATTCCTAATTTCAGTATATAAAGATATTTATAAAGGTTCTTCCACAGGAAAACATGTATGCATGGAGGTTGCAGTAAGTAAAGTACTGTATACAGTTGGTTTTATGAATGATCGGGGTTGAGGTTGATTCTGCATGTTAATACAAAAGTTTAGGTTTAATGTTGTGATCTAGTTACAATTATTTCACTGTTTTGATTATTGCTTGATGGCTATTAGTGTTGATCTAAAAATTCCATTGTGTTGAAGTTATTGTATGCAGTGTGAAAATTTATGAACTGCGTTCTGCAGTCGTTCTGAGGGTAGAAGCCTTCAATGTGGAAGTCGAAGCTTCCTACCAGTAGAAGTTGGTGATCAGTTCAAGGGGTTGAAGCTCCCTTCCAGTAGTGACTCATAAACGAGATCAAGGGGTTGGAGCTCCCTTTGAGTAGTAGCTGGAAAACGAGAGAAGGTTTCATCCTTCTGTGTGTGGGTGCCTGCATACTGATATGAGTCTGCATCAATAAAACATTGTAATCAGTTTTCTATATAATAAACATTGAAGAAAGATACGACACCAGCGGTGGTTTTCTCCTGACTTAGGTTTCCACCTTAAAATATTGTTGTTCATGTGTGATGTTTTTTGTGTGATTATTTACTCTATTATTATTGAACATATCTACTACTCAAATCTCTGATGTATAATTGATGATTTGGGCTAAGTTAAGTTTATGAATATTTATTTAAACATTAAAATTAATATGGGTATATGCATGTTTACTTTACAAAAGCCACGTGCATACGCTAGTTGGAGTAATTACAGTCACATATAGAAATGAGTTAAATGAAAATAAAATATTGTCATTATTATAAATATTGATTCACACCCCCGCCCCCTCTTAGTATTTTTCCCATTAATTGGTATCAGAGAAGGTCCATCTGAAGAATATTAATTGCCAGAAGGAAGATCATCCAAGATGAAAAATCAAGATGGAACAACATCTTTCAGACCACCACTCTTTAACGGAAAAAAATTAATCTTCTAGAAGACAAGAAAAACATCACATCGTCAATCTCTTGGAGCATATGTTTAGGAAGTTGTTGAAGGCGATTACCAATATCCAGCTATAATTCCAATAGATCCAACAACAAGGAAGAACTATGAAACTAATGCAAAATTTGTCAATGTATTTTTAGGAAGCCTGACCGAATCAGAAATTTTCATGGTTATGCAGTTAAATACAACAAAGGAGATATGGGGAAAAATCATTCTAAGCTATTAATTTGGTGCCAAGGTAAAAAGTGCCAAACCACAATCTCTCAGAATGAAAAATGAAATTCTTAGAATGCATAATGATGAAACTATTTCTAGTTTATTTTTGCATCTAGATGAGAGCATAAATCGTATGAGGAATATGGGTCAAGATATAAGAGAAACAACTTTAGTAGAGAAAATATTAAGATCTATAACTCCTAAATTCGAGTCAAAATTGATTTTTATTGAAGAGAAGAAGGATCTACAGACTCTTACTATTTTTCAACTTCATGGGATCCTGACTACTTTTAAAATGAGAAAAGGAGGTCCTTCTGAAGTCAAAGAAGCTAATTTTAGAGCTACTGCGAAAGGAAAGGACAAGGAAGAACAAAAATAATCACGGTATGTTTCAGAATAAGTGATTTCTTCATAAAGTAACTTCACCTTGGCAATGGAAGGTTCGAAGGTAAGCTTCCTTTCAAATTTTTTTCTTATGGGAGAGTGGGTCATTATGCTTCTAAATTTCCCCATAAATACAATCGTCATAAGGGAAAGGATTTAGCAAAAGTAGTAAGATATGATTTGTCAATAGAAAAATTTACTAATGAAGATAGTGATGGCTTGTCAAATAGTGAAGAATGAGAATTTGATCAAGATTTAGACTGCTCCTGGGATTTGAAAAAGGCACTAGTGAAGCTAAAAGTAATTTTATGGACGATTTAGAGATAAATGATTTTCTTGAAGAAATCACTCTACTCAAAATATGCTTGGAAGAGAACAAAATGGCCATATATACTCTAAATAATCGACTCATATAAAAGGAGAAGCATAATGAGAAAATAGAATGTGAAATAGTAAGTCCAAGAAAGGAACTTGAGAAATTAAAAACTCTAAACCTTAGATTTTCTAAAGGAACTGAAGCCTTAGATGAAATTATCAAGGTTCAACGCTCTCCTCTTGTGAAGAAATGTCTTGGATATATTGGTGATTCTTCTGAGTTAGAAAAATCCTAAGCTACAAACTATCTAAATGCAGCAAAAGCTAGCCAGCAAAGCTTCGTCACTCAGCAAAAGAACAAAGACAATGTCCACATAAAGCATGATCATTCAAATTCAAGGATGAACAATAAAAGAAATATTAGTCAAAAGGTAAACAACACTAGAAGGTTCTATGATCACAAAAATTTCTTCTTTAATGGACAATGTTTCTCATATCATAATTTTGGTCACAAAGTTGCTCAATGTGTTGCATACAAAACCATCAAGACAAGAGAAGAAAGAAATAAAAGAAACGAGATAGGAATAAAGAAGAATAGTTATAAAAAAAATTCTCATCTTCAAAATGAAATTGAATATTAATTTTGCAATACTTTTTACATGATGAATCTGAATGTACAGGAAAACTTCAGCCAAAAGAACAAATATCCACAAGTTCGAAGGTATGGAGAAGGAAGGACTTACAGTTTGAAATTTTCGCCATAGATTTATTTTTAAAAGGGGAATAAAATCAACGTTAATTGATATCAGATGTTCAAAACACATGACAGGTGATAAAGACAAACTTATTTCATACAATCCATTAGAGAAGTAAAATAATGTTACTTTTGGAAATGACTCTCCTACTATGATTAAGGGTAAATGATATGTTTTTATAAAATAAAAGATTAAGACTAAAAATGTTTTGTATGTTGATGGATTAAAGCATAAATTGTTGAGTGTTAGTCAAATATGTGATTACATAAATGAAATTGTCTTTCGATCAAAAGAGTGTGCAATTTATGAAGTTGACATAGGAAAGACCATAATAAAAGGAACAAGAACACCAAGAAATTTGTATATATTGAAAGGTGGCTAATTTAAATGTTATCCAGGTAAATCAACTGAAAGTTTCTTATGTCATAGAAGATTGGGACATCTGAACTTTTCTCAAATAAGAAAATCAAGTAGGCTCAAAGCTATTCGTGATCTACCCAATATCATTTTACCCGAAAGTACCATATGCAAATCATGCCAATTCGGTAAGAAAACCAAGTTTCAATTTAATACCAAAGAAGGATAAACAAGTAAGCCTCTTGAGCTTATACATACTGATTTATGTGGACATGTGAGGAAAAAGTTACCTCATGGAGAACAATACTATATCTTATTCATTGATGACTTTTCTAGAATGTGTTGGATCAATTTATTGGAACATAAAGATGAAGCATTTGAAAAATTTAAGGTCTTCAAAGATTTAGTTAAAAAATGAATTAGATCTAAAAATAAAATGTGTTAGATATGACCGAGGAGGAGTATACATATCAGGTGAATTCATTGATTTTTGTGAACATTATGGCATAAAAGGACAGTTTTCTGTAGCTTGAACTCCACAAAAAAATGGTGTGGCAGAAAGAATAAATAGAACAGTTCAACAAATGTCTCGTGCTATGCTTGATGAATCTAGGACTCCTGACACCTTTTGGGGTGAAGCTCCTCATATTTGAGTAAACATTCTTAACAAGGCTCATGTTCATGTAAATAGTGATAAAACTCCTTATGAACTTTGGTATTGTAATACTCCCACTATGAAGCACGTTAAATTTTTTGGAAGCAAGTGTTATATAAAAAATAATGACGAAAATTTTGGTAAGTTTGAACCTAGAGTAGATGAAGGAATATTTCTTGGTTACTCTTCTAAAAGTAAAGCATACAAATGCTACAATAAGAGACTCTGGAATTTTGTTGAATGTATTGATGTTGTGACTGATTAATCTCTCTCAACTCCAAAAAGGGAAATAACAACGAATGAAGATCATTGTGATGAAATTTTTTCCCTCATCAAATAACAATAATATAGAAGGAGAACCTAATGAAGCAGCAGAAGAAGATATATCAAAAATAGAAAAGGATCCATCCAGGTATGTTCAAAATAATAATTGAGAATCTCAAATTTTGGGAGAAAATGAATCAGGGGTACAAACAAGAAGAACTCTTGAAGGATCTCCAGTTATCAAGCATTTTTATCCACCATTGAACCGAAAAATGTAAATCAAGCTAGTAAAGATGAATCTCGGATTCAGGCCATGAATGAAGAACTTGACCAAATTGAAAATAATAATACTTGGGAATTGGTTCTAAGACCTCACGATAAATTTTTTATTGGAACAAAGTGGATATTGAAAAACAAGTTAAATGAAAATGGAGATGTAATTGGAAATAAAGCTAGAACTGTTTGTTAAGGGTATGCTCAACAAGAAGGTATAGACATTGAAGAAACATTTGCACCAATAGCCAAACATGAAGCCATAACAATGTTTCTTGCATTTTCAAATTTTCAACAATTCAAGGTTTATCAAATGGGTGTAAAGTATTATTTCCTTAATGGTGATGTGGAAGAAGAGTCTTATATAGAACAACCAGAAGGATTCATTTTGGGAGATGATGAAAAACTTGTTTACAAACATAAAAATTCCCTATATGGTCTAAAAAAAGCCCCACGGGCAAGTACTATCGTCTTCAAAAATATCTTCAACAACAAGGTTTCAAAAAATGATCCACGCACAGTAACTTATGCACAAAAATTGAGGATGATAAAATGTTAATTATTGTTGTTTATGTTGATGACATCAATCTTGGGAGTAATGAAGAATCCATGAATCATAAATTTTCTTATGTTATGCAGCTTGAATTTTAAATGTCTTTACTTGGGGAGATGACATATTTTATTTACTTACAAGTGCAACAAGCAAGAGATGGCATCTTTCTCTCACAAGCGAAATATCTCAGGAAGATCCTGAAGAGGTATGGGATCGAAGACTACAAACATGTCATCACTAGTGACATGATGTAACCTTAGTTTTCATGATGATTCTCCCTTGGTAAACCAACCAGAGTTTATATCTATGATTGTAATTCTACTTTATCTAATAGGGACTAGACCAGATATCATGCATTCAGTTGGGATTGATGGGCGATTTCAAGCCAATCCAAAGGAGTCACATCTTCAGGTCGTAAAAATAATATTCAAATATATACAAGGAACTCAAGGTTTTTGTCTATGGTGTCCCAAGAATGTGGATCTTACTCTTCATGCTTACACATATGTGGACTAGGCTGGAAATCTTGATGTCTAGAGAAGCACTAGGGTGGTGCATTTTATATGGGGCACTAATTAGTATCCTGGTTCAGTAAGAAACAAAGCTCCATTACCTTATCTACAGTAGAAGCATAATATGTGGTTTTTACATCATGTTGCACACAACCTCTTTGGATGATACAGGCATTACTAGACATTTAAATTAAATTCTCTCCTCCCATATCCATCCTATGTGATAATACAAGTGCCCTAAGTATCTCGAAAAATCCTGTTATGCATTCCAAAACAAAGAACATTCCTATCAAGTATCACTTTTTATGAGAACAACTGCTTGAGAAAAAAGTTAAATTGGAGTATGTTCCCTTAAAAGTACAAGTTCCTGACATATTTACTAAACCTCTTCCAAGAAAAGCATTTGAATATCTCAGATAGAAGCAGGTAGTTATCTCTGCCTCACTTATCTAATAAATTTTATTTTAGAAGATTAAATTCGGCATGTAGGTTTCATGACCCTTAGTCACGTATATGCATGAGTTTCGCTGTATACAGTCATGGATGGCTCCTTTTGTCATAAAATCAGTGGGTCAGCCTTCAAAACAATGTTTGTCATGTTGCTGACATATTTGGTTTAGCTCTGATGCTCAGGTGTTTATGGTTGATGCCTTGATGAATTGGTTGTTGAAAATGTTCAGGATGCGCATTTTTAGGGGGAGCATTAGCCTTGATGGATATAATGCATTGTTGGCATTCTGTTGGTTACTGAAGAATGTTCAATGATCTCTCTCTATTGAGGCTCTTTGATCTTGGTTATAATTTCATATTTGTAATTTTATCTAAGGGTCATGTTGAGACCTATGATGTAAATAATTTCATATTCAGTCATCTAAGGACTTTTTCAAATTTGTAAACCCACTTGCTTGGGTAATTGATGTATGTATGCATCGTTGATGATAGGAAAGGTTATAGATTATAAAAAATCTATTTTGAAGCTTCAACATGTGTTTAGGGGGATTATGGTCTGTATAGTGCACCGCAGACCTTAGCGTTACTTTATCAGTTCACTCTTTTCTCTTGATGTAAAAGGGGGAGAGTAACTTGGTGTTTGAATAGTGCTTATGATTGATGTGTCTATCAGGTATCTGTAGGATTGTGGTGATCAAACACCATCATGGTTTCCATCAAGTCCAAAGGGGGAGATTGTTGGTATTATGATGTAATATGTTGTCCTTGATGGCAACCTACTCGATGAGTTTACTTTTTTATAGCAACCTATTTGTTGAAGATGTAAAATTGATATATATATATATATATATATATAGATATATATAGGTCAGTTCAGATGTGATAGAGAAAGGAATTCCAGTCGGTGAAAAAGGAATGATGAAGGTAAATTTTCAAGATTTATACGCATGTTTAATGAAGGGAACCCACGTATATCAATAAGTTCGATGAAGGGAACCTGAGTATACATCAAGCATTAGTGCATAAGTAGTTTGTGTGAAGAAAATTCACGTATAGATGCATGTACAAAGAAGAAAAGTCACATATGTGTTGACTCACTAATATTAACCATACCAATGGTATTTACCATGGTATTAGCCCACAGTATTGAGCGTTGTAACAGCCATTTTATCCTATCCAAGAATAACACCAGAACTTGTGTGGGTTTTGGCTCATGGTATTGGATAAGGCTCAAACTATATATGAAGGAGAATATCATAGTCCAAGGGTATGCATATGAATGAGAATTGAATGAATACTTCAGCCTAATGCACTAATGAATACAATAATGGATCAGGATCTCTAGACCTGAAATGATTATGTATTTGCATGATCTATTTATGAGTTGTTTAGATATGTGGTCTGGCGCATAATTGCTGAAGTAAATGATATGATCTGAGAAAGTTTTCTAGTGATACATAGTCCCATAATTTTTACAGCTCTATACGATGGTTCATCACGGTCAAAGACTGTATACTCGCGAGTACGTTTCAAAAAATCACGTATGGATTTTAGTGTTTTTCCAAAGATTGCTGAAGAAAATGTCTGATCATTTCACTTATATTTCTGATGGCTGTCAACAAAGTCTTCATGTAGATCTAGATTGTTTGAATATTATCTATGTTTCTAGTTGAGTATGTATAAATATGATCAGTGACTGGGTGATTGAATATGATGGATTTTGATAACTCAATAAGGGGTTCTGTAATTCTGACAAAGTATGCCTGTATGTCTCCAATTTGTTATGCGTCTGTTCAAATTCCTAATTTCAGTATATAAAGATCTATACGCAGGTTTGTCCACAAGAAAACACGTATACATGCAGGTTGTGATAGGTAAAGTAGCATATACAATTGATTTTATGAATGATCAGGGTTGAAGGTTATTCTATGTGTTAATATGTAAGTCTGGGTTTAATGTTCTGATATGCTTACAATGAATCATTGTTATTTTTATTGGTTGATGGCTATTAGTGTTTATCTAAAAATTGTGTTGTGTTGAAGTTGTTCGATCTAGTGTGAAAATTTATGAAACATGGTCTGTAGTGGTTTTGAGGGCATAAGCCTTCAGTGTGGAAGTCGAAGCTTCCTGCCAGTAGAATTTGGTGATTAGTTCATGGGGTTGAAGCTCCCTTCCAGTAGTGACTAGTAAATGAGATCAGGGGGTTTTAGCTCCCCTCTAGTAGTAGCTGGAAAATGAGAGAAGGTTGCAGCCTTCTGCAGGTGGGTGCTTGCATACTAATATGATTTTGTATGATTACAACATTGTAAGCACTTTTCTATATAATAAACATTGAAGACAGAGATGACAACATCAGTTTTTTTCTCCCGACTTGGGTTTCACCTTAAAATTTTGGTGTTCATGTGTGATGTCTTTTGTGTGATTATTTACTCTGTTGTTACTTCACATATCTACTACTTAAAACTCTGATGTATAATTGATGATCTGGGCCAAGTTAGGTTTTTGAATATTTATTTGAATATTAAAAGTTGTTTGGGTATATGCATGTTTCTTTTAAAAAAGTCGTGTGGACACTAGTTGAACCAACTAGAGTCACATATAGAAATCAATAAAATGAAAAGAAAAGATTGTGATTATTGTAAATACTGATTCACCCCCCTCTCTCAGTATTTTTCCCAAAAATTATTGTCGATATCGAAGGTCAAGAATTCCATCTATGTTAAAGGTTTCATTTTTTTGTATTTAAAATTTTTGTTTATTATCTGAATTGAGAACTTTAGTTTCATACGTTTTAATTTACCTTTGGCTTACTATAAACACCTTTCTCTCAACCTAGATATATATCTAAATTCCAACTCTTGGCACATATATCATTTCTATATTGGTAAAGTTGGAATGGTCATAGTTACATCTATCATACCCCTTTGGTTTCCCATCCTAGTGTGGAATTAATGCCTTTTTCCTCTTTCCCCTTGTACCCACTTGGGGACCTATCTATTAATTAATATAAATTAATTTCCACCCTTCTACTACACATTGGAAAACACCTTTTCCATAAGAAAACATAGGATAAATGTATAAGTTCGTGGTTTAGCTACATCTAAGAAAAGGCACAAGATTTACTTTATATAAATATTCCACCTACATGGTCACTACGGTGAAATTTGTAACATTCCTAATACTTATAACCATCTACATCCCACCTAATTCTTATCATATTTCGCCTCATTGGTAGAACTAGTTACAATTTGGATTAATGATTTTACATGACATTTCACCACTATGCTACAAATTTTCATGTTGGATTATACGTCTAATGAACCGACAGTACTAGGGTACAGTGAGACTAACAAATGCCCTCCATGTCCTCACTACCCATATGTACTAGGGTACAGTGAGACTAACAAATGCCCTCCATGTTCTCACTACCCATATGATCTTCATGTGACGGGTATTACTCAGCTAACTTACCCAGTGGATATTCTTCCCTTCTAATCTAACGAAGGAAATCTTCTTATCCCAATATTGTAAACTTGGTTACCCTTCATTCCACTTGCTTATGTTTTCCTTCATGACAAGCGTAACCTAGAATTATGTCAGGGAAGATGTTATTGCTTTGGAATCTTTTTTTCATACCTAGGCTTGACATCTCGCCACCTCGTAGATTTCAGTTAGACTCAAACAATATGAGAAGTGAAAATTTTTATTAAAATGTTGTATTTTCTTGTGGATGAAATCAACCCAGTCTCCATTCACTCATTTTTTTTTCAACTTCCCTGGTGTTGTTTGGTACACAGAGTCACTTTCTATTCGACCACTTAGAGCATTTCCTAGTGCGGAATTTATTTTCAGGTAACACAGGTTTTTCTTTTTCTTTTTTAATTACAGTTTATTTCCTACACCCTGTATTTGTTAGCTGAAATTGTCACCTGAATACATTGTATTTCCTTCTTTACAGGTTGAATAATTATGGTTTACATTTAATTTTCCATGTAGGGTTTGGTTTTCTTTCTCATGGATTCGATTTTTTCCCGAACAACAACTACAGGTAAAATATTAGAGGGTTTCATCGTTTTCATTTTTCAAAGGGTGAATAGGCCCTCGCAAGCTCGAACCACAAAATTTTTTCATTTGTGTTTGCGGGGTTTTACTCCTTTTCAGAATCCATTCAGTGTATTCATATCCTTGCATTGTTACTAAGTAATCAATAACACTACTTTAAGATATTATGTGCTTTTTCTACCCCTCAATACTAATGGAATTTTGAAAACTCACAGAACCGAACAACAGGACTCTCCCAATTCCAGGTATAGTATTGTTATTTTGTAAGGAATTGTGTTTAAGGTTATGCTCCTTTACCAAGAAGAAACTTCCGGTTACTAGGTTACCAATTCTTTTATTATACGTTTTTTTAGGTGCTAGCTCCTAATATGTCTCTCCATGAGCAGCACCCCTTGGCACATTATTTCGACATTAATCATATATCTGTTCAAATATGAAGGTGGGAGTTGTTAAAATTGGCTACTTTACAGGTATATTATAAGTATTTAACAATATTTTTTCTTTGTAGCGGTTGTGATTTCCAATCACTTTTACCCATGGTAAGTCTTGTACTCATTGATCTTCTAATATTCTCTACAGGCATGCATAACTCTGAGGTAGCTCGAAGTGTTTTGTTATATTTTTTCCAAGGAAAAGGAGTGAGCATCACAAATCTGACTCTAGCTTGCGATGGTAAAGGTTTGTTCTATACTGCACATCATCTTGGTTTCCCCCTACAGAGAACAAAACCCAGGCGCATTGAAAATGAATGTGTCAACACTCATTAGCAGTCAATATAATGATCATTGACAATCATCTCTTCTATTTGGGAATAAATTTTAGAGTTTAATTTTCATGTTGATAGCATAGGAGTTACAATAGTCCATGTATTTGTATCCCATTTACCTTATATAATAAGTTTGTATCACTTTCAATAGTTATACAATTATGATATTGACACTTTCAATAGTCAACGTGTATTGAATAAATTCATCGGTAAGCGAGTGAGGGTTTTTATTTTTTATTTTTTTATACCTTCCTATTCCATATGCGACCTATCCATGTCCTGAACCCATGTAGTAATATGGTTAAAAATTTGATTCTAGCTTATATTAAGAATCTTTAGAACGAAAGTCACATTATTTTGTTTTTCTATACATTTTAGAGTTTAATTTGCATGTTGATAGCATAGGAGTTAGCATAGTCCATGTATTAGTATCCCATTTACCTTATATAATAATTTTGTATCACTTCACAATCATGATATTGACACTTTCGATAGTCAATGTGTATTGAATAAATTCATCGGGAACCGAGTGAGGGTTTTTTATTTTTTATTTTATTTTATACCTTCCTATTCCATATGCGACCTATCCATGTCCTGAAACCATGTAGTAATATGGTTAAAAAATTGATTCTAGATTATATTAAGAATTTTTAGAACGAAAGTCACGTTATTTTGTTTTTCTATATTTTTCTTGTGAGTGTTTTATGGTATCCTCTCTTCTCTCACACTTATATTTTTTTCTTAAATAAAAAAATATAATAATTTTTTGTGTTTTGAATAAATTCAATTTCTACAGGAATTAAATTTGATTTAATTTTTGTGCATGTTTTTTTTCAATACCTTATTCTTTGAGAACCAAGAGCTAAGTGCTGGTCGTATTAGATTTGAACCAAGAGCTAAGTGCTCGTCGTATTAGATTTAAATATAGCCCTCGTACTCTTGTATTTTTATATTATAATCGTTATTCAATTTACGATATCCTCCTCGTTACACCTTATCTCATAAGGAAACTCTAACCAAGTTTGGTTTACTCTAGGTGACAAGAATTCTATTTACACCTTGGTCGTTGTAATTAATTTCTCCATTTACACAATTCTTGTAACTACTCTTTTTATTATTCTTAACATAAGGCAAGGAGAGTCTAATATTACATATATATATATATATTTTGAAACTATAGTTGTATTTATAGTTATACATATATAAGGTATTACATGATATACTATAATTTCTTTCCTGCTATATTTACATATAAAAGCTTTCA